>CM056551.1:16853936-17266436 GCA_029721515.1 Synanceia verrucosa | reverse complement strand
CCTAAGATATTCTCATAACAACAGAATGTATCAAATGTCATTTCCATCTTTTTAATTTATTGTAATTTATTTATTTGACCTTTATTTAACATAGATACAACCAGTGCAACACAGCAACATTAGACACCATTAAACCATCACAATATGTACAATATGTTCAACAAACCCTCATCTGCTTCCACTACCATTAAAGGTTAAAGTCTGGTGACAGTCCATATTTTTGTTATTTTGAATAACTAAAGAGTTGATCAGACCTCCCACCATTGTGAATACAAACCATATCCAACAAACAAACCGAAAGATGAACTAATTAAATGTTCTTATAGTGAAGATTATGCTATTTCAGACACGGCAAATGGTCAGTCTCTATTTACGGTCTAAGTGATGGATATGATTGACACAACAACACTTTTGGACGTAACACACGGACTTGTTGTGTCCATATGGGTCACGCTCCAAACATAATTCTACTAATCTAATCCTACATTGTCTATAATGCTGCCAATCATTTTATAACACTAGATATCACTTTAATTCAATTGACAATTGTAACTCCCAGTGTATCTGTGTCATTGTCATGCTGCCTCCAGGTTTGAGATCGTCTCTGCAGGAAATCCCAGGTGGTAGGATTTATATGCAAGGTTTTTTTTTTTTTTATCAAGTATTTACTGTACCTCTCTCTGTATCTCTTTGTGTTGTAAGTGTCACAGTGCTGCTCCTCCTGTCTGCTTGTCATATTTCTCTACAGTGTGCACACAACACACACAGTGCACAAGCTGAGTCTACCTCCCTTTTATTTAAATCCCAGTTGGTGTTTCAGCTGCACCTTGAGAATAGCCTGGTGACAGGTGACATTATGGAGAGAGAGAGAGGAGGGTGAAATAAATTGGAGGCAATGAGGAGATGGAGTGAAGAGAAACAATACATATTAATGCGGGTGATGAAATTACTTTTCTTTTGCATTGTGTGTGCTACATAAGACATGTGAGCTCATTTTAGTTCCAAGTACAATAAGGTTGCATAGCCCTGCGGATTAATTAGATCTCAGTTTTCTGAACAATAAATAGATATTGAAGGAAAATAGGAGCGCAGTAAGGAATGACAGCTTCTGGTTGGGTTTATGGGTTGAGTTTTTTTTAATTAACTAGCCTTTAAATGTTTTTCTCTAGTAACAGCTGATAATCAGATCAGTATTAGCTGTGTAGTTTCTTTAGAGGAGTCAACTAGACTGCTTGATGTTTGTTGAAGACGTTCTTCTTTCACCCAAAAGGCTTCTTCAGGTCTCAGAACCACTAAGCTACGTTGACTTTGATTTATGTTTTGTTTGCATGGTGCATTGGCATTTTACATTTGCTGTTTTAAACATTTTTTTCAGACATAGGTAGACAAAAGCAGCATATCAATTCCAGCTGGCTGTTGCTAGCAGAATTTATCTACTGTGTTGTTTTCGACTGATTTTTAATTGTTTCCAACTGACTTGTGTACAAAATGTAACTGTAATAGAAGTGCTCAAATTATTTATATTTACATCCAATATCCAAGACCGGGCAGAGCCGCTAACGTTAGCTTAAACTCTTTTGTAAATGATGCTCAGTCATGAGCTAGGTACTGTTAAGCTAGTTAGACGGACATGCCAACGATGATAGCTGGTGTATCACAGCCCCATGCTTCACACACCTGTTGTGTTGGTTGTGATTGGACAGTGAGTGTTTGAGGAGGAGCTTAGCTAATGATCACCTGTGTGCTTCATTAAGCCAGGGTTTGTTGAGTTGCCAGTTCTGAGGATCTTTTCAGCTTCTGCATGTCGCATCACTGAGCTGCAGTGTGAGTATGTGGGCAGTGGTTGTGAAGGATGTATAGGGAAGTGCATTTGTTTATGTGCGTTTATGCATTTGGCTCTTAATACGTATATTTATACACTGTGCACTTGTGTGTGCTTTTGTGTCTGCCCTGAGGTCTCATGTATGGCTGTGTTATGGATGCATCTGGGAGGTGTCACTCAGGCTGACATGGTTATTCTTGCATTTGTGTGCTTCAAATATCGAATATACAGATGTGGGTAGAGGAGCCAAAAATTGTACTCAGGTAAGAGTGTTGTTACTTTAGTGTTGACTCAAATAGAAGTAAAATTAGTTATCTAAAAAATTATTTGAGTAAGAGTAAAAAAGTACTTGATGAAAAAACTACTCAAGAAGTGAGTAATATCTGATTTGTCTTATAAGTGCAATTCAATCAGATAGACAAAAATGTAAAACATGCAAATTCCGGGAAATTGCTGTAACTAAAATGATTATAAATTAAATCTTCATATAAAAATACTGTACTCTTTAACTCCAGGATTTCCCCCTTGCAGTGGCATCTCTTAAAGTCCATTTTCACCTTGAGAAATCTGTCGGGCAGAACAGACGAACCTCTGCTAGCAGAGTTTGAGTACCTGTGAGCCGAGGCATGATAGATAGCAGAACTTGCTTTATCTCTGCTGTGGTCTGGTAGAATGCTAATCACACATATGCATTTTTGCCCATTTTGAGTCATAGTTCATGATGCACCAAATATTTTGTACTATGACTCTGAAAACATTGAATAGCTCAAATGAAAGAAGAGATTCTCCATTTCATCATGAAAAAAACATTAGTTTTACCTCTCCATTCTTTCACCAAAAACGCCACTTTTTCTCCAGAATCCATCCATTTTGCTCTGATCGTGATTATCTCCATTTCCTGCTTTGATCTCTGTGGCGTATAGCGTCTCTTTATGCTCTGACTACGTCTCCCAGAAGCCCCAACATTACTCACAGGCTGTGGGAGACTGCGATTGGCGACCCGCTGCCGAAAACCACTTTGACGTATTATTACATCAATGACACTCAAGCATCGGATTTTAAATGACGTAAAAATATGTCAGTGGCACTCAGAGAGTTAATGGAAACTCCTATCTGCTAATGCGATGTTACAATAATCTCTAGCTCTCTGTTCCTTTGCCATCACTCTTTCATTTCTTTCTCCCACTCTGTTATTATGAGGATGTAATAAATGGTTTTCACATTACTATAAAGTGTACTGTAATGAAAGAAAAACAAATAGCTGCAAACAGCCTACAGTAATGAAAGCTGCATTCACACATATTTTTTATATTTATGTAACTTTTTTTTAGCATCTTTCAGCTCATTGCTTTTGTTTCCCAGCCTGTAACTTTACCTCTTAAATTCACCTTCACTGCTCTAATAGAGTTGTTTTCAGCAGAAAATCAAAAATCACATAAACACTACAAATCCAGTTTTCAAATTGTTGACAGACTGGTGAAAGCAGTGGAGCAATTAGCAGCTAAAGATCCAGCCAGGTCCCTCAGGAGTTGGTGGAGAGTAAATACGGAGCTAAAAGAGACTGAATGTTGGACTTAACATTCGCCAGGTGACCAGACACACAGTGCAAATGATTGATAATGTCCATATGTGTTTGTGTTGTGTTAACAGCTGATTCTTATATTCATAAATGGATATGAATGATTAGTAAGAGATAAAACAAAGTGTCAGATTGTGAAGCTCTGTGGTTTCTTGTGTTATTCTGCTGGTTTTCTCTCAGGCTCTGACATTTTGCTGCTTCCATGGCATTATTGGCTTTTCCCCCAAGTAAATATTGAATTTTGTTTTGGTCTTTTAACCCCTGGTATTTGAATTTTATTTCAGTAGATAATTTGATGGTTGTGTCTTTATACAGGTAGTAGTTTAACAGGAAGTGTTGCTTTGGTTCTACTTCCTGTTGTTGTTGTTGTTGTTTAGTTGTTGTTATCGGCAGAAGTCTGGTTTCTTTGGGCGGTGGTGGAAGACGTTCTGACTGAGAGCTTGTATTTCAGTAAAAATACTGCAGTGTAGAATTACAATTTTATTTGTGTGAAAGTATTCACATCAACATATGTTGAAAGTCCCAGAAGTAAAAACGCTCATTATGCAGATTGAATCAATTGAGAACAATGTATATTTTTGAATTGAATAATTACTGATACATGAATGTGTCACTTTGATGTTGCAGTGGGTAAAATTGGGCTAATTTGAATTGGGTATCTGTAATAATTCATCACAAATATTTTGATTTTAGTTTGTATTATTAAGTTGATGTGGTTGATGTGCTTCTTTAACTGTTTTTTAATTGGTCCAGATTGTGTCTGTCTCTGTCGGACACAGTGGACCAACACAGAGAAGACCTTTCATGTTATGAGGCCAGCGTTTATGCTTCATGTCAACCAACATTCATTGAACCAACAACACGCCGACTGATATTTAATCATTCATGGCAGAGCATAGCAGTGTGCACTGCGTTGCAGCTCTGTGTTCGCCCTGAGCATTATGGTATATGCTCTGCCTTGTAGTGTGTGTGTTGTGCAGACATCATAGCGGAGTGCTGCCGCAGGATAAAGCTAACTGATGCGTTAACAGGGAACATAAGATAGAAAGTACGAGTGGAAACTGTCTTAGGATTTTGAGTGTGCCTTCATGTCCAGCAGTCCATGAATAAAAAGCGAAGTGATTTTTTTTGTTTACACTGTGTTTGTGACTTCCACTGAAAAGCCACATTTGAAGGTTTTTTATTTCTAATTTACTCCTCAGAAGGAGCGAGTCACCACTGCTGAGTCGTTTTTTCATATTACTCCTCATTGCTTTGCCACCATTGATCTGTGGATAAATAGATGCTGGGAAAAATGGAAATTGTTTCCATTGTCTTCTTTCTGTTTCAGTTTGTTGTCATAACGTTATGAGCCAGTCTTCCCTCCTTGTACTTCCTTCATCTTTCTTGCCTTCTCCTCTCTCATCTTTGGCTCTTTTTATCCATCTCTCCGTGTGGAAGATGCACAGAAATAGCCTGGTAAATGTATTCCCCAGCAAAGTGCTTTCATATCTTCATCTCCTCCATCTTCCCATCCTCAATCCCTCAGTCCTCTGGCTGTCCTTTGCTCTTTCTCCCAGATAGGCCGGTATTCATTATGCTAATTGACTTCAGTTGTTCCAGGAACATGAGCAAACCTCCCCACATCTTTTTATTTCACTCTCTATTTTCTTCTGCTCATTCTCTCTCATTACCTTAAAGTAAGGGATTTGCATAGTCAGACTCTCTTGGGATCAACTAGCCGTTTTAAATCCTGTGTGTGTGTGTGTGTGTGTGTGTGTGTGTGTGTGTGTTGTGTTCCCTCTCGCCTCCTCCTCCTCTCCTCCTTCTTCTTCTCCTCCCACTGTCATCCTTTGCTTTCCTTCTCCTCCCCACAGAGTAAACAGAGCTGCTGTTTGTTCTGTCTTCACCTCTTTCATCTTCCTCCCCATGCTTCCTCCAGTGTACACATGTATGTGTGTGTTTTCTGTGTGTGTTTCAAAGGCTTAATAAAGCTTCCTGAGAATTTAAGAAAAGACGTTCCCTCTAAATCAGATCACATCGGATCAAATCTGTTTGCTGTAGAAGAAACTGAAAGGATTCTAAGGGAAAAAAAGAAAAATATATTAGAGCAAAATAGAAAGTTTTTTTTTCCACTGATGAAAGAGGGTGAATGGTGAATGTGAATGAACTGCAGGGGTAATGGTCCTGCAGAGTAAGAGTCACATTGATAAACTGGAGCTGAGCAGCAAAATGAACAGACTCAGGCTTTTTATTCAATTCAAATTAGACCTGAAGGCAAGATATTACAAGATGTGAAAGTGCTTAACTCACAAATATTAAACTTGTAGATGAAGCAGAACTCAAACTTTCCCTAAAACGAAACTGAAGCTGGCTGTCTCTCGTTTTCCTGTATGGGCTCAGTGTCAGTGGATTGCTGTGAGCTGCTGTATTTGAAGCCAAACTGGTGTAATCTGTCCTTATTAAAACATTTCCAGGAACATATGTGAGTGAAGCAAAAAATGGAAGAGATTAAAACAAATTACAACAAGAGACGTTTTCTGACTTGCATCAGTTACATCCATAATGTTGTCATTTTGTAGACCTTTAGTCCTTGCTAAACATTGGATCTAGTAAATGCAATGCAGTCTATCTGTCTATATATGTGTGTGCTACCTGGACATTCAAAACGGGTTGTGACTGATTATTGCACTGAAGTACATTCAGAAAGACATTGGACACAGCTGTCCTAAACCTCAGACAATAAAAACTCATAGAATGTGCTCAACTGAACTCTTGTTGAACCTCCTTAAATCCTTCCTGAATCACTTCCAGATCAGAGGCTAATTATATTTTCCAGGTGTGTGCATAATCTCCTGTTTAATTTAAACATCGCTGCCTGGCTTGTTTCATTTCCATATCAACCTGAACCCTCTCTCGTCCCTCCTCCTTCTTCCCTCCTCCCTCCTCCCCTCGTCACGCAGGCGGATGGCAAGGTGGTCGATGGCAGCCTGTTGGGAGATGCCAACGGCGTTGAGCCTGCACCGGGGAGAGCAAAGGATTCTGGGAAATGGCAGAAGCCACATTTCTCTCGGAAAGCTCTGATGAAGTGCTGCCTGGTGAAGTGGATCATCGCCAGCACACAGCCGCAGGACAAAGGTGAGCCGATCTTAAATGATGCGTTGGTGAGAACGACGATGTGGTGAAAGCACAACAAGTGTGAGTAACAGTGCTTGAATCGATCACTGAACCTCTGCTGGCCTCCCCAGGTTCCACTGGCTCATTGTGCTGGCCAGGTGACATCAGGGTCATCTACCTAGAGATCATTTAGTTGTGTACGCTCATTTATCAACTATCTCCACAACCTCAGTTCACCATTGACACTCTCTACATAAACCTGAAATACATACACCAAGTCTCCTCCTTTGTGTTCTTATTTTAACTGCCCTGATCAGTTCTGCCTGTCACAAGCACACATATAAGCTCTGGGATTAAATATGATACCAGGTTATACAGGACCGGAATCAATGATATCAATACCGATACTTTTTACTCTTACTACTTTTTTGTGTCGATCCCATTGATCCTAAAGCCAATTTTCAAAACAAGATGCAGATATCCAAACCTATGTATATATGCGCATACTTTTGTTGGGGGGGAAAAACACTTCCTGGATGTCTTCCCTTACCTTCCTTTATTCAGTGTGTTGTTTGGACATGACTCCAGTCCCTGTTGGTCCATGGACTCAGTCTTAGTGCTCCACCCAGTGGTTCCACTGTAATCGTGCACAATTAATCTCCGGCCTGCAGGGAGATGTCAGGTGTGCTTTTCAATAAAATTGTATGTCATCTTCAGTCCCTCTTCAGTTATCTCCTTTCTCACCTCCTCCTATTTATCTATGCCTCCTCTCCTGTCCATAACTATCTGCTTGTTTCCTTCCCTACTTCATCTTGTCCTCCCCATTCTCTCCTCTTCCTTTCACCAACTCCTTGTTTCATTCCTTGCTTATTTCTGTCCTCACCTACCTCTTCTTGCTTTCATCACCTCCTTGTGTCCCTCCTTATGTCTATCTGTTCCTTCCTGCCTTCTCTTCTTCCTCCCCACCTCCTTATTTCATTTCCTACCTCTTGCTTCTGTCTGTATTATCCTCCTGACATTAAAACAAACACCTTTTTCCTGGCTCTAATAACAGTTTTGAAGGTTGAAATAAAGGCCACAATCATTTAAAGGCAGACATTACCTTGGGCCCCAGAGGGTTTTAATGAAATGCATACTGTGCAGGAATTGTCACTTACTTTTTGTAAACACAGTGCTGTGTAGTTTCCTCTTGGGTGTATCCTTGCACATGTGTGAAGGATTTGCCCAAGGGCTAACGTCCAGAAACTTCTGAAATAGCAACAGTAAGAATGACATGAAAGGTCAGACCAAGGACAGGACCACTTTGTATTACACCTTTAAAGTAAATGAAGCATACAAGTACAAATGTGACCCATCCTTAGGTCTGAGCCAGCTCAGCATCATGCACCATGTAATGGTATTCTAGCAGGTCATTGAAATGTGAGCGCTAGATCCAGACGTATAAGACCTGCCCTAAAGGCTTATCACACAATCTGTTTAACACACACACACACACACACACACACACACACACACACACATTTCCTCCTTTGGCCAAATCAGAAAATCAGGTTTGTTTTAGACAAATGGGAGCACTTCACTTCAGGAGGAAATATTATTTCTTGAGGATTCCCACCAGTCTCCCTGTTAGCAATGTTGGTGGAAGAATAATTAAGATGCTATGAAAGTATACAGTGAAAACATTCAATAAAAGTACAAAAACCTCCAATTTGAGGCACTTGTGGACTTGAGTAGATGCACATAGTTAAATTTCACCACTGAGCGTTGGAGTCTTCACAGCACAACTAAATTTAACGCACATTAAGATGCTCAAGATTCATATTGTCCTTCCAGTGTTTTTGTTCTGTCTTTAGATGCAGAATCATTGAAGAGCTCTTTGTGTAGGTGAAACAGGAGCACAGTGAGTGAAACACATTTACAGGGAGAGAGAGAAAACCAGGGCTATGAAGGGATCTCTTTCATCTTGGAGGTGCAGAGGCTGAGTATTATCAGTATTATTGGTGGGCAAGTCCTCACCTCGGTAATGGCCAGCAGCTAAAAATAGCAGCACAGAGATGGAGATGTGTACCAGAGAGAGGTGGGGTGGTGCTGAAGCTGTTGCTCAGCTCGAGGGCTGAGGGTCTCGCTGGTGTTGATAATGCATGCATGTTATTCTCACCTGCCATGCAACGAATAATTATTTTTAGAATCAAGTTTTCGATTTTAAGAAATGCAAATTAAAATCATGTTTCATAATCTTTTGGTGGTGTTAAACAAGTTTATTGGACAGTGAGAGTGGTGAGACTCAAACTACCTCACATCAATATGTAATGCTATTTGTGTGTTTTTATATTTCTAATTACTACTTTTTATTTTTCACTGTTCAGGATGACATGTTAAAAGCCAAAAATATATCATCAGTTTTTACATTTTTGAGGGCAGAAACAGTACACCAGTAAACCATTCACAGATTATCAGAATAGTTGTGACTTCATAATTACTTGACTCATTGTCTCTGCACTAATTAATGATTTCCCTTCTAGTCCAGAAGTTGTTAGACATACAGCCCTTCTCATGTATGATATATAAAAGTCAAGTTTTGCATTTAAAAGTAAGAAATTAAGCTCAGCACAGAGTTTAATCTGAGATGTGAAAGTAGCTCCCACACCGTAGAACAGAGTCAGATGATGAGGCTGTACATGGGGAAAGTAAGAGCAGTGATATGAATGTAATATGAGTCGGATTAGATATGGAGGAGAGACAAAGGTGGGAGGGACCCACCAGCTTCTCCGCTCTGTATGACTTCTGTCTGTCAGAGAAAGTAGGATGAACTTCAGTGTGTCTCGGTGACCATGCAGCGCTAGTGAAGGGTGAAACAGGAGGAGAGCTGACAGGTGTCAGTGTTGTGTGTTGTGGTCTGTCAGAGTCAGTCATATGAAACGACAGAGATCAGAGCTTCAGGATGGACCAAAGATCATGCGATTCAGTACACCTCCGCCTTCTGAGGTAGAAGAAAGAAGAAGGTAAAAGAGGAGAAAAGACGAAGAGGAGAAGGAGGCAGTGAATGGGAAACAGGCAACATCAGATCAAGTTTTGCTGCAAGTTTTTCTAGACCGTTTGTCCAGTTTAGGGACTGAACATAGAGCGTCTCTCTGCTTGTGAGACCCACATATTTTTTAATTTTTCCACTCTTTGCTGCTGGCGGTCCAGGTGGTCAGAGTTTAGAGGATGAATGCATGCAGGGTCGAGTGTGAAAAGGGGATCACCAAGCTGCTGCGCTGCTTCTTTGGCTTCATCACTGGGACGCTAGTTCAAGGTATTGTTGCTCCTTTAGTCTGCTGCTGGTTGCTTCTGTTGTCACTAATAAAAACTGTGATTGTGTTTATTCTCTGGTATCAGTCTCAAGATCTCTGACAAAGTGTTCAATCATTGATTATTGAATCAGTAGTTTAAAGTCAGCATTAAGCTGCTTTATACTTATACTCTGCTACATTTCTGAGGGAAATATTATTTGTTCTCCACTACATTTATTATCCAATAGTTGCTTTAGTTTAAATCCTAAAACAGTTTTTCATATACATTATGAAACTCCTAACAAATGTCTAGTTGGCCTCATCACATTTCTATGATTTGTTAGCATTTACACCAAAAAGACTTTGACTTTTTTTCTGATTTTGTGCCCCTCTCAACCTAGGTTGGGTACCACTGGACTAAAGAACCAAACTGTACATAAAGTAGTTAAAACCAGTTACACCTGGATCAACTGTAACGCTAAACTGCTGCTTACGCGTTAATGCATTGGTATTAAGATAAAAAGTATTCATCCTGAAGGAAAGTGCTGTGCAACAGTTGCAAAATAAATATAAATAATAATGCAGTATATGATGCATCAGTCACAGGAGCTAAATACTTTTACTTTTTAGCTGATATTTATGTACTTTTTACTAATGTTTTTACTTAAGCTCCTTTACTCACTTCAGGCTTGTGACTGACCCTGTGGCATATCGGTGTACGTCTGAAGCGTTGGTCTTGTTTTTTAATAATGTAGCTGGCTATTATAAAGACTTTTTGTTTTTTACTTTAAGGAAATAGTCTGCCTTGACTTATTTCTGTCTGGGGTCACATTCAAGAGGTTCTCTTTGTTATATTTTTCTCTGTTTGCTCAAATCTTTTATTGGGTTTGGTTTGATCACTGACATATTTTCTGTACTAAAATTGATTTTCTTACTGTTCTTTTCATCTTTTCACCAGTCTGTCCTTCTTGAGTTAGTGTGTACGTCCTTTCGTCCATCATTGATTAGATGTAAGTCTATCCTCTGTCCTCGTCCTGCGTCCTTCCATCCAAACCAACACGTCTTTTCACCAAACCACCACCGGCTGAATCAGCACTCATTATCTTTTCTCTCTTTATCCTCACTGCTTCCACCCTCATTCTTCAGTTTTTTTAAATGTTGATCTTCATTCCCATTCTGTCTGTCATCCCCTGCTGTTGTCTCTGTGCCAGATCCTCCTGAAGTCTCTGCAGACAGGTGAGGACACCCCACTGTTTACATGTCCTCTTTACAGACAGGACTTCATGATGAATGTTCTCTGCAGAGCGGAAAACAGCCCTCTTTGTGTCTCTTCATTGTACTCTCCTCCCCAGCTCGACTCTCCATCGTGGAGTCCTGTAGAGGTTCAGGTCCCTACTGATCCATTACTTAAACCTAATTCTGCCTTCAGTGTAGGATGGAGGATGTTTGGGTGTTGGATAAAGAGTAATGAGAGGAATAAAGCGTCAACATGGCAGAAAAAATAAGCTTTGATTAAGAAGCCCTGTTTTAATTACACAGCTGAGGTTGTCTTTGAACCTGTTGAGGTGGTTTTATGAAAAGGAGGTTATCTCATGTGAAAGTGAGACTGGGTTTTAATTGGAGCATATCGAGCACTTGAAGGACGGAGATGGGAGGATTGGGGTAAAACCTGAAAGATTTGCCATATTTTCACCCGTTGACCAATGTTATGGGAAGTTTTACTGATGACGCCATGCAGCGAATTTAATAGTGTTGTTTACAGAGTCGGGAGAGTGTGAAGAAAAGTTTTTCACCCTGGTAGGTTGTTAGGGAAGATGTGAGCATTAAAAAGACATGGAGGGGTTTAATCAGCCCTTCAGTTAGTTCAGACTCCTGCAGCCTCACTGTTTGATCAGCTGGCTCTTTATGTGCCTTACATTAACAAAGACATGATGCACTCACCGTGCAGATTTCCACTTGTGTGCACGAGTACATGGCCTTGATTTACAGAGAATCATAAATGAGCTCATGCTGCAGTTTTTTTCATATTATATTTCTCTGTGGTTTCTTGTTTTATTCATGTATTTGTTGATTAATAATTTCCTTGTGAAATGCAGAAACTGATGGACCACACAGCAGCTGAGTAACGTCCTATATGATAATCTGATCCATCCTCTCATGTTTCCCTCACCTCCTTTCTGTGTTTCTCAATGGACGTGAGTCTCTGTTCTGTCGGTGTACAGTGTCCAGCGTCTTCTAGTGGGCAGAGAGGATATTACATGGCTGCTGGAAAAATACTGTATTCTGCTGTCCAGCTGTCTTAACTCATCATAGCTGCTCTGCAGCACAGAACTGAGAAATATGAAGGGTTTCATCTCATTAGAAAACGAGTCAAATTCTTGAGAAAGATCAACAACCATAAATTATGTTTGTCAACACTGATCTGGTTTAAATAGGTTTATTGTGTGAATTAAGCATGTGCTTGTGTCAGTATGATGGAATTAATAGAAAAAATTCAACCTGTCTTTATGGTGGCAAACACATTATTTTCTGGTTTTGGATTGTCAAAGCAGTTTAAGAAGTGTGTTTTTGTGAAGATGTTTTTCTCAGTACCAATTTACAGAATACCGTATAGAAATGACATTTATGTTCTGTGCAAACAGAAAGTAACAGAGCAGTTTATGTACTGTTTTATATTAATAGTACTTGTTGATGTGCTGATTAATTGTCGATCAGTAGCCTACTTTTGAAACATCTAATTCAAATTTTCTTTCGGAAAATATGAAATTTAAGGTTGCTTTTGTCCACCTTGGTGTATGTTTTATGGTTTACTAAAAGAACAGGAGTTGCAGAAAGAAATTAAGAAAGAAAGAAATATTTTTGTTGTTATGCAGACAGCACACCCTCCGGAGTCTCCTTAAAGTCTAATTCGGGAATATACCCCTCACTTACATAATAAATAAGGATTTACTGTAAATGCAAGCTGTGGATAGTCAAAAAGAAAACAACTATCTGCCCACCTGTGGTTATTACAAAGGATATGTGGGAAACTAAGACTAATAAAAGCTCCATTATCTCCCATTCATCATTAACTCCAGTGGTGTATTCACACAAGCAGTAAACAAGGCAGGGAATCACTGTGGCAGTCAATGGAAATAGATTAGACATTAATGCAATGAACAACACTGTGTTTTAGGAAATACACTTTGCTTTCTACTTTCATAGTATCTGTCTATTGACGATAAGGCTCTGACCAACGAAAACACTGCTCTCCATTTGTACAGGTTAAGAAGGTGTTAATAAGTGAGATTTAGAAGTTACTTTTCTTTGTGCTAAGCTAAGCTAACCTGCTGCAATTTAAAAATGACTGAGCAAACATGAGAGTTGACTCATGAGGAAAGTGAATATTTCACAAAATGATGAATGTTAACTCCAGTGCCAGCCCTTTTTAAAAGCGAAAGTGCCTTGAGCCAGTTTTTTTGGCCATTTTGAGTCATGTTTCATAATGCACAGAATGTTTTGTACTATGTCTCTGATAACACAGAATAGCTCAAATGAAAGAAGAGATTCTCTGTTTCATCATGAAAAAAAAAACACACAGGCCAGTTTCACCAAAATCATCACTTTTTGTCCAGAATCCGTTTGTTTTGCTCTCTAATCGTGATCATCTCCGCTTCCTGCTTTGATTTCTGTTGCATATACCTTCTCTTTATGTCCTGACTACAAATCCCAGAAGTCCCATTATTACTAACAGGCTGTCTTGTCCCTGCTGCCAAAAAATTACTTGGACAGAAGTTTATGGCACTCAAGCGTTGTATTTTAAAAGACGTGCATGTATGTCGAACCTCGGTGCCTTGCACCTCGGCAGTGCCCAGGAGGAGAAACTGGCACCTCTCCAGCCAGCAGTCCACTCTCCAAACTTGGTCCGACCTGGACTTGGACAGGCGACCCTCCGATTCCCAGCCCAAGTCACTACAGACTGAGCTACTGCTGCCCTCAAAGAGTTAATAGTTGACATCATGGTTTGAATTACACAATGGCTTTAGGGGGAAGCCCTGTTTAATCTTTGGTAAAGAAGCTTTTTGAGTCTGTTCATGTCAAACTGTAGGCATCCATACAGATGACCTGATCCTGACATGCTTCGAGTGCTTCAAAACACTGTGTTGTCGATGCTGTGAGTATCTCTTGACTCACTTCCAGGTAGAAAGGAAGCAGCCCATAATAACCTCAACTGGCTAAAAACATTCTTGCCTTCATTGTATTTTCACAGTAGTGGTTGTTGTTGTTGTGTTACATGGTATTTTGGCTGGATGCGTAGTGACAGGCCTGTCATGCAGGAATCTGTATGAATTTGAATCTATTTGACATCTATTTTTAAAATGTGCATTAAATCACTGAGCTAAACATGAATATATGTGGCACTGAGACAACATAAAATGATGATATACCATAAAAATAATTAGACAAGAGGTTTGTGAAAATGAATGTACAGTAATAAAGCCAGATAGTATTTGAGTAACAGAGACAGTAGGGCAGTGTCTAGACTTATATAGCCATGCTTCTATGTGGATCAGAAGACAGGGAGTGAGACAGAATAAAAAAAAAAGAAAGGTTGAGGTGTGTGATGTGTGTGAAGTGAAAGGTCAGAAGCTCTGCAGTGATGTTTCATCCCGTCCTCTTCTTTCATGTCTCTCCTCACTGCGACATGGCGTCACAAACTCAAACAGATTTTCAAAAAAGGCCTCAGACAAAGGCACGTGCACTCACACACACACACACACACACACACACACACACACACACACACACACAAAATGAAAACTCTCTAACCTGTCACCTTTTCCACACTGCAAAACCGTTTCCTTGTGTCGACACACGAGTGTCAGACCTTTAAGCTTTGTTAGTGCCCAGAGAGTTCAAACTCAGCAGTTTAGCGCTTTAAAACATTTTGTTAGTATTGATCTCTGGGTGTGGGCATTCACGCCTATTAAAGTCTTGAAAGATCTTGTCTTATTAGACTTTGGTCTAATCCAGCGGTATTCAAAGTATTTCAGAGCAGCCTGTTAGCCAGCGTTAGCCTTGTTGTTGTGGCCGTTCATCATGGGAGCTGTGATGGCCGCTCTTTCTGTGGAGGCCAGGAGGCGACTGTCCCGTTCCAGCTGCCTCTCTCACTGCGGCCACAGTGCAGCCAGGTACCATCGCTCAGGTAGGCCCTCGTATGGTTTCACCTTCATCTGTTCCTTCATTCACTCTTTTGTCAACTTGTTTGCCCTCTCACTTTGTCTCTTATTTTTGTCTCCCTCACTTCTCCTTGTTTCCTCTTGTCTTTGGTTTGATAAGTGCATGGTTTTGTGGTATAAGTGTCCCAGAAATCATATACCCTCTCAGTGTGTTCAAGGCTTTCCACTGAAATTAGTTTCTCTGGGGTTTATTTTGTCAGTGTCAGTTCAGGAATTAACATTTCCACGAAATACTAACATTGAACTCACTGCTACTCTCTAGGTGATTCCCAGAGGAGTAGTACACCGTAACTAATATGGTTTTATATGGTTTTACATTACCATATTTCAAATGCTGTACTTTATTTATATGACAGCTGTAGCTTTTAATAAAATAAATAACTACTCAATCATCTAGTCAGCATAAAATCATGTCGTTTATCTGAAATATGGTCCTAGAACTATATTTAAGTTCTGATGAAAGTCCCAAAGTTTCCAAATATATACCAAATACATATACACTGTTCAGAGTATATGTGATGTAGTTAGATCTGTCTGAATAAGACTTAACGCTTCTCCTCAACCAGCTGCAACTTTTAAAGGCTGCTTGCACTGTAATGCAGTGCTCCATAATGTGCTGTTTTACAGTTATCACTTCTTCTTTAAGCTCTTACTGATAAGAAAATGTTGAGCGAATAGGAGTGGAACAGCACAGAAGAAATCTATTAATGGCTCAAACCACCTTTTAATCTACTGAGAATGATTCAAGCTCAGTCTTTCAGATGTCAAGGGCTGTAAGTACTTTTACTTTTGATACTGCAGGTACAGATTTTTAAAACTACTTAAACACTTTTACTTTACATTTCCATGCTCACTATGTTAACAAAACAAACAACCATAATGAGCTGCATTTAAATATGTGAGACTATTGTACCGTTGCAGATTATTAGGGCAATTTCAAAAGTGAAAGTAATTTCTTGTGAGTTTTTTTTTTTGTTTTGTTTTTTTTATGAATGCCTACACTGACTTAAGTGACTTTTGTCTCTTCCCTTCTGGCTGGAATGAGGAGATCTGCTGATGTGTCGGACTGAGAGGAAACGGTCTGGACCCTCTCTCTCTCTTTACTGACTGTTGTGTCAGCAGGCAGAGTCGAGCCTACCTTTTAAAAACCTGTTAGTGTCCTAATGGCCTGCCCAGAGGAACAATCTCACACACACACACACACACACACACACACACACACACACACAGTAGACCCCATAAACTCACTACACTAGCATCACTATAGAAGACAGCAAACTTAAATGTATCTAATAGTCACCCCTAAAGCCTGGGTACGTACATACATGTAGTGTGTGTGTGTGTGTGTGTGTGTGTGTGTGTGTGTGTGTTTGTTGTGTAGTGAGTGGTCACCTGATCCACTCCCCTCCACAAACTGCGACCTGAAATGTAACTTTGACCTTCATCCACCGTAAACACAGGCACCACAGACTCTCACTTATGAAAGAATAGTTACTGAAAATAGATTTGTGATTTTATTATTGATGGTTTATTTTGATTTTTCTGCCAAACTGTAAGAGGCAGAGAAAGGAGGCGGAGGGACGCTCCACCACCCCTGCCTCCCCACAAAGATATTGATCTTTCTCACTCCCATCTGTGTCTTCTATCTCCAACAAAGTCAATGCATTAACACACACACACACACACACACACACCTCCATTCCCCATTTTATCTTGATGCATTAGCAAGTGCAGAGTCATCAGTTATTCTCTACTGACCTGCTAAACAAGCAGTCACACAACCTCTCACACACACTCTGATCAGGCTCTTATATATGACAAACTGTTGCACATTTTCCATGAATCATAACAATTCCCAGACATTAATAATATAGTAATACACTTATAATATTCTGGGTTCTTCTTCACACAGAAAAGGGGTGGAAGAGGAGGTGAAGTGTCCCTGCTATTTCATCTCTGTATGTATGTGTGCATACCCCCGCTACACCTATAGTACTATTCGGTGTGTAGTCATCCGGTGTCATTTATCATTTAAACTCTGTAGGTTATTTAAGTGTAATTTGGGCGTTATCGGTAGACATACTAGACAGGTGGTCAACAGGCACACACTGCTCTTTAGGACCCTGGGGAGTGAGCGTTTGCCTTAAGGTGTGTTCAGTGAAGGTCAGAACTTTGAACTTTAAAACGTAACCTCAAAGTTTAGTGCTCCCAGCTCTTCTAGCCTTACAGGCGTACAACAAAACATGCAGCTACTGTTTACGTCAGTAGCAGTTAGCATGAATTCTGTGTTGGGTTGGTGAAATTCATGGTGGGTTCTGATTTAAAGTATGACTTGGAGCATGGAAATTCCGATATTCATGTACACCATGAATGCACCATGTAGCTGGACATACGCCAATGCTGCTGCAATGATATTAATCCTCTGTTTTACTGGCGATATTTGTCTCCTTATGCTGAAAAGTCGGGGGACAGATCAGTGTCACTGTGAATCTGAAGGGGTCATGTCCCCACGTCCCTAGTGTCACCTGAGAGCATTGCTCACAGACACTATGGTATTGGACTTTAGCACCGGAAAATGATTCATTTTTTTGAATCATTTTTTGAAGGTATCAAAGTTCGTTACCCAGCCCTACTTATTGCTAATAACCAGGGCTTAAAATATGAGTCTTTACACCTTTCTGCACGTTTTACAAATGTAAAATTTATAAAATATGCTAGAACCACCGGTCTTTTAACTCTTTGACTGCCAGCCTTTTTATAAAACAGAAAGTGCCTTGTGCCAGCTTTTTTTGCCCATTTTGAGTCATATTTCAAGACCCACAGAATATTTTGTACTCTGACTCTGAAAACACAGAATATCTCAAATGAAAGAAGAGACTCTCTATTTCTTCATGAAAATGTTTGTTTTTACCTTGTTCCGTTCTTGTTTTATCAGAGGTAGAGTAGAGGCCACTCCCACCCTAAACTCTGCTTTTTCTCCAGAATCTGTTCGTTTTGCTCTTTAATTGCGATCGTCTCTACTTCCTGCTTTGATCTCTGTGGCGTATACCTTCTCTTTATGCTCTGATTATCATCTCCCAGAGATGGCATCTCCCAGAAGCCCCAAAATTACTCACAGCGACCCACTGCCAAAAAAACAATTTGACGTTGACATACGTCAATGGCACTCAATGAGTTAAGCTGTGCCTCAGTCTGCCCCCTTACTGGAGCAGGTCTTAACCCACCCTGAGAAGATGGATGTGGTGGAGAGTAGAGGAAGTCGAGCAGAGGAGGAGAGAAAGTCTGTGGTTGGCCAAAGTTATGGAATGACAGAGAGGCTAGAGGGAGGAGGAGGAGGAGGAGGAGGAGGCAAGCTCTGGGGGCAAAGGAGAGTCAGATGGACAGACGGAGGAAAAGGAGGAGTGCCATGGAGTGAGGAGAGACCTCCAGAAAGACAGGATGGGTTGAGGGTTTAGGACGGCCAGGGCTTTTCAGTTTTTAACCCTCAGCTGGAGGAAGAGCTGACTAATTGAGTCGAAAGAGGACAAGTTGCAACTAGAAGCAGCAACAGATAAATTCAGGAAGCTGCAGAGAGAAGGGAGTGATGGAAAGTATGTGCGGAGGAGGTACACGCCGAGGGAGGAGGTTTCATTCCCCACAGCTCCTCTCAGTTTCTGAGGATTTCCCTCTCTGGACGCTGCTGCTTCTGCTCTAAGTGCTTCTTCTCTCTGGGGCCATACTCTTCCATATCTGGAGCTGGATTTGGACAAACAGTGAGGTGGACTGGACGGACAGCAATACCGTACCTAAATCAAAGTCTTAATGGTTAAATATCTTCACCTCATAAGCAATGCCTTGTCATTTTTATGACCGCTTTGGCCGTGTCCACTTTTAACTGACAGGTCTGTTTTAAAACATTATCTAAATGTTGTGAGAGGAAGCTGCTGAGACTAGAGAGTCAGATCGCCCTCAGCTTGTAGTCAAAGAGCATTTACAGTTTGTTTTTGTGTTGCTTGTGTGGTCGGTGCATATAATGGGGTGATTTACCGAAGATTGCTCGTGCTGTTTGAACGCTTTGTGGCATGGAAGATGAGAGTACTACGGCTATTTCTGTATTTTCAATAAATCGGTAGTTCTCACTCTGACTTTCTCCCACCTAATGGGAGCATAATCATGTATATACAACACATTTTTTGCTTTTCCCAAAATATATTTTCATCTTAAACCAAAATGTGATACATGAGTGTAAACTATGACGTGAGGACTGATAATAGCTGTTTGGATTAAGAGGGTGAGCAGTAACTTCTGGACCCCAGAGGGCGTGAGCAGGAGGAAAGTCTGGAAAGTGACTTTTAACGTCTCCTTTAATGCACCATAATAAATGGCTCATGACACAGCCCCCATCCTCCCTCATGGGTCCAGAGAGGGAGGTTTTCCATATATGTCGGCTTCCACATATTTTCCACTTCAGCATCAGTGTTGACATTAGAGCAGCCTTCGTCCAGCCTGCTGGCCTGCTTCTCATGCTGTCTCCTGGGCCTGGGAACAAACCCATGCAGTCACCCACCAACCACATTTGATTCGTGTCACGTCTTGGCTCACTTCTGTTGAAAACACTTGTTGTGGACTAGTCTGGCCCAGCGCTCCTTGTGCCGGCCCAGGCCTCCCTTGGTCTCTCCCTGGGGCCAGGCCTTCTCCTGCAGGCCTGAGTGGACTCCCCCCCATCCTGAAAATCATGGGGATCCAGGGCATGGAGCTGTTTGCCATCGGCGTGGTCATCATCCTTTTCATGGCAGTTCTCAAGCAGTTTGGCATCTTGGAGCCCATGTCCTCATTTGAAGGTAAGGGCCCATCTGAGGCCCCGCTACTCACCACTTAACCCCCTATTTACTGTGTAAACACCACATCAACATTTAATAAAAGGTTCATAACACAATAAAATGAAAGGTATATACTAGAGGTGTTTCAAAATATTATTGATAATTAAATTTGCGATGAAGACACATTTATGACAACTCTCTTTTTATGTACCAGCTACCACAGGATGAGTTATAGGTGTTGACAAATGCATGAATATAACTGCTTAAAATGACGTAATGTTTTATAAACCATTTATTCAGCATTGATATACTGCTTCTAAATGCTAAATATAGAGAGGTAAAGTGAAAGTGAAGTTCTCTAGTGATCTATGTTGAGGTTTTTATAGAAACATCTTTTTTAGAGTAACATTGCTGTCCTTCTAGGGTTAATAATAAACTGAAATATTACTTCTTAAACCAAATAAATGTGTTTTTTTTCTTTTACTTTTAAAACCAAACCCAAATTCTCCCAGTACTTGTAATGACTTGTTTCATTAATTTGTGCATTTCTAACAGTAATTATCATTGTGTAAATTTGCTGAAGTTTAATTAAATTAGTGGCATCTTTAACCAAGCTGTCTTATCATTTTTTACATACAGTACATTATCTTGTTCTGTATTTGAATTAATGTATCACATTGTTTGATCACAGTTGTTGATCAAACTATCCAGCAGTTTACTGATGCTTACATTTTAATGACCAATGAAATATATATGAATATAATGTCATCTAATTAATCTAACATTCTGACAGGAGCTAGTCTGCAGTACAGGTATTTAAAGTGTAAGTGTATTTAAAGTTACTGTACAGCAATTTTGATAGTTTGACTTAGGGAAAGGGACACAGTACTTTTTACACTTCAACCAGTCATTACTTTACCACATTGGCTCCTGTACTAGAGGAAAGTAAATTATATTTGAATTTCACTGTTCAGAATAGATCGTCCTTCACAAAGTGCTTCACACTAAGACAAAAGCGAGTCATAAAATACAGACATATAAGATGATGTAACAATAAAACAGAGATGAGGTGTGCTAATTTTAACATTTTAATGGCTAAATTAACATTTGGCCAAAGGGACAGCATTTGAAAATTAGACTTTTGCGTTGTCCCTGAAAAAAATAAACAAAGAGAGGCGAAGAAGTTTTTGTTGTCATCTTTCCATTCAATAGGAGATGCCTGTTACACCATAAAGTAAAAATGAAAAGTACGTAACAACATTGTATTGTAGCTGCAGTAGCATGTGGTTTCACCTTATTTTAAAGATCTGGACGGTGAGCAGATCCATGCATGGCATCAGAGTGGGTCACTCTATAAAACCTTGATGGGCCTGTAGATTGTGCACTTTTGGGACGCTGAAAGAGAAATCAGATGCTGCTCTCTGAATGATGCAGCTCCCTTTGATTAGAGTTTTGGGCTGAAAGCCAACGAGTCAGTGTGCCAAGACAATTACAGGAAGGCTCCAGTCGGCACATTAGTGCTTCTAATATGGTTCTGCATCATAAGTAATAAATTCAAAAAAACACCAGTAATGTCCTTTCATAATTTATCACTCCTCTCAATCCCTCCAATCTTAAATTCCCTGTCTTCCTCCTCCCACTGTGGCAGGGCCAACACCCCGGTTTAGCATTACTTCACATCAATTATACATGCAGTATCGAGCAGGTTTTCTCCGAGGCCGCCTAAATATGGAGCCCAGAGTACTCCTCCAGGACCCTGAAGGACAATGCCGTCCCTCAGTAGCCGCCGAAATTCTCATCATGCGTCTTCAGTTCTTATTCCGGCCACCTTTCTACTTCATCACCTCTCAGTGAGATTAAATTACCAACTGCAGTGTTGTTATCTCAACTGCTTCAGCTTCTCCTCTCATCAAATTTTAACTGTTTGGCAGCAGGTTTTTTATCTCCAAATGTTCACCTGTCTTAATGTAGGAAAGTGGGTGAAAAGTGACTCATCAGACCGTCGTACTCCAGACAAGCTCTTAGTTGATCGCCTAGAAATAGACTCTAAAAGCAGCCCTGCTATGAATATCAGCTTTGTAGTGATTATTGCCTGTTAAATATTAGCCAAATAGTTCACCTGTGGCTTCCATTGAGTGAGGCCATGTACTCAGAAATACTGTATTTCAGGAATTTGAGAGCTTTAATGACATGAAAGAATAAGTTGCTCTGTTAAAAACAAATATATTTCTTTTGACTCACTGTGATGTTATTTACACTAAATAGCTTTAAATATTAATGCTTTTATGAACAAAAATAAAATGCATTTAGACTTTGTAAAGAGCAACAGTGGACTATTGGACTTGTATTCAATGTCTAGACTACTTGGAGCTCCTTTAGATCCCCTTTTAGAATAAATGTTTGTTTGATTTGTGGGGATCCTGCTATAGTCTAGTGGTCTAAGTTGCGTACCTCATAACTTTAACCATAATAACATGCTAACATAAACACAACAGAAACAGACAATTGAATACATTAAAGGTAGAATACTCTTCCTGTTGTGCCCTTCTCTGCCCAAAATACAAATAATTGTTCTAGCAGTTTATTTTTATACATAATAAAGTGGTTCTGGAGGGGATCGTTGACACTTTGTACCTGTTTTTCTACATTTGGCATCAGCAGCACATTAGATGTCCTCTATCAATCAACAGTCCAATCAGGGCTGGTCATTTATCTGCTGCATTATTTATCTCATCGCCACTCAAACAAAGATCGTTTGATGTTGAAAATGCACACCTTGACAGTCCTTCTGCGTGTTTGTATGTGTTTAACATCCAGAAACAAACCCGTCAGCCTTTGATTGCTGTTTCAGCCCAGTCTTCCCTGCCCTGATGTCGATTCTGGGTTCAGTCCAACTTGGACCTATTTTGGGACGACATCTGATGCCAGAGGTAGCCTTGTCTTTAGAGATGCACTCTGAGGTTTCTGATACCAACATCTGGTATTTTTACTGCACATCTGACTCATGTGTAGGATATCTAAATGGAGAGTTCCACTGATGTACTGTAAAGAGTTGTGGAGGCAGTCATAGTTTCATTTCACTTTATTTGGGATTCCTTTGCTCATTTTCATGTTGTCAGATGATTGTCATCATAAAGTGGTTAGTTACATGGATAGACAGTTTAACAGTTGTAAACATTAGTTGGATGACTGTTATAAGGTTGGTTTACCTATCTACCCGTCTGTCCCTTTGTCTATCTATCTATCTATCTACCTTTATCAGTCTTTTTTAAACTTCATAAGCATGTCCACTGTTGAGGATGAGTTTACTTGTTAACGCCCACTGTTGTCCACTAGAGGGAGCACTTATTTCATGAATGTGTGACACAGTATCAAATCTGTGTTATGGACCCCAGGAGAGACACAGGAACAATTATGAAGTGGATCACGGAGCTGAGTGGGAAACTCATTCAGGACACATGTTGACCTTATTCTTACCACCCTCTCTGTTGTTTTAAAGGCAGATTGTTGTTGTGTTGTTTGTTATATGTAGAAAGAAATTTCTTAAGATCTATGTTCATTCTGTCCATATAAAGCTTCAGTCTTTCCTGCTGTCTTTTGGTTATTTGGATAAAAAGAGCATAAATGCAGATAGTCCCTCTGGGGTTCACAGGTTAATTAGCATGAAATGAGTGAGGGGGAGAAAAGGAGGAGGAAGCTGCAGAGCTTCAGTCGTTCAGGATGTTGGACGTTGTTTTTAGGACCAACATTCATAGGAGGAATCCCAAACCAACTGTACATTTGTGCCAAAACAACTTACACGTGTGATATGTGAGCTTGCTCTCTCTGTGATTGGATTTCCCATGGATTAACGACATAGTCCAGATTTTGGGAGGGATTTTTACAGCAATAATCTGGTTCACCTGACCTTAATAAAGGAGATGGACCATCAGACCCTGCGCTCAGTTGTGTAGAATATCCTGAAAGCTCCATTAGAGCAGCAGAGAGCAGGGGAGGGGGAAGAAAATGACAGTCAATTAAAAAGGCAGAAGGGGAGTGCTAAATAGAGTAACAGAAACTGCAGAAAAAAAACTATGACAGAGAAGAGCAATGAGTGAGTGACACTGTTTCAGAGACAGGAAAGAGAAGGAGAGCAGAGAGAGTGAGGCCGAAAGAAACAGAGGGACTAAAAGAAAAGGTTCACAGAAAGTCCAACTATGTAAAAGAGGAAAGCAAAGAGAAGGACCGTGGAGGGAAAGATAGAGGAAGACGGGAAGATGAGCGTGAGGTGGGAGACGGAGGGACTCCAGACTGTCGGCATCGTCTGCCTGGTGATCATGTTCCTCAAACTGATGCACCTGCTGGGCCTCATCGACATCACTGAGACCGGTGAGGCAAACTGGGAGCACTCACTATAGTTTTCACTTTGTCTCTAGGTCAATGTTGTGTTAATGTTGTGTGACGCAAGTCTGGAAAGTTGTAAATCATGAGAGGAGTAGATACAAGGAAGGGTGTTGTGGAAAAACTGATTTGACTTGAAAGAAGGAAGAAGGAACATTAAGGATAATGTTTGACCATTAGTCAGCAAATCCCTTGTAAAGATTTCCTCTTTACTTTCCTTGTCTGTCTGGCTGTAGCTCTTGATCATAGCCCCAACAACATTTGAAAATAGGTCACAAATACTGTGAATACACATTTGGTGCTGTAGTGAGCATTTACAGAAAATTTGTGATTTGAGATGTTGGGCTTTACAGATAAAACTGACTTGACAATGAGCCGGTTGTTGGGAACTTAGAAGTAGTTCTAATGGACATGTTTACTAAGTGGACTTTACTGAGTGAATTTAGTCCTAGTATCTACCAGGTATAACTGTGTCTAACTGTCAAAGCTAACCTTAGCTTGCAAATGTATAGTGTGATTAACATATCTTAACTGAAACTTGATAAAAGCTCTTTGATAATTATGTAAATCTTGATTTTTTTTTTTACGTCCCTTAAATTACAAAACACTGTGGTAATACCAATTAGACACATTAATTTACCTCTCATTATGAACTGCATGAATACTTAACTCTGAAACACAAATTTCTCCGTACTTGCAAACATAAATAAAACAAATAAATACAAAAGATAAAATGTACTTTTTGTTAAATTGTGAGGCTGTGACGCTCTAGTGACTTCCTGTTGACATGATACTGCACATGTATCCTAGCAACCGACCCTTTGCTCTTTATAACTGGCATGTTTTTATGGTGTAACCTCATTTAGTAAGTAGTTTTAGACCATGGGATTGATGGAAAAATTAGAAAGATTTCCATGTGCGCGTTGACAATATAACAACATTTTCATTAAATTTACTTACACTGAACTGTGGTGTTTGACTAATGTGAGGCTTCCATACTTGTTTGATCATGTCTGCTCTAGCTTGTCGTCATTATGACTTTCAAAGTCATAATGATGGACTTTCCTGTGAGTGTTGCCTTCAAGGCAAGACTCACAGGAAAGTCCAGCTGACATGAAAAAAATATACAAAAAAGATATGATGTAATCTGGCCCACTTGCTCAGAGTTTTGTAGCATGTCCTGCGCAGTCACTGATGTGGTAGAAAAAAACTTGGTGGACTTTGAGATTATATTTTTATGCCAAACTGCTGTTTTAAGACCAAGAATGAATTCCAACCAACTTTTTGAGATCAAAACCTTATTTTCTTTTTCGGAGTAAAGCAACAATGGAAACCTACTTTTGATTTCACACATTTTATCAGTGGGAGTGGGAAGGAGGTGAGTGCTCGTCTCCTGGTGTCTCTGTCTTATTGTTTTAAATGAACACAAAGAAACAATCCAGAGTTAGAGTTTCTGCTCCCTCTGCTGTGTTTTTGGTTTCTGTTTCGCAGAAATATTATATTTCACTGCTCTGCTGGATGTTTTATTATCTTTTCCTCTGGAGCGCTCAGCGTACAAACCTCTCTGTGTCCAATCTGACTTGTTTTCTTTGTTTTTTTTTCCTCTGTCGCTCTCTGACTGTTCTCCATTTACTCTATTTCACTCCATCTTGGTATCAACACCCTCCCTCCTCCTCCTCCTCCTCTGTCCTCTCTGTCTAAAGATGGTGAGTATTGTAACAGCAGAGCCCATCAAACTCTGAGAAAACTTCCCTCCCTCCCCTGTTTCGGTCATACAGTGCTTTCTCTCAGTGTGTGTGAACTGATAACCACCAATGCGATTTGCTTTGCGAGTAAAACTTTGAATTTATTCAAATTCAGATTCTCTGCTGTGGCATTTTTTTTGTTTTATTTTATTTTTCAGTTCAGTTTAAAGCAGTACTTGTTTGGTGACATCGCCACCACAAAGAAAGTACCTCCTCTTCTTTTCTACTCCCTTGTCGGCCTGCCTTTTGCTCCTCCACCGTTCTTTGCTAAATCATTCTCTTTAACTACTGTAGCACGTGTTCCTCACCTGCTCCCTGTTGATCATGTGTGATCCCAACCCTTCCCTGTTGACCTGCATCCACACACCCAATGTCTGCCCCATCCACCGTCTTTTTCTTCTCTATCTTTCTCCCCTTGCATCTCTTTCGATCTATCTCTCCATCTCCATTTCTTGTCTGTCTCTTTGTCCCACAGACAGCAGCGACAGTGACTTGGAGCTGTCGACGGTGCGTCACCAGCCGGAGGGTCTGGACCAGCTGCAGGCTCAGACCAAGTTCACCAGAAAGGAGCTTCAGTCTCTCTATCGAGGCTTCAAGAATGTATGTCCGGCTGTAAAGGCGACAGTCCTCATCGCTTTATTGTTTACCATCATAACAATGCTTTAAATAGACTTGAATTATTCTCCATGTGTCTTTTTTCTTCCTCTCTTGAGCAGGAGTGTCCCAGTGGGATGGTTGATGAGGAGACATTCAAGACCATCTATTCTCAGTTCTTTCCCCAAGGAGGTTAGATGTTAAAGCAGCCCCTCCTGTCTTGTCCTTTCTTGTTAAGGACTGTGTGAAAATGATTAGGGAGAAGAGAGAGGGGAGGATTAAAACATAAAATATGTCCCTCCTTTTATTTTATCATTTTCTTGCAAGATTAGCAGGTTCTTTACTTGATAGTTAAGACTACATCCATGCAAGTAAATATCCTGCATTCAAATATAAGACCATTAAATATTGTAATAATATAAAATATTGTTGTATGCCCCCTTTAAGATTTTATTATTGTATAAATTTGACTGAAGCATTAAAATGCAATCCTGGCTATAATTGATCCTAAAACCCGATTTTCTTAAAACAGCGGCTCAAATCTATGAGCTTTTCAACCTATTTTGGATTCGCTTGAGCCTCAAACTAAAACTGGATGTATCTTAACTTCAGTATGAAGGGTGTTGCTGCACAAGAATGTAGAGAAATACAAGCTTGAATATATTCACTGCACTGGTGGATTTTTCCCATTTTGAGAAATTAAGAGCATAACTATAGACTGAAATGATTATAAGAATGAATAAATGCATCATAATTTAAAGGGTGATCATATGGTCTGTACTAAAATTACTACAGTCACATATATGTAAAATGTACTGGAATAATAAGTACAGTATTTCCCTCTGAGATTTACTGGGGTTGAATTATAAAGTAATATAATGAAATAGAAATACTTAGGTAAAGTACAGCTACTTACATATAGTACTTGAGTAGATTTACTTTCATCTCATTTCACTGATCAGTTCAGGAGGGATTTTATTTCTGAGGAGCTAGTCGGACTAAAATGTTCATTTTGAGAAATGGTAGCTACAGCACACTGAATCTATGACCTTGTCTCCTTTTGTGCACAGATGCAACCACCTATGCTCACTTCCTGTTCAACGCATTTGACATCGACAGAAACGGTTCAATCCGCTTCGAGGACTTCGTCATCGGCCTTTCTGTGTTGCTCAGAGGTTCGGTCACTGAGAAGCTCAACTGGGCCTTCAACCTCTACGACATCAATAAGGACGGCTACATCACCAAAGAGGTATGTGACATCTAGTTTGTCACATTTTGGCAACAACGGGGGAATTATGCATCTGACCGTCACAATCTGGCTTTTCTGAATGACATCATCTGGGTTATGTAATGTTTGGTTCATGCACTGCTGTTTCAGGTAAAACCAACATACTTTAATCTCTTTCTGCTTGTGCTGCAAGACTCATGACGGATGTCTTGTCCATGTTTATATGTGGTATCACATATATGAAGTGGAATCGTATCTCTTTCACTTTGTTTCTTGTCTTCAGGAGATGCTGGCAATCATGAAGTCAATCTACGACATGATGGGGAGATACACCTTCCCCTGTGTGCGAGATGAGGCGCCATCTGAACACGTGGACAAGTTCTTCCAGGTTCTGAGTGCACACAAATCACTAACACACAAGCACATTTTAGGTACTTGAGTATTTCCATTTTATGGTACCCTACACTTCACTATATCTTGGAGGCAAATATTGTACATTTCACTCCACTTCATTTATTTGGCAACTTTAATTACAAGTTACTTAAGTTATTTAGATTATTATTACGAAATATAAAGCAACTAATGAGTTCATGTGCTTTTCGTGACATTTCTTCTGTGTTTTTCAAGCAGAAAATGGATAAAAACCGAGATGGAGTCGTGACCATTGAAGAATTCATTGAGACTTGTCAGAAGGTGACTTTTTATTCCAGTCCCACACACAAACCTCAGAATAAAAGTTACTCATCAGCACAAATACTGTATGACATGTATGGATTCAGTGAAAGTGACAACACAATGTCTTGTTCTTTTATTGTAATACATTATTTATGATTGTATCCTGAATCATAGTCTCCTTTTCATTAAAGTTGTAGTTTATTAGTGTAGTTAATCATTTTATACCTCTATTGCCCATCCAATTATCAGCTGCTTGTAATTTTTTAGATTTTGTTTATTAATATTTTTTGAACTTGTCATTGAGCAAATTACAGCAAAATTATGCTTAAGTCTTGACACGTGTCAGTGAGAAAAACAGACTTTTCCCCCCGCCTAAAACTGGACTGCTGGTTTAGAAGTTGTTTGGAAACGTGATAGCCAGTCTTTTTCTAGACTTCATGAGTATTGGAGTTTAAACTACATGGACTCGATCACGTTGTGTTTGAGAAGACCTATCTGTGTGTTTAATTGACCCCGAGCTCAAACATTGGGCAATAAATCTGCTGCAACTTTGCAGCTGTTCTAACACGCCTCAATCAAAAAGGACCAAAGCTATGAAATATATAATTTAGCTTCTTTTAAAGAGAAACTGAGAAAACTTAAGCGATTGTGTCCCCAAAAATGTTGAGTTTTTGCAACATGCCATACACAGCGTAGAATAAATTGATTTGTCTCAAAGAGCATCCATCATCATGAAGTGCTTTAATTCTTTAATTCTTCTTTAATTCTTTCTTTCTCAGTGAGTTCTCTACACTTCACCATTTTGATATACCAAATACCAAATTGTGTATATATATATATATATATATATATATATATATATATATATATATATATATATATATATATAACCAAATTTGAGCCAAATTTGAGAATTCTGGAATTCTCTGAGAAGTCAGAAATTAATCAAGAATAAAATACTGTACTCAGGAATGTAATACTGTAGCATGTCAATAAAAAAATAATAAAAATGTTTTTCTGCTCTCAACAATAATTAGGAGTTATTTTCCAGTCTTTTTGACACTGGTAGACAAACAATGGGACAAATTATATAAAAAAAATAATAAATCTTGATTGTCTGTCAAGCTTGACTGGAAACTACATCGTCACTGTGGCCACTTCAGATTTGGTTTTTCTTCTTGCTTTTCCAGGACGAGAACATCATGAACTCCATGCAGCTGTTTGAGAATGTGATATAAGGAAACCTGCCTGCACAGCTTACACACACAAACACAGCACAACCACACTACAAACATCATCTTGGCACATATTGTACTGTAGCTACAGTAGGTATGCACTGTAAAGACACAGGAACTAGACTTTCCTTTTCTATTCCTCTCCGTGCTCCTTTAGCTGTATCTTGCTACTGCTTCTGGATTAAAAAACGGACTGCTACAGACAGAAGAGAAGAGCTTCCTGTGTAAAAAAGAAAAAAAATGCCTTTCTGTCCGGTGTGTTTTTATTTTGTCCTGAACGAAGAAACAGAAGACCATTGCGTTTTTATCATCAGACAAAAAGAATCAACAAAAACCAACAAGGAATGAAGAAGCTTATAATAATCCTCTGACCTGAGCACACAAGGATACTAGCTTTAATACTAGTAATACACCTCGTCTGTCCCTCACAAACTGTCTGTCTTTTTCACACACACACCTGCTGTTTCCTCAAGAGGTTTTAGAGCAACAGATGCAAGAACATGATAAGAGCATAAAGAAAAATAGAGAGAAGTGATCCAAAGCATGTTTGTCATCAAGTATGTGATGTGGAATTAGCTTGCACTACAGTTTTATGACTATGTATTATATGCGCCTGAAGTAAAGGCACTGTAGATACCTGCACCTGATACACCGCTGGTGTGTATGTATATATGTATAGTTGATAGTTATATATCCTGACTTGTACTGGTTTCATCTGGGTGGTACTGCGTAAAGCGAAAGGACCAGAACTGAATATTTGTTTTAAAAATCTGTTTAACATTATGTTTAACAGTTCGTCACAGATTTCTTCTCTTTTTTGGTATTTTAGAAGATCAGGTTTAGCTGTTTGGAAAAGTGAATCTCCTCAGTAGTCAAGAAACAAAAGGACTGTTAAAGGTGTGTTCCTATGCTGAATTGAGGCATTTCCTTGGTTCTTCAGTATCTATGAGCATGCTGACTCTTAAGTGCCACAGTATTATGTACAGTACAGTCAGACCTTTGTGATGTCGGTTTATTAAAGATGCTGTCGACAGCTGCCTCTTTTTCTTTTTAACGTGTTTCCTCATGACATCCAGCACTAAGATGACGAAGCAATAAAAAATGTGGCGAGTTAACAAATGTTACAAGTGACATTAACCCTTTCAATCCCAGACCCAAAACTGTTTCAATTCATCAGCCTCTCAAGGTCTCTTATGAGCTTCCTGTGTGGATTTATTACACCAGAATAACCAGGACTGTTTGAAACTGAAGATTATTTTTATGGGACTAATTGTGACTACGACCGTTTAATACTTATGATGGATTATAGATACATGTAGGAAAACAAACAGAAAGTGCATTTTAACAGAATTTTAAAGTTGTCAGATGTGGCAGCTCATTACAGAACAGTAACACATTTATTAAGGAAACAGCAACTATGGGTTTAAAACAAGCCCCATAACCAAAAATCAAAATATGCAGAAATTTAAAATGTGAGTTTTACTTGGATTTAGCTTGAATCACTAATCTTTTAATTTGAGGACCAGGAGACTTTTTCCCCTCAAAGTGAGACAACAAATAATAATACTAATAATAATATTGTTTTGCCTGAAAATGTGAGATGTGAAAGTTCTCGTTGCAATGTGTATGAACTGAATCTTTAGTTTATCCTGCACTGGGTTTACTTCTTAAGATAAGATAAGCACTTTATTCATCCCGAAGGAAATTCTTTCACAATAATTGTCATACACAGTAAGAAAAAGTAAGGAGATTCAAAGCTTTTGATTAAACAGTAAATTATATCATTAAATACATATATAGTACAGAATAATGCAAAAAAAGCAAAATCAATGCTTATGCAAACATAAGCTGCCAAGTAAGTTTCAAAGTGACATATTCCGATAACGTGACCAAGTAGTTTAAAAGTGACATTCTGTAATGATAAATATTACAGTTAGTGAGTCTGTGATGACATGAAGAGAGAGAGACAGAGAGAGAGACAGAGAGAGAGAGAGGTGGATGAAGGCCGCAGGAAGGAAGGACGTCCTGTGGTGTTCTATTCCTCACCGTGGTGGAATCAGTCTGTGGCTGCAGGAGCTCTTGCAGGAGTCCAGTATGTGATAGAGAGAGTGAGAGTCATTGTCCATGATGCTCTGCAGCTTGGACAGCATCCTCCTCTCTGACACCACCAGCACAGAGTCCAGTTCTACCCCCAGGACAGAGCCAGCCTTCCTGATGATTTTATTGACTCTGTTGGCATTGACTGTCCTCAGCCTGCCCACCCAGCACACCACAGCACAGAAGATGACACTGGCCACTTAAGATTAGAAGTGCTAAAAATAAAAATTAATTCATTACAGTAAAGTTACTATTTCACTTTACAAAGATTTCAGCCGAGGATGAGAATAAACTCAGTTTTTTACGGTAATAATGAATCAATGCCCCGATATCTGATGTAACAGTGTGCTTGGGTTTTCAGCAACGTTAATTTGTGCTGTGAGATGGAATTGAAGTGGGGATGTTCCTACATTGTAAATGGAAGTATACTATACTAATAAACCCAATCTTGGTTTGGGTTATGGAAGTCTGGAGTAGATGGTTTGGTTTCCTTTAGATCTGACTGTACCAAGTACCAAATACCATGTTTTACTCCTGTAAGTCTCATCTAATTGATAAGCTATCAGCTTTTTCTTTAAAACTTATAAAAACTTAAATGCAAAAACAGAGCAAAGAGGTTTCCTGCTGGCTGGTTTGACCATGTTATCTAACCTTTTGCGACTGGCTTATGTCATGTTGCCGGTCTAAATAGTATGAATGAAAGCAGACAGCCATCAGATGGCAGTGTGGCGGAACACATCGCCTTGAGGGCATCACTGTGTATGACGAGCAGAAAGGCCTTCGTATTTTGGGAAGTGGTGAAAATGATGGTGAACGGGACGCAGGAAAATGTTTGCGCAATAAGGTTATTGTTACAAAAGCTGTTGAGGGGCCTGACACTCAGTACCCCCAGAGGAAGGAAGGGAGGACTGCGTCACAGTCAGATCGCCTCTGATTGGATGAGCCGCGTTTCCAAGGCGGGGCGAGAGGACGGCAGGGGACGTCACGGGTGTGTGTGGGCATGCGTGAGGCGGAACGTCAACCCTGTGGCTTTATGAAAGGCGAAATCCCTCCATGAGACTAGGAGTCGTTTAAAAACCGGGAGGGTGGAAGGAAAGGAGCTCGAAGACAGTTTCATCTCCTCACCACAGTCTGTTCGGCTTGACCTCTCCTCCGGCTACAAGTGTAGGTATTAGTACCCCTCCTCCTCCTCCTCCTCGTCGTCCTCGTGTGCGCTTCCACAACACAAACCACGGGGACTTGCCAACGGACGTAACGTTAGCCGAGGAGGGAAGTGGGCTCCGTCTCCTCTTTCATCAGGCAGGTGAGGACAAAATGTGTCTTTTTATCCTCAGGCACTCTTGGCCTACATGTGGATGTCAGGAGAAACGCTGCTATATGCTAACTGTAGAGCTCGTGCAGGCAACTGTTGACGAGTAGCGGTTGGAGGTGTAACGTAGCTAACGTTGGACGTCAGTGTGGGCCGATGTGACCGTTTGTGTGCTGATGCTTAAGTGTGACCGTGAAACACAAGGCCCAGTTAGTCGCTGGTTATCTGCCCTCTTCTCTAGCGCGATAAAACACTGCTGAAAGAAAAATAAAAATGAGATCGAGGGTACTTATCCTTAAGGTGTCAACTGAGGCGTCTCAAGGTTTCCAGATGTTATTAAAACATAAAAAGACACCAAAGAAAGACTAATATGCATGGCCCTCTGTCATTTGATTAAATGAGACCCCATAGGGTAGATAAGAAAGTGCAGCTACCAGACAGCAGCAACTGGGACACCAGAGCTTATTTAGCCATTAGGATTTATTGGCTCTTGATGATGGGGTTGCCCTGGAAACGTGGCTCATGTGTGTGTGCGCACACACGCACACACACACAGTTATGAAACTGTTATGTTATAACAGTTATGAAACTGTTAAGTTGGTTCGCACTGTATGGATGTAATTAAGTAGTCTAACGTTGCTGGATACAGTTGGGGTCTCCCAGTCGATGCCTTGATATGAACACATGAAAGCAGCTATGACTGTCTCAGCTAACAGCTTGGTTGATGTGCAGGGAAATGTCCCGATGACACTGCTATTCTTAGAGAACATATGAGTCATGAATGATGACACAACCTCAGTAAACAAATATAGTCTGAACAGGGTTAAAATGGCAAATTTTTTGTCAAAAGAACAACTTTATTGTGAGAACAACATTTTTCATTTTCAGGCCATCTAACCATAAGCCTAATTTAAGGCCACAATAAAGTTGTTGCTTGCTTGTTGTATGGAGTCTACCAACTAATGGCAGGTCTTCCAGCCCAGGATGATTTGACAACATTCCACAATTTTGTTTGTCTGGAACCCAAGATGCTGCTCTCTTACTGCTGTGCTTGGGATCATTGTCTTATTGAAACAGCCATTTCAAGGGCATTTCCTCCTCTGCATAAGGCATGATGACCTCTTTAAGTATTTTGATATATGCAAACTGATCCGTGATCCCTGGTATGCGATAAATAGACCTGACACCATAGTAAGAGAAACATCCCCATCTCAACAATTGTTTTCACTATTGGTTATTATTAGACTGAATTTTTTTTTTTTTTTTTGCTTTGTCTATAAAATGTCAGAAAACATTTTTTATCTTCATAAATGCCATGGAATCTGTCCAAAACCCAGATATATTCAATATTATGTGTTTAATATACTGATTTTACGTCACTGAATTTTACGTTTGTTGTATTGAGTTTACTATACTGAATTTTACATTTACTGTATTGAGTTGACTATCCTGAATTTCTCAGTATGTATGCTAATGTGCTGTGTGTGGTTGATTTCTCAGTGCCACACCTCTAATGTCATCCTGAAGTATACAGTCTACAGATACTGATCAGGTGCTGCCTCGTGCTGTTCTTAAAGCAGGTAGTGCCTGTAGATCTGCAGCCATCAACCTGCTAAAAGACTTGTAATTATGCTGTTCATCTCCATTTATTGGAAAGGTACATTAATACAATAGGAATGTATTTATCTTAGCTTGTACAGAGAACTTAAATCATAGAGCCAATTCTGTTACTAAATGAACTGAAACAGCAGTGAAAACAGGTTGAAAGGATATAGAAAGAATTGAAAGCCTATGGATCACAGTGTCAAAGTGAACCAGCACATTGCCTGGCGATCAAGATAGAGGACAGTGAAATTAAGTCGGGTAGGACATTAGTCATAGTTGTGACTATTACAAAGCAAAAAGCAGCACATGCATACGTTCAGTATACCTTCAGTATCTAGCACAGCATCAGTTAATTATGTGCTCTGCTAAGGTTTGCTCCACAGGTTTTTACATTCAAACATAAAGTTTTAGAAATATATATCTGCTTCTAACCTCTCTAGAGTAATGCATGTTACTATTACACAACAGTAATGCTCAAATCCAGTGTTGTGCCAGTTCATACTTAAAAACTAGCTCCATCTTTAGTTCACACATATGGAAAATGTTCATAGTTCACTTTTAAGTTCACAGTCCTAAAAATTAACTAGTTCATGCTCATTTGTGACATTTTTTTAAAAAAGACACTATGTTACTCAACGTAGTGTTTTGTTTGTGTTATTCATGCTACGCTATGATTGGCCAGTCTGCATTTAAGGGGCAGGGTAGAGATGCACCGATCAATCGGCCGCCGATTTAAAAATATCCAATCGGCCCCAACCGGTGACCGGCCAATCACTGTCGAAATTTGCAGATTTTCCCCGAGCAAACTGACCCGCATGCACCGCGCATGCGCATACGGGTCACGCACTGCGTATCAGCTCAGAGCAAAACAGCTAAAAACTAGCAAGACTCAGGAAGAAAACATGTCGGTGATATGGACTTATTTCACTGTGTGCCAGAGTGACCCAAAACATGCTGTTTGTAATGCTTGCAAGTCAAAAGTCAGCCGTGGAGGATCAACGCCTAAGACATTTGGAACAACAAACTTAATACGCCACTTGGAAAAGAAGCACCCAGGCTTGTTTAGCAAATATAAGGACGACACTGCCGCTAAGAGGAGGGATGCAGCAGAGTCGCAGCAACCACAACAACCCTCCACCGTGGACTGAATGTTATGGTCAGTGTTGAAAATAAATCTGCTCAGGAGGCACTGTTAAAGATTTTATTCTTGAAAAGGGGGGTTATGATAGCATATAGCCTACCACTAGTTGTGGTTTTATTTGCAGTTATATAAGCAAAAATATTGTCTGGGAGAGGGGTACTTGTATTAAATTTGGGAAAGGGTACTCAAGCCAAACAAATATGGTGTCTATTATATGATTATAATTATTTCTTAGATAGAAAATCGGTATCGGAAAAAAACGTTTGGCAGGTCAGACCTCCTTTAAAACCGGAAATCAGTATCAGCCAAGAATTTTGCAATCGGTGCATCTCTAGGGCAGGGTTAATTGGGAGTCTCCAGGTTATATGTTAACATTACATGTAAGAGATTTGCTAACTGCACAATGCAGGCAATAACCATTTCCTGACACAAATCTAATAGTGTCATTATTTAAAAAGCTAGCAGCAGTTATACAGTCTTTCACAGTTGTCCCTCTTAGGCCCTGTTTACGCAAAGCTTGCAGGTAAAAACTTCATTTCTTTGCTTGAAAACGCAAAGAAATGAATCTCCCTCCAGAGCGGAAAACTTGAATACGCTCCGCCGTAGCATTTCTGTCTACACTGCCCAAGACACAAAACTCTGCTCAGATCTGCTCACGTCACGTAGGCGTTTACGTCACATACAAGTACAGGGAAATAACATGTCGGATTATTTGCATGCATCAGACCTTCAAGTGGCTCTGGCAGCTCTAATAAACACAGAGTACAGAATCTGCACAGATAGTATTACTGAACAGAGAAGGATCTGTAATTATGTGCAGACATGGCAGTGTTGTGTGACAGTAAATCACAGCACCAACTAGCCACCTGGCATACAAACCCAATCGAATTCACCGTATGCACGCAGATTTCCTCCCGAAGATGCAACGCCACTTTTGCGTCTTCTGTTCAGATTCTCATCATATAAACATAGCCTCGGTAGCTCTGACTCTCTGTAAATGGATACAGAGGATCCCCTCACAGGATTTTGGGCCATGAACTGGCACAGTGAGGTGAACTGGGTCATTGAACTGGATTCTTGGCCCTGTTTGCTGCTGGCAGCATGTGACTAAGATTACACTGTAATGCTGGGTCATGCAGTGCCTTCCCACTGTACTGAGTAAAGGTGTGTGTTTATGTGATAATTAATGGTAAATCCTGGTAAGATTTTAGCAGGTGGCTGTGAATAGTATGGTCCTTGATCTTTTTTTTTTAATTTATTTGCAGATTTATTGGTATTTTGTTGCTACATATCTATACATCTACATATTACTGTTATAGTGGCTGCACATTGTGCATTTTTTTTTAACACTCTTTTTATTTGGGTTTTCAGAGTTTAACATACAAACCATGTTTTGACACATTTGGTATATCCATATACATCATTAACATATATATATATATATATATATATATATATATATATATATATATATATATATATATATACCCCAAAAAAAAACAGAAATGAAAGAGGATATCGAGTAACACAGTGCCGTCATCATATTAACATCAGACTAGCTTGCGGGAAGTACTGGTTTGCTTCTGTCGAAATAATCTACAAATGGCCGCCAGATTTGATAAAATTTGTCTTCATACCCTCTCAATGAGAATTTATTTTTTTCTAATTGTAGCTGTTGCATAACATCTATAAAAAGGGCACATTGTGCATTTTTATGTCTAATCTCAACTTGTGTGAGTCATGAAGTGATGCCAACTGTATATTGCCAGCAGACCAAGGCAGAAGCAAGACAATAATCTATAGAGAGAAAAGAATGTTATCTTTCATCACATGCATTGTATTGTTGCCTGTCCTTGATGCTTGGTGATACCCCAGATTGAACAGGTCATGGTTCTCGCCCTGGATTGCGTTTTCCCTCTGACCACACACGTACTGAGGCACAGACATGGTTTAACTCATACCAACATAATTACTCTATAATAGAGAAGGAGACCCTTGCTCTTGCGTGGATGCTGCATCGCTGTGAAGTCTGTTTTCTCTGGAGCTTTTCTGGTGCGTCATACAGATCGTGACCGTCTGACCTTTTTAACAATCACTGAGTTGCTCCAGCCATAGTTTCATGCATTGGTTGTTGTTCCTACAGTCATGTTTTTCTGCAGGTTCACCATGTGAAAGGTTTTGATGATCGTTTTGATTGTGTCGTGTGCCCTGTCAAAAGCATCTTGCACTTGAGTTCATAACAGGAACAACCCAAATATATTTTAAAATTACTTGAAAATGATATGACAGAGAAAAGCAGCAAATCATCACATTCAAGAAGTTGTAACCATGTAACCAGCTGACATTTGACACTTTAACTTAAAAATTTAATAGCAATTGTTTTATCAATACTCTATTTTATCTCTACAATTTTCTCAATTAATTAACTGAGTCAAAAAGAGCAAAAATTTTATGGTGAAGGTTATGGTGTCACCCGTTGGTTTGTCAGTCAACAAACCAACGGGTGACACAGACTGCACAGAAGAAGTGGACGTAGTCAGTGTACTGTACCGTCAAGTCCCATTTGTTCCATTTTGTGTATTTCTGTCATTTCAAGCCCTTGCAGCCTCCCACACCCGAGCATTTACCAGGTGACTTCAGTTTAAACCTGATTTTATAATGTGGTTTTCCTGTTAAAACAATGGAAGTCTACAATAGCATTTTCAGGTTTGTTTTTGTAAAGATCAGTGTACGTGTTCTGCACAGTTTCAGGTATGTCTTTTTTTTGTTTTTTTAACTGGACATGTAGAAGCATCAGGCTTCAGTGGATGTTCTCAACTTTGTACATGAACTCACATGTGGGATACTGTTTGAGTTGAGATAGTGTACACTCACACACATGATTGTGTTGAATTTGACTTAGCAGGGTAACAATTTCAAAAGTGAATTGTTAAAAATCGTATTTACGGCATCTCTTCATCTCTGTCCTGTGCTATCCTCTGATATCAGGTCTGCACATGATGAGCCTCACCCAGTGACACCAATTCTTTTTATTTCTTATTGCTCTGAGGTTTTTCTGGAAGTACTTTTACTGTGTACTTTTTGAGTGATCCTTTGGCAAAATATGCACAACCATATTTGAAAATTGATTAAAAAAAAAAAATTACCGTCGTATAGCAATAACCTTTTCATACAGAACTTATCGTGAAAGTTTTTTTTTTTAATCAATTTTCAAATATGATTGAATGGGCATGCTTGTGCCCTCTGCAAGAGAATGTGAGGAGGAATTTCTCTAAGTGTGCTATAAAATTACTAAAAGTACTAATTACTTGTTTCATGGATGAACAAAATCAGGAATGTTGAGTTCAATATTATCCATCTCCCAACCCCACTCATTCAAAAATGCATACCCCCCATCCAAAATCTCCACAAAGTCCCATTCAAAATGTTAAATCTAAAAGCCACTCTCGTTAAACGTGGAAATCTCAAGCATGTCCAGTTCCTCAACATCCAACTCTGAGCAGTGTCACTTTCCAGCCTTGTTGAGAATGACTCTGTCAGACTCAAAGAACCTTAGGTTTGCCCAAATGCCAACTAGCTTTTCCACTCAGCACAGTACCAATATGTGGTCTCAATAGCCATGCAGTAAGCAGTGTGCTCTGTGCATGTGATTGAGGAATGGCATGGATATTCAAGTGTATTTGAATGGCAATGTCCATTTGTTTTAGTCAAGATCATGCTAAAATATACTTTCCTCAACTATATTTAAGTTCCCTATGAAGAGCCAACCTTCAATTTTGAAAATTCCCAGTTTATTCCCATAAATTCCCATGAATTCCCTTAAATTCCCATGGAAAGTTTCCATTTTTGAAAACAGAATTTTGCAACCCTAATCCTAAGTATTTTATCAGGGAACCTGCTGGTAAAAAGTAATACATGTGTATTCTGTTGAAATGTCTGTATTGACCTATTGTTTTGTGTGTTATCTTCCCATTTCCACCACAACATAGAGGACAGCATCTAAGCCATATTAGCCATATTATTATTTTTAAACATCGGTATCGGCCCATGCTTTCCTGGAATAAAAGTATGCAGAGGGCCCCATGCCTGCCTTTGCCTAGAGCCCCCAAATTTCTGAGTCCACCCCTGAATGTTAGCACAACCTTGAGGAAAGAAGCAATGAGCTATTGTTGAATAACACAATCAGTGTGTCTCATCTGTCCCGTTTGCTCATTGCCAAAACCTTCAAGCAACTTCATTCACCATGACAAAAGATTTGTATCTTTGTGTTATCTGCTGGTCACATCAGCACCCTCATGAGTCCCTTTCTGTCGACCGTGATTGTTTGTATTGATCAAGTATGATTTAGTTTTTGACCTGTTTAAAGTGGTTTTGCACGGACAGATGCATTGGCCTTCAGTGCCAGCAATAAGCGTGTGTGTGTGTGTGTGTGTGTGTGTGTGTGTGTGTGTGTGTTCAGACCTGACTCAGACCTGCACAAGATCCACGGGTCAGGTTACCATGGTTATAGATCAGGGCAGGAACTCTGTCCACCAGCCTGCTCATTCTGGGATGAGTTAAAATTACTACCGCAGTGGTCTTTGTTCCTCCTCGCTGTTGTTTTTCTTCAGTGCTTTTCATATATTTAGTTTTCTGTGTCTGACAGTCTTCACACAATCAGGCACACACTTCACCTGCTTTTATCCTTTTATACATTAATAATTACATTATGTGAAAAGTTATTTAATTTTTTTGAAACATGACTGCAGTTATATAATCACATAAGTCCACTTTAAGTCCTGTCTTGTCCTGTGCCAATTCCCTCAGATGTTCATTGTATTTGTGTAGAGAAGGCATGTAGTGTTTCTGTCTCTTTGGCGACCGTGGCATTAAGAGGATGTCATGCTACAGTAGCATGGTTCCTCTAGTATTAGCACATGCCTCATCAGGCACCAGAGGCTGTTGGGATACTTTGTCTTTTCTCGTGTATTGTGTGCAGTATTTAGAAAATTCCTAGACTGCCTCTCTGATTATTTGGGTCATCATGTGGTGTTGTTCAAGGATGATTCTGGTTTATTGTTTATTTTTGTTCCATAACCCCTCAGGATCCTTTAAGAAGTTTAAAATGACTGTCTTACTGCGTCCAACCTCAGCAGCAGTGGCAAGCTGCGAGAGGCCTTGCTGATGCAACTCAGCAATCCGACCGCGTTCAAAGAGACCCTCGTACTATTGTACAGAGGGTCTGGCATTACTCCACTGAGAACCGATTTCAGACGGGAGACGTGAACTCTGTTGAAGAAAAGATTAGATATGACTTTACTTAGTCGCTAACGTTTGGCCATGACGCATTTTATGTGCTGCTAGCATTCAGGTTAGCCAACTCCTTTGCCACTAACGGAGCTAACTGAAAAATAAGACTTTTCCAGAACCCTGTGGGGAGTAAAGCCATTGGCTGAAAGCATGTCATACCCCGGTACGATAGGTGGCGCTGTACCCATTTCAACTAGTGGTAATAGAACCAGTTCCGCTTGACCTGTTAACCATTGACAATGTGGTAGCACCCTATCTATACTGCTGGATTGAAAATGACAGGTAAGACTATGAAGATATGGAATACACAGTTTGAAAGGTGAAACTGTAAGGATTCGTCAACTTTTCGAGGTAAGTCGATCGGACATTTCTCATGTGCAACGTTATTGTGAGCCACCAGAGATGGCTGTTAGCTAATGCTATTTACGTTAGTTAGCGCGATAATGTTGTGCCTGAGATGAAGTCTGATCAACTTACCTCAAAACGTGGACGAATCCTCACAGTTTTACCTTTCAAATGATGTCTTCATAGCCTTACCAGGCATTTTACAATCCAGTCGTATAGATAGGCTGCAAGCATTACAGTTTACATTGGCAGCTAGGGTTTGGACCCAGAAGTGATTATGGAGGAAACGCCGCCACCGAATGACATCGCATCTCGGGGTCTTAATCCGACTGCAATTGTCCATTTTTTAGTCAAACTAAGGTGTATACATGAAAATAGTAACTCAGTAATACTCAATAGTAACTTGAGTTAAGCCAATAAGTGGAATTATTACACTCCCATGTAAATGCACTGACTCCTATCTTAGCTACCTTTCTTACCTCACACCTTCTTTACTACGCTCTTATCTCTACAGAACAATCTTAACTGGGAAATGTGCCTTTATCATTTGTCTTTGCCTTATAAATAAATCTGGATTAAATGTACATTATTGTGAAATCTAGCTCTCAAATTAATTTCAGAAGATTTTAGATTTAGCGTAGATGTTTCATGTTGATCTGTATCAACTACTTCGATAAGAACAGCTACTCTTCCTGGGCTCCATATAACATACAGTATTTAAATACTTCAGTGAAAAAACAGAATCTCTTTTAGGTTTCATGGAGTTTAATGTGACAACCGACAATATGGTGATTACCAAAAATGCTCAGGGTCCAGTCCATAAATTGTATCATTTAAATCAGTAATGTAAAAAGGATTGTTACTGGTGCATTGCCCCTGGTTCAAAACTTGCAGTCTTGTCTGACTGCTCATGTTTCCTATTGGCTTTTGTTTTAGAGATACTTGTGCATTTAAGAATAATGGTCAGAACTGGGGGAAAAAACACTAAGTACATTGCTAAAAAGCAAAATTGTTCTCTAAAGGGGGAGCCTACTTGCCCCTTTTTCTGTATATAAGTTGCAAAACTCAGAACTAGTATATGGCTTCTTGTCGAGCCTTTGTCGTTAAGTGTGAACACCTCAAAGATGCCAGTCATAAGCTCCCTGATGTCTTGACTGTTTGTCGCTGATGAAAGCTAGCCTGTGGCTGTGGCTCATTGGATAGAGCAGGTTGTTTTGTGATTTAGTGAGTGAGTGGTTACTGGTTCGAATCCCGGCTCCCCATAGGTGCAAGATACTATTGAGCATAACCCCAACTTGCTCCTGATGAGCTGTTGGCACCTTGCATGTGTGAGAGAGAGAGAGAGAGAGAGAGGCATGTAGTGTTTGAGCTGTCGGTAGACTGGAAAAGCACTATACAAATGCAACACCATTTACCATTCTAAATATCCAGTTGAGTCGGGCTGGTCTAAAAAGAGCTGCAGACATGGTTGAAAGGAGCAGCGGCAGAAACAACTTTCCTCTGTTTGTTCTTTCACTACATGGTAGCTCACAGACAACCTGGAGGGCTGCTTTTCTGCTCCGTGTCCATGTTTACAATGAAAACACTATTCCTAGTTAATAAATGAGCCACTCATCTTTTTCTAGTGTTTTGAAGACAATATATCCATATATTCATTAATATTATCATTTATATTCACAGTAAAATACAGAAAAAAATCACACTGACTTTTTCTTTATCCCACAAGTTTAATAAATGATTAATAAATAATATATAAATGTTCTTCACTAAAAGCTCCTGTCAGCCTCAGAGCCGTTTCAGTGATCACTAAGCACACAATCATTTGAGCTCTAGAAAACAACGAGCGGCTCATTTATTAACCAGGAATTAGCGAGATGTGGCTGACTGGACCATAGTGTGGCAGTCGACTAAACCTGCTGATGGAGAGTCATGTAGTGTGAACACCTCAAAACTCTGACCAGGTAGGAGAGAGTCATGTAGTGTGAACACCTCAAAACTCTGACCAGGTAGGAGAGAGTCACGTAGTGTGAACTCCTCAAAACTCTGACCAGGTAGGAGAGAGTCACGTAGTGTGAACAGCACGAGAGTCTATGACTCTGCTGACAGTCCTGTAGTGTGAACACTAAAAGCATGGGTGGTGGTAGGGCTGTGCGATATGGATAAAATTCTATATCCCGGTATAGCCAAGTTTATATCCCGATAACGATATATATTCCGATAGAGTATTTTTTTTATGATGTGTTTTTAATTTCCATTGCGCTTTCCTCCGTCCCTCTGCGGCGTAATCCCTTATATGCTTTTATTCTGAAGGCTTACTTTGAGAGTGACCTTTGTTTATGCTGTAGCGTACTTTTACTGTGCAGTTTGGCTGCTAATAAAGATGTTTTAAGCGATAATAAATCATTCACACAGAACATGACGTGTTGCGTGTGAATGCTGCTTTACCTCTGTTTACTTCCGAGCTACAACTTTTTTTTTTTTTTTTTTTTTACTTCCGAGCTACAACTGCCACAAACAAGTCCTTACGGGTGACATACAGTACAAGTTTTTAACTTGCATAATACATTTCGATTATCCAGCGGTCATTCCGACGTTGAGTTGTACTTTACACGGCGTTATCTAAACCACAACCAGAGTAACGTTTATGTTAGCGTAGCAACAGAGCTAACTAAGTAGCTCCATGTTAAAATTACGATATAAACAACAGAGGCTTATATCGTACGGTAGACATTTTTATACCACATTACGATATATATCGTAATATCGCACAGCTCTAGGTGGTGGGTTCAGCAATGTAAACAAAGCAAGGGAAAGCACATTATTCTCTGCTCAGGTAGACATTACTCCTCTATATCTTTACTTTAATAGTTGTTTGATGCTAGATTAATGCTCTGAATATCATATAGAGAACCTTAAAAATATGCAAATATCAGCATGTCAATCATGACTTGGAGAGTGACTTGACTCTGGCAGTTCGAACAATAAACCACCCTTCATCCATCACCCAACTTTATATTTATTATTTATATTCTATCTATATAAGGTTAACCTTGGTTGGTTTTCTCTCTCTCTCGTTCTCTTTCTATAAGTAGCCTCTGTAGATCTTATATCCCTCATAAAGTTGTCTTTCACATGAAAGTCAACACATCAGTCACGCTACACACTAACTTTTGCTTGTGATTAATTTGTCTGTCAAATTAACTTATGTCTCACCTCCCTCCTCCTTATCCTTGACCCCTCTGCATTCCTCCTCTTCCTGTTCTTCCTCCTCTTCCTGCCCTTCCTCCTCTTATTCCTCTTCTCCTCTTCCTCCTCCTCTTCTTCTTCCTTGTTCTTCTCCTCGTCCTGCTCTTCCTCCTCTTCCTGCTCTTCCCTCTTTCTTGCCCCTTCCACACAGATGCTCCCAGCCGCCCAGCTTGACAGGAGTGATGGGATGTGTCAGCTAGGTATTACACCTATCCCACTGCCTTTTTATAGTAAAATTTGCAATTCTTTTGTGTAGATTAATCTCCAGGCCTATATCGGTGGTGATGAATGTATATCCTGATCAAACTTAGATCAGCATTTGAAAAGTTCAGATAACAATGGTTCTTTTGTATTTAAATGCCTCTACGAACCTGATGATGTTTCCGTAATCCTTGTGTGATATAACATAACTGAGTTGGCTAATGCAAATATCTTTATGAGCCTTGAGAAGAAGATGAAAGCTCTGTGATTTTTATATGTGGAAACACCCTTTTATTTGTGTTTGATGCAGACACCAGTACCAGAGATGTAATTGCATGCCATGCATGTCTGATGCCCAAATCTTGAATCGTTCACTGTGTTGCTGAATATTTATCATTATTATCATTATCATGTTTATCATCCCGTTATATGGAGGAACATTTGATTTTCTTCCGCTTGTCATGTTAATGTGTTTGTTTTTTACCTCTGTCAAGGAGGTTATGTTTTCACCGGGGTTTATTTATTTGTATGTTGGTTTGTTAGTTTGCAAAATAACTCAAAACGTTGTGGACGCATTTTGACAAAATTTTCAGGGTTGGTCGGAACTAACTTAAAAGTGATTACATTTTGGTGGTGATCGGATCCGATTCAACTGCACCACCAAAAATTAATCAGTTTTAAGTTAGGCCACTTCCGGCCAATCCTGAAAATTCAAAATCAATCAAAAACCCTGTCCATAACTTTTTGAGTTTCTTTGCAAATTGACAAACCAACAAACAAATAAACAAACAAGTCCCTGTGAAAACACAACTTCCTTGGCAGCAGGGGTAACTTTAAAAAAAAAAAAAAGTCACCACCGCAGCAGAGGTCTGTGCTCTCTGAGTAGATCGCTGGGTGACAGCTCTCAACAATGAGTAGAACAATCAGTAAATTCATTTTCTCATACTGCCAAAGGACAGGGCTTAAACAGTGCAGCAAAACTCCAGTTTGTTGACATGATACCAGGATTTAGATAATACCACACTACTCCTCCTCCTAGGATAAACTGAAATGTTCTCAGCCTCCTGCTATTTTTTCACCATCTCTCAACTCACTCTTTTCCCAACTCCTTTCATAATCTTACCTATGTGTGTGTCTATGTATTTGCCAAAGGCAACTTATTTTTTTTCTAAATTGATCTGTGGAGTTTTTAAAGATTGGTGTAGGTCTGTAAAAAACATTACTTTCAGTGTTTATTAATCTGCAGATTATTCTGTAAATGATAAAGTGCCAGAAAATACTGAAAAGTTGCCCTTAGAGTTTCTTAAAGGCCTAGCTGATGTCTTCAGTTTATGAATTTTGTCTGACTAAATATTTTTAGGTTACAATTCCATAAAACAAAGAAAATCCACCAGTCCTCATAGTTGAGAGGCTAGAACCAGTTAATTCTTGGAAATTTTAAATCACTCACACAATTAATCAGTTAATAAGCTGTTAGCTGTTTCGGCTCTGGATCTGTGAATCACTTATCGTCAAGTTACCAGAGACAAAACTGTGCGTAATTTAATCTGTGTAGCAAGCAGAAAGCATGCTGGAGCTGAAATGTTTTGAAAGGAAACTGAGAAAGCACATCTTGGCATTTATAAAGTTATAACCATCATATGCGTTCTCTTTTCAGTTGATAAATGATAAATGGTTGCAGTTGATAAACTTTTGTCATCCAAAATAGATGTGGCAAAAAAACAAGAGACCTGAGATGTGTTTCTCATCAACAACCAGCTTTTGATCTCTCTCATGTGATTAAACCTTCACAATGTTGTTAGGATATTAGAGCCATTAAAGTTATAAATCAAATATTAATCTCTCTGTCTCTTTCTTTCTGAGCAGATGAGGGAGTCCTGGATGATGTAATCGGACTGAAGGATTCATCTGCAGTGTTCACACCAGAGCAAAACAGAGGAGGGACAGAAGAGGAGGACAAGAAAGACACAAGGATGGGTGTGGGGAAGAACACCACATCCAAGTCGATGGACAGCAGCAGCGAGGGAGGGAACTTTGAAGAGGAGACCAAGCATGGCGCAGATTTCTACCCTATTCCGGTACATGTTTAATGGGCTGTTTCTAAAATGATAAAACACAGGTTAGAATACACAGCAACAAAACCACACATCATTTACATGTGAAGGGCAAGCTTGCATCATTCTAAAAATGGTGTTCAGTCACTGTGCATGAACCAGAAATTCTTGATTTTTCAACTTTTTTCTGGTTTTCAGCTCATCCGTTCAGTTCAGTTCAGTAGGGCTGAAATGATTACTCGAGTAACTCAAGTAATTCGAGTACAAAAAATAATCCAGGCAATTTCCTCCGCCTCAAATAACAGTTCAGTAATGATAGTAGTGAGCTGTGTGGCTAACGGCTAGCACAGAGGGAGACAGGAGACATCACAGTTGCTCATATGAGCTGGACAGTGTTGTGCCTTCATATTTTCGGTGAACTTAACGGGTCAGTTTTCAAGTCGTGAACGGGAACGGTGTTCACTCTGGCGAGAATGAACGGCACGCACCGTTTACCTTTATTTGAAAATGCTCGCGATAGAAAGTAGTTTTCAGGTTTTATGACAGTGTTTATGGCAAACTGTGACAGTCACTGTGGCAGTCCAGTACGGCTGATGTGATGCCAGTGTTCAGTGTGGCCTACATCTAATTTTATAAGAAAGAAAACCAGTTGGTTGTTCATTATTAAGAGAAAGGTATTAATTTCTCTTATATATTTATAATTGCTCTTTAACTAAGGAAAAGTATGTTTTACACAAATACTCGATTAATCGCTAGAATATTCAGTAGAATATTCGATTACTCGATTACTAAAGTATTCGATAGCTGCAGCCCTAATTCCAAGTACTACCAAGTACAAAACTTTTCACAGCTCTGGCAGTGACCATGAAGCCTGCTGCTTGCCTTTAGAGATTAAGATAACCTCAGTCCCCATTGTCAGAAAAATCACAAGGCTTCTGTTGTGTCATTTACTGGAGCCGTTCAGTTAAACACAAAGGGAAGGTAATAAGATACAAGCCTAGTTTTTTTTGTTAGGGTTTTGTTTCCCTGTACAAGCCTTAGTTTTTAAACATTCATCTCCAGTGTTTTACACATTTCTTTTTCATATGGAAGGACTGCTGTAGACACAGTGGAGTATGTTTACATTTGCACGTTGCTTTCAAAATTCTGCCCTTTCCCTGAGGAAACTGGGCTGCAGAAATTTTTGCATACTTCCGTTTTGCGTCGTGTCCCTCAGGCATGAAAACATTCAAATATATTATTTTAGATGTAAGTGCCTGTTTAGCTCACAGAGGGGGTGTTCAATGTACCAAGGCCAGAGTCCTTGATGCAGCAGCCACACATTTGAATCCGACTTGTGGCGATGAGGTAGAGACTTGTCCAGGGTGTACCCTGCCTTCCGCCCTAAGACAGCTGGGATAGGCTCCAGCCCCCCCACGACCCTATGAGGATAAGCGGTAGATTATGGATGGATGGATGGATGGATGGATGTTCTGTCAGACCCAAACTATCTGTCTTTCACATACTCAGCACACTGACACAATGTTACTCAAACTTGTTTGCCTCACCTTTATTCCACTGCTTTACATAACATAGCAGCATAGACAAGCCAACATTCAAACTTAACCTTGCTTGTCTTTTCATGTGAGCCAGCTGTGTGTCAATGCTGTGAGCATTGTCCTTTTTCAACTGTCAGCGAGTCAACTGAAGCAAGTCCAGTTGACTCGTGTGGCACTGACAGTTGAAAAAGGACAATGCTCACAGCGTCCAGTTGACTCTTTTTGATTTATATTGTCCTCTGTTGCCTAATGAAAGGTGAAAGACTGCCGTTACAAATCTAAACTGTGTGTCTGTTTGTGTGTAAAGGTGGTGGTAAACGGTGTGGGTGGTGCCAGTGGAGACCAGGATACTGAGAACACTGAGCTGATGGCCATCTACTCTAAAGATAATCAAGGAGCAGAAAAGGTAACCCGAGAGGGGAAAAAAATGTAGACGTGAAACACAGTCTTCATGTGTCATCAAAAGTGTGAGTTTACTTCCAAATTAGCCTCTTTACAAGCAGAGTGACACATAATCACATGACTGGAAAAAGCTTACTCATAATCACAGTTTCAGTGACTTTCCTGTTCTTCCTCACCTCTCCATTCTTAATGATGTAATACTTCAGATTTTAGTCCTAGTGAATTCATAATTGGTGGTTACCATAGTAACAACAAATGGATTGATACAACAGCAAAGCACTTGTTGAACAGCTCCTCTGTCTGAAATGCAACAGAAGAATAACTGGTGCGTCCGTTTACGGTTCAACTAAACAAACACATTTTTTATTAAAGAAGTCTCTTGGAGTACTTTTCCACCTAGCAGAGCTCAGTGTGAAGGAGCAGTGGTGGAAAATAGTCAATTTGTGTCATCACGTAAGCCGTGTTCCAGTGTGTTTAAACAAGAAACTAGTGGACTTATTCAGTATTAAATCCAAAACAAGGTAAACTGGGACCGTGTGACTGTGATTTCAGTTCATCTGCTCGTATGTTTTCTTATCCTTGTTTGACCCTATTTACTAATATATATAGTTTTAACTGAAATAATAAACAAATTTGGCCCCAGGAGCTGTCTGAATTCAAATTGAAACTGTTCACCTGTTTCTTTTTATTTGAAATTGTGAAACAAACTTATTACCACTGACGCTGGCACAGAAAAGACGCTGACATGCTAACATCTTTCTTGTCACTGTGACGGTGCGTTTTTCCATGCTGAGACAATGAAGTCATGTGTTTTGCTCTCTTGCCCAGTTTCTTTGTCCCTGTCACTTTTTTTCATAAAAGTCAGCCTTCCCTACAACAGCTCATACATACTGTTCTCACATCAGCATTTGACACAATCATTGTGATCTGGCAATCTGGAATACATTATTTTGATGCTTTACACGAAGTTAACTATACAGGGCAAAGTCAGAATGTCAAAAGATGAATTATATCTTCACCATTCATTTATCTCTTTTGTTGTGTGGGCGTAGAGCTCAATGTCTGAGACATTGGACAGCACAGACAGTACAGATGCAAAGAGGATGGACATGCTCTATATCATTGAAGACACCCCGCCCTGGTACCTGTGTGTGTTCTTGGGCTTACAGGTAAGTCTACAAACTGAACTGCTTTGTCATCGGTAGATTCTCCTTACCTGACTAACAGATGTGTTTCAGCTCATGTGTCTCCACATGAGCTGAAAAAAAAGCACTCACACATGTCCTGATCTGTATAATTAGAGTACATCATCACTGTGGTTGTACTCATCTCAGTGAAGTATTTTTCATTTGTCCGTCCACAGTATTCATCACACAACTGGACACTAGCCAGAAATGTTGCTAGTTTATTTGCTCAAACTGTCTCTATAGCCTGACACCCTAACTCCCAAAGGTTTAGAATTAATCTGTATATTTTGTGAACATCTTAAAATCTGAAGTAACTAAGCTTTGAGCTTACGGTCAGTGTCAACTATGGGCCGTGTAACAGCAGACACACTCTGTGGCTTCTTGTCTCTTCAGCACTACTTGACATGTTTCAGTGGCACTATTGCCGTGCCGTTCCTCCTCGCTGAGGCGATGTGCGTTGGCTTCGATCAGTGGGCCACCAGTCAGCTCATTGGGACCATCTTCTTCTGTGTGGGGATCACCACCCTGCTACAGACCACACTGGGCTGCAGGTACACTCACAATACTGTCTCACATGATCATATAGAGATAGGCTTTCTCGACTACAGTCATGCTCCCAGTCATACAGTAGATTCATGCCGACACACATGCTCTTAACGTAGCTTTTCTGTAAGTAACACAAGATATTCTCTTTCACTTCCTCTCCCTTTTTGTTCCCCCTTGTCTTCAAGCCACTCTAAGACAAGGGCCATCCTCTTCATTCCTTCCTTCCTCTTCATGTCACTCTGGAGTGTGTGCACACACTTAAGTAGATGCTTGCACCTCATTTTTTTGTCACGCTAAACTGCCAGAACTTCAGAACAGTCAGTTTTTAGCAAGTACATGTTAGGTTTCTGACTTTTGTAGTAGTTTCCTTGTATTCACATTGTCAGAATGTGTTGAGTTAAAAAAATTAGCTCGTCATGAACTTTGTCACGTAACTGCAGGTTTTTTTTGTTAGAGTGGAAAGTAAACTTCCTAGTAGTAGTAAATATTTTCTGAATTTAGACAGATTTGAGGATGAAGAGTATCCAGAAACTAAAAAAAAAACTAGAATTAAAAACTAAAAATTAAGGAAAAAAAGAAACTAAAACTTTGGCATTTGACTGCAGACCAGAGGAGGTGTCTTACATGTTGTTCAATTATTGCATTACTACTGGACAGGCTACAGAAGAGTCCTTTAAACACACAGCGACATCTCTGCTGGCAGCCTATTCACCAAGAGCGACGTCCCTGCCTTCAGGCATACTGCTATGCATGCAGGCATAGGAATGGTTCAGCTTCTCCCAGATTTATTACATTCTGTTAAGCAAAGCCACCTGTCTGGTTTTTTTTACATCTTTCACCTTATATCACCGTGCTCACTGTTTAGCACACATTGCCCCTCCCACTCCTCTCTTTCATTCAGTGTTCTCAAGTATTCATATTGCAGCATGATATGGTTTGTGTTTCATAATCAGTGATTCACCTGATTCAACCCTAAAAGTTTTATGAAGATGACTCCTGTCTCTAACTAATAAACAGACATAAGACATTACCTGTTGTCATGGCTGTTATCCCATCTCAAGGATCTGTGTTTTATTGAAACCTGGGTCGTGTTATGAGGGGATATTTTTCTTTCTTAAGTGGTATTTCACTTCAGGTTAACTCTGACTCACTTTCCATTATGTTGTGAAACATATCATGTTGTAACAGATTTTCAGTGTCTCATCATTATTGAGCTGCTGCTCTGGCCAAATCCCCTCATTCAGACAGATAGTCTTGGTTCTTTTTGACACCGACTCCATGTCCTTGATTGTCCCTTGATGGAAATTGTTGCTGTACATTGGTATACGAAACTTGGCGTAAAACTTGGTGTGCGTGTGCGCGGGGCTCTAAAAGTACAGTCCATTTACATTTCTTTATGTCTTACTTCAGTAGGAGGCTCAGAGAAAGTTTTTGATGGTAAACGAAAGAAAGGAGCGCTTCTACTCTACTCTGTTTGTAGTTTTATCATGATTTCTTCTCATTAGGACCATCAGTGTATGTTGATTTACCGTGAAATGTACTTGTTGTGTAACAAAATTCCAAATGACTTAAATTTTGTAGGCAGATGTTTCTCAGCTTTCTGGTTGGACGTCACATAGCTTGTTTGATTGGGACTTTGCTCAAAATAGAATAGAATAGAATACTTTTTTATTTATCCCCAATGGGGGGGAAATTCACCCACCACAGCAGCATAGACAAAAATCACAGACAAATGACAGTGGTAAAGATAATCACAGACAAATTAGAGTAGTAAAGATATTTGTTGTCTTTCAGCAGCACAGATCTACCCATTTGTTCCATGTTTTTTGGGTTACCACCTACATATACTGCTACCTGCGAAGAAAACTTTGTGTGACTTAACCTGTACCTTTACTACAGGTAGTAGACATAGTGCTCAAAGGGGTATTTTGTTAAATCAATAGTTAAGCTCAGAGCTGACCTTAGTTGTGGACAGATTTTTTGCAAACATTTGTTTATGTAAAAAGCTTGGATGATGCCTAGTATTTGCCTTATCATAGCCCCTGCAGATATTTATGTAATTTGAGATGATTCAGCCTGGATTTGCCTTTCTTTCAAAATAATCTGATCATATTTTTTTAACTGCATGTCACATAGCAAAAAATGTAATTTAATTCACAATCATTTATTACGTCAGCCGTTACAGACTGCAGGTTTAACCAATTTAATCAGTCCCTTGGCCTTCACTGCTTAGTCTATACAGGAACACTGAGGCCTATTTAAAACCCAAAGTCTGATTTACTGATGTAACAGACAGAGAAACAAGAGTTCTTAAAACTGTTCGGTAAGTCTTCTGTTTGGGTCAGATGTAATATTACCAGACAGACACAACATGTTTTTAAATGCAGTTTGAAATTTTGACCCAAATGTTTGAACCACAGTCTCTGAGCCGATAAGTAGCAGTTTAGCTTTACCTTGCCCTGATTACTGCATAACACTCTGTATTATAGACTGGAAAAACAATAACAGGATCTGTTTGTGTGCTGAGTACACTTGTTCCATCTGTGCCTTGCGGACATTATCAAGTGAAGGTTAAGAGTTCATTGGATGTAAAATTATACCATAGTTCTGATGTAATAGAGAAATAACTCACTTATTGTATATTTTCTGCTCAGGCTCTTTTACTCTCATGATTGAAACTACTGAGAGTGTCTTGATATCTGTCCTAAAACCAGTGAAGATTAGACTATCTTTTCCATTAATGTTTCTAAATTTGTCTTTGTACACACAAGCAGCTGTAAAAAGAATGTGATACACATCATATGTAGTCATGTGAGTAGTGTAAAACAGCAGTAGTTAAATATTAATGGGTCCGCACAACTCTTTTAGATAGACAGTGGACTGATCCAGATCTTTGACATATCATCAGTTCTTTTTTTTTTTGACAAAACTTGAATGTGGAAGTCATTGTGTGGATAAAACTCCAGATAAACAGGTGCACTAAGAGCTCTGATTTCGTTATGAACCTCCACTTCCTCTTTCTTGAGAAAGTAAAAGTCCTCTGTCATATTTTTGGTTTATCCACACCATTTTATTTATGTTCTTGGAATCTCCACTAATATGACATCATTACCGTTTACTTCTTCTGTTTTATGTCTGGTCAGATATTTTGATATTCCTCTGCTATCATGAATAATTTGGAAATGCTGTAGAGTGTGGAGTGGTAGATAATGGGTGGATGTAGAGTGTGGTTAGCCATTGGCCATTACAGGAAATATAAATAATAGGATGACAATGGTGCTGGATTGTTTCAGTGAAAGAAAATGGGGGAAATTGGTTGTGGCTCAATGCTAGAGCGGGTCGTTTAGTGATTGGAAGATCACTGGTTTGAATCCTGGCTCCACCTAGGTGCATGTCGAAGTGTCCTTGAGCAAGATACTGAACCCCAACTTGCTCCTGATGAGCCTTTGGTGCCTTGCATGGCAGCCTCTGGCATCAGTGTGTGAATGGGTGAATGGGGCATATAGTATAAAGCACTTTGAGCTGTCGGTAGACTGGAAAAGCGCTGTATAAATGCAGCACCATTTACCATTTATCAATAACTGATCTTATTTTGAATTTGAACACTCCTTTTCTACATTTTTGTGACTATTCAGGTTCATAAAACATCATTTTATACAGTGTTTTTTCTGTGTTTAGGCTGCCTTTGTTCCAGGCCAGTGCCTTCGCCTTCCTCGCACCAGCCAGAGCCATCTTGTCACTGGACAAATGGAAATGTAATACCACAGGTAACACCTCTCTTCTCTCGTCTTTCACTGTGGACTCATTCAATATAGATTAGCAGATTTAATGCAATGGGTCATTGTATCTTTGTTTATTTTGATGCCGACCCAAAATGCTGTCAACATCAAAGCCTCCAAAGACGGCAGAGAATTAAGCATTCTCGTATGGATTTGTCAGTTGATATGCATGCTCCAAATCAATAACAGGAGTTATGATTCACATAACGATCCAATTAAGTTCTCACAATTTTTAACCCCTCATCTCCTCATCTTTTTCCATGACCAGAAATTCCAGTATTCAACAGCACAGAGCTGCTTCACACAGAGCACATCTGGCACCCCAGGATACGAGAGGTGAGACAAAGAATGACAAATGAGAGGCTGACTGTGAGCTTGAGACTTTAAACTCCTTATGTCACTATGACACAGCTTTAGTTGAATAATGGATGTTTTAACTTAATGTTTGCATAGGATAATTCCTTCAAGCTTATATATTGAGCCACTACTGTCTATCTGTGTATGGCTGCAGGGTTTGGTTTTGTGTGACATAAGCCATTAATTTGCATTAACCTTTTCCATTTACGTAAGCCAGTTGAGTAATTGTTGTTATGTGAGACTAAACTTAATCAGTATTGAATCAAATGGTTGGGCAGGAGGAATGTGCACGAGATAAAAAGTGACAGGAGAGAACACACAGACCGATAAACACAAAGCAATCCCCATCTCATCAGATCAGTTTTTCACAGTATTTGGCGAAGGCTGATGAACAGCATTAGCAGAGGTGCTGATAAATGCAAAACATAGATATGATGTGTTCTGACCTGAATGAAACTAATTTCTTCTCACAATCAGTTACCAGGGAATGGTTCTAATAATCGCCTCTTTCATAAAATATGTGGACATTTTTTTTGTGCTGTCAGAGAAGCACTCTTTATTTCAGATTTATTTATTTAGTGGTAATTAAAATCTACTACTTTTTGGGCTTGAGTTGATTTAAAGTGAACATAGTTAAAACCTGCAGCATTGTTTTAGTGGGTAGTGCCACATTCTGACTCATAACTTCTGAAAAATAATGACTTTTCTTTATTTTTCTGTCAGATCCAAGGGGCAATCATCGTGTCGTCCCTGGTTGAGGTGTGCATTGGAGCGCTGGGTCTGCCCGGTCTCCTGCTGAAGTACATCGGACCTCTCACCATCACCCCCACTGTGGCGCTTATCGGTCTGTCTGGTTTCCAGGCCGCAGGGGAAAGGGCTGGAAAACACTGGGGCATTGCTATGCTGTAAGTTTCACACATTACACACTGCACATTCAGGTGTCAACAAAACCACCTTTGCTTTGACACTCAGCTTCTCTGTCCCTGTGTGTTTCATACTCAGAAAATTTCTTCGTCTTTCATCTTAAACTTTTGTGCAGAGATGAGTATTTGCATTCACCGATTTACAGTGAAAGAAACTTCCTAGGTCTCCTTGTACGCATAAAATAATTCTGATTAAAGAGCAGTCTATTCTTGTAAAATAAAGAAAGAAAATACTTATTTTGTTCAAGGAAACAATGTAAAACTTCAGATCATTCACTCGTGGGATTCACAATGTGTTGTGACATCAGTTCCTGCTGTGTCATGACTGTTACACTGTAGCTGGAGGCTTCCTTCTCTCGCTCCACAGGGACACAGGATATGTGCCTGTAATTGCCACTGGTTTGCTTTTTAGATTAGGTTGGATTAGATTAGATTCAGTTTTATTGTCATGACACGTCACAAGCTGTTTCTCAGGCAGTTAGTATAATTGATTGGTTTTGAGGCCTCAGGGTTCCAAGTCTGATGTCAGTGGAAGGAAATGGAACAGAGTGTTTGTGTCTGAACAGGATTGGTTCTCTCACAAGAGAATTTAGAAAACACTAGTCATAATAGGAATTTATAAAACATCCATCCCTCAAACTGAGGAAGATTGTTTCTGTCTGCAGGACCATCTTCTTGGTGCTGCTATTCTCTCAGTATGCCAGAAATGTTCAGTTCCCTCTGCCGGTCTACAAAGTCAAGAAAGGCTGGACTTCCTACAGGCTGCAGGTCTTCAAAATGTTTCCTGTAAGTAAACAACATGTCAAACATCTACATACACTCCATTATCCTTGGTTTCTTTATAACTGCCACCGTCTCACCACAACCTGCTTTCCCATCACAGTCACTAATTTATTCAGCAAATTTTTTTTTTCTTGTTCTCCCTTGGAGGTCATAAGGTTTTACCCTTTGCATGCCACTGTGCAGTGTGTAAATCTGTCTTTTTCTGCCCTCTGCTGGTGAGATATTGAACAACATAAATTCTTAAATTCACATCAAATCCATCCATCCATCCATCCATCCATTTTCTACCGCTTATCCTCACATAGAGTCACGGGGGGCTGGAACCTATCCCAGCTGTCTTAGGGTGAAAGGCAGGGTACACCCTGGACAAGTCTCCAGTTCATCACAGGACACATATGGCGCTTTTCCACAGGCGCGGTACGGTACAGTACGGCACGGCTCTACACGGTTGTGGCGCTTTTCCACTAGTACCTGGTACCTGGTACTAGGTACTTTTTCATACCTCCTCAGCCCTGGTTCCAAGCGAGCCGAAGCAATACTAAAACACGATGTCAGCCGGCTGCCTTCCACTGATTGGCCAACGAGTGTCGTCATTGGAAGCGTCATTGGATGCGTCATTGGATGCAGGACATCTGGACTGTAAAAGCCAAAAACAATTTGGCAGCTCTTTCAAGCAAGATATTGTGAATTCACCTGCCGCTCTATCCTATTGGTCTATGTTTGTTGGAAATATTAATTGGGAAAAGGTATGGCTGCTACCTAATAAGTTTGTTTTAACCAACAAGGTCAAAGAGATCTTGTTTAAAATGCTTCTTAGATTTTACCCCACTAGCCATTATCTACGTAAGCTAAAGAAGGATATTGATGTGAATTGTGCCCACTGTGTCTCTGTCAATGAAACCATGGTTCATCTATTTTGGTCTTGCCCATACACCAGACAACTCTGGAGCAAACTGACACACTTCATCAGTATTCATATTTACCCCCAGATTACTTTATGCTGGAAAAACATTTTATTTGGCTACATTGAATATGATAAGGAACTGAATTCTCAATTTTATGTAATTAATTTGTTGAGAATTTTATCAAAGTTTTATATACATAAATCAAAATTCTCTGGTAAGAAGCCAAACTTTCTTGAACTGTCTGCATATATTCGACAATATATATCCTCCCTCTCTGATGCCAATAACCAAAAAGCTGTCAAAACGTATGTATGATTTATGTAAGCTCTACAATGTATTTGTTTAAGTTTGTTTATTTTTGTCTGTTTTGTTTTCAATCCTGGCGTATTTATATTTTGATATGTAGTATTGTTGTATACACTATTCTCTCTGTGTCTACTCAGTTGTGTGTGTAAACTTGTGCTATCAATAAAACTCTTCAAAAAAAAAAAATTAAAGCCAAAAACAACTCAACTCCGCCATTTTTAAAACCGGCAACTGCTTCGCTATTTTCACCCTCCCTGGAGTCTTCTCTTTCTCTCTTCTTTCGCTTTGTGCGTAACAGAAAGTCACAGAGTGAGCAACAAATACATTATCACGTCCTTGTCCTCCATTGTTTGTGTTGTTGTTCTCCTTCTTCCCGGTTTTCTGTGTCGCATGCAAATGAAGTTACGTCAGTTTCGCTCTGCCGTATGATGACCCCGCCCATGCCGAGGAGGTACTCAGTTGTAATGGAAAAGCAACAAAACTGGACCGTACTGTGCCGTGCCGTTACTGTGTCGTGGAAAAGCGCCAATAGAGACAGACAACCACTCACACTAGGGATTAGGTTATCCAAAAACATGCATAGGTTTTGGATAACCTAATCTCCATGGATGTTTTTGGATGGCGGGAGGAAGCTGGAGTACCCGGAGAGAACTTACACAGACACGGGGAGAACCTGCAAACTCCATACAGAAAGGCCCCGGGCCAGGGATCGAACCCAGTACCTTCTTTACCTTCTTGCTGTGAGGCGACAGTGCTCACCACTGCACCACCATGCTGCCCTCACATCAAATTTACCCAGTAATTTTCTCATTGCTGTTTTGTCTCCACTCTAAAAATGTAAGGTGACGTTCTTAGCGTTGGTTATTTTCCTCAGTATTTAAATGTGTTGAATAAAGAGTAGTAATTAGAATTTAAAGGCATGGTAAAATGGAAATGATTTGATGTAAGTGAAACAAAATTTGTGGAGCAGGGTGTAGTTTTGTGATTATGGCATGTGATATGGAGCCATAAAGTTAACCTCCAATCCCTCAGCGTTGTTGTTTGACCAGGGGGTGAAAAATGACCGAGAAATAAAGACATTTCTATGTAAAGCTTTTTTTATTGATAAAGCAGTGGTTATTTTATAAAGTTTCCTCAGAAATAAAGTTTCACTCTAACCACGCTCTCATTTTTGCCAACTGGGATCCAAACACACCTCCTACTGTGATGTCGCTCACATTTTGTTGGATACTCATTTTACGGGAAAAGAAAAAAATGTTACATAAAAATACACAGTTTATTTTCATTAATTTTTTTTTTTTTATTTAAAAATACAAATTATTTTTTGGACACATTTGGCATATATCAAAATATAACTGAGAGAAGGATGCTAGCTTAGAACTATTCAAATGTATTTTCTATTTCACTTCATCTTTAATATAAATGTCTGATAAGTGTTTTCTTTTCACCCAGATCATTATGGCCATCCTGGTGTCGTGGTTGCTGTGTTTCATTTTCACTGTGACTGATGTTTTCCCACCGGAGGTCGACAAGTATGGCTACTATGCCCGCACAGATGCACGCCAAGGAATCCTGGCAGCTGCACCGTGGTTTAAGATCCCATATCCCTGTAAGTGTGTTTGTGAGGAGGAAGGTGCTTTTGGAAAGGATTGTTGATATTGAGTCTGATCTTCATAAGCTATGGTCGACACAACTTGCAGGTAGATATGGTGTGGAAAGGTTTGTGTTGTGCTTATCAGTCAGCTAGTCAGGGATAATAATGGCAGTGATGTGACAGTTTAGTATGTGCATTATACAGACAGTATAATAGTAGCAGAAACTTTATGAATATGGACCACGTATGGACCTTTATTTTTATGACATTTTCTGTCTAAAAGGTGCCGTTTCTCAGCTGTGACCAGTGTTGGGGAAAAATAATGGATTACACATTGCTAGTTACATTTTTAAAAAGTAATCCTATACTTTACTAAATTACTCATACTGCATTAAACAGTAACGTAACACACACTTTATAACTCGTTACCCCCAACCCTGACAATGACCCGCTCTGTTTTCACCTCGACAGTCCAGTGGGGCATTCCTACCGTGACAGCTGCAGGTGTGATCGGCATGATGAGTGCGGTGGTGGCCAGCATCATTGAGTCCATTGGAGATTACTACGCCTGTGCCCGTCTCTCCTGTGCTCCTCCACCACCCATCCATGCCATCAATAGGTAACTCTTTACAGTACATTATCTCATTCCTGTTCTTTTTTTATTCTCTCTTTTATTTTATTTTGTTTCTGAAATTTACTGTCTGAACAAAACTTGTTTTTTTCGGCTGTCTCTGTAGGGGGATATTTATAGAGGGTGTTTCCTGTGTGCTGGATGGTCTTTTTGGGACAGGAAATGGCTCTACTTCCTCCAGTCCAAATATTGGCGTCCTGGGGATCACAAAGGTAATGATGAATTGCTTCATTGATTGGTGGAATCAGCAGAAAATTAGTCTTTTTTTTAACATTCTTTTTATTGAACATTTTCAAAATTATAACAAGTCAGCAAAGTACATATCCAGATTATATGACATATGTAGCGAATCCAGAATACATCCATAGCAGTGATTTCGAGATGTTAGGTCTAACATATAAGGCAGTCACACTGCTACTCTAACACTTTGCCAGACTTAACTGTATAAAGGTCCTTCTGACCATGAATAGAAAATCTTAGTCTTTCCAGAGAAATACAGTCTGATATCAAAGACTTCTACAAATGTATTGGAGGAGGTTCATCTCCTGAAAATTGGTCCATTTTGATGATCCTTAAATAGATTGAGTTACTTTTCAAGCACAAACATAGCAAACATTTGCTGTGCCAGCTTCTGTAATGCCAGGATTTTCCTCTTTTCACAGTTTGATATCTTTATAAATTGAATAACTTTTGAGGCTGTTGGTTCAACAATATTAGCATTTGAAAAAGTTTCCTCTGGCTTTTGGAAATTGTAGTTGGTATTTTTCACAAGTTTCTAATAATTATAGATCAAATAATACACACAGTTACATTATAATTACATAGAGTTATATTTGCAGCTCTCCATTACATTAAATTAAATTTGTTAAAATGAATCCTATTCCACCTCTCTTGTATGAGTAGGAAACATCTGTCACTCATGTCATGTAATGTTATTGAATGTGCCCATTCTGTTAAATTAGGATACTGTTTATTATATATCATGTACTACATTACTGTAAATGTGTATCTTCACCACAACGAGCAGCCTGTGCTATTGTTAGAGATGGTGCTTTCTTTTTTTAATCATCTCCTATTGGACTTCCAGGTGGGCAGCAGACGAGTGATTCAATATGGAGCCGCCATGATGTTGCTGCTGGGACTTGTGGGTAAATTCAGTGCACTGTTTGCCTCTCTACCGGACCCCGTCCTGGGAGCTCTGTTCTGCACCCTGTTTGGTATGATCACAGCAGTGGGACTCTCCAACTTGCAGTTTGTCGACCTCAACTCCTCCAGGAACCTCTTTGTACTGGGTTTCTCCATCTTCTTTGGTCTGATGCTGCCAAGCTACCTCAAAAAAAACCCGCTGGTCACCGGTAAGTGGAGGGCAGATATCCCGACATGTATAAAAAAAAAATAGGGCAAAGTGACATCAGCTGAAGTCTGAATGTGCCAAAAATGCAATAAGTGCGTGTTGTGACGCCGTATTCCGATGGCCAGATTAACGGAGGTGCGGCCGACCCAGACGACTAGAGCACTGCCGTATGAAAATGGAATCGGCGCTTTTGTTTGTCTACCCAACGTGCATAAAATGGGAAAAATTCGCGACTGACGTAAATCCAGCGTGAACGTGCTATTGGAATGCTGAGTTTCGACATGAGTGCGTGAGATGTTGCAAGGTCAATGAACGTTCATGAATCAATAATTAGTCGTCTCAGAAACAGATTTTCCAAACCACATACAGCACTTCAGATTGTGTGACAACCAACATTCAGGATTGCCATATCCGTCTTCGCCATCTCAGAGACCAGACACTTCGCAACACCGTTACTGCTGTTGAGACACCTGGACGTCACCAACCCCGTATCAGTGCTCAAACAGTGTGCAGGTGGCTCAGAGAGGCTGACCTTCGCACATGCAGGCCATACTTTGGTCCACCAAATGGGCTAACGTCCATCGTTACTGGACACATCAACAGTGGTTGGATGTTCTGTTTTCAGATGAGTCACGTTTCTGTTCCTTTTATAGGTAGTTAGGGGCCGCTTAAAAAAAATCTTTTGTTGCTGAGTATATATCTTTCTAAGGCTATGAAAATATTAACAAAAAAACACTTACTAAGGAGGCTATCAAAACTTACAAAGAAAACACCAACACAAGGCCATCAAACTTCACAAACAAAAGGCGCTCACAAAGAGTAAATAAATAACTACAAAGAAAATCAATAAACTAACTAAGGCTATTAAACTTACAAAAATAAACAACTCAGGAACAACGAGGGAAATCACTGGAAGCACTTCTGGAGGTGTCAAACAAGGATTGCGACGGGTCACGAACCATGAGGATCTCGCAACAAGACAGGGGAGACAAGACTATTTATACATGAGGTAAGGGGACACAGGTGGAAACAGTCAGGGCGGGGCAAACAATCACAGACGTGGGAGCGCAGGAGGGCAGGAAGCAAAGCAATCTGAAATAAGAGGGAGACAGGGTTATTTCAAAATAAAACAGGAAATAAGACAACATGATGGCACAAGTCAAAAATGGGTAACTCAACCTAACCAGACAGATGGAGACAGACGGAGCGTTCCATAAGATATATGAAAGTCAGATATTAAGCTCTTGTAAATAATTTCCTAGGTTAGGATCAATAAAGTAATTCTCTTCTATTGTCACTTCACTTTTCTCAGGAATAGTTGGGATTGACCAAGTATTGAACGTCCTCCTCACCACTGCCATGTTTGTTGGCGGTTCTGTTGCCTTCATTTTGGACAATACTATCCCTGGTAAGGTGTTTAATCCACTCTTATTCATTCAAACTGATGATGTTCAAGAAAATCCACCCTAAAAATTCATTTTTGAGTTTGTGTATAAAGGCAGAACATGCTGGGGCAGTTATATTTAACCAATTTCCCCCTTTTCTCCTCAGGTACCCCTGAAGAGCGAGGCATCAGGAAGCTGAAACGTGGCGCTGGTCTCAGCACTGCAGAACTGGAAGGGATGAGGTCTTATGACCTGCCATTTGGAATGGACTTCATCCGCAGACACTCTATCTTCAAGTACTTCCCCATCAGCCCCACCTTCCAAGGCTACCAGTGGGGGAGGCTACGGGAAGTCTGCAGGAGCAGGATGGGACAGGGGGATGCAGTGAAGGGTGGAATGGGAGGAGAGGGAGGTTTGGCACTAGGGGAGAGTCAGATATAACCAATGGGCTGGTGCTCCAAAGTCCTAAATGTGGCGGAATCTGGGGAACAAGGGATGGTACACTAAGATAAAAGGATGGGAGAGTGGAGGACAGAAGTGGTGCAGGTTCTGGCAATTGAGTGGATGAAAATGTGATGCACCGTATCACATTTTCATCCACATGTATGCACAGTATGTGTTTTCTTTAGCTCGTCTTAGTCTTTTCCCACTTCCCACTATGCTATTTTAAGCATGCTATAGCAAGTCACACAGCATGCTGTAAAAGATGTCACCATACAGAGGGTAGCTGGTGTGTGTGTGTGTGTGTGTGTGTGTGTGTGTGTGTGTGTGTGTGTGTGTTTGTTTGCAGCAACAGAGTCTGTGCATTATTTTATGTGCACTTTAATCCAGACAGAGACGAGCTGAATGTTAGATGAAAGCTTGCTAGCTTATACTGCCCCTGTTTTATAAAAAAAAAAAATATTCTGCTAAAAGCACGGTAGATTTGATTGTGCCAATTGATGATTATGCAAAATTTCTGGGATGGATCATTTGCCTCTAAACTTTTTATGCAACCACATTGAAGGGACACACACATGCTCACACATCCACAGCCTCACCAGAACTAGCTTGAGCACTACAATGCACGTCGGGGTCCTGCAGATTGATGGGAGTGGTTTGTCAGGTGTCCTTAACCATGCAAAGTGATTGTGAAATGTTATTTTGTTATATCTGCCTCCTGAGTTCAAAAGTAGAACGTCACTCCGCAACTCGTGGCCCCGTTTCTTCAGTAAAACTCCTTAGAGACCCGTTTAAAAGCACATCACATCCACTCATGTCATGCTCAAGAAACTCACATGCCCCATTTTTCTTATGTAGTAGAGCACTTATGTTCACAAGCCCTCCAATGTAACAAACCAGTTTACATGTCTTTGATCTGTCAGTATTATGCATCAGTTACTACAGTTGTCCTGAACACACCCTGGTCTCGTTGGGCTGTCGAAAGGAAAACAATTTAGCTTTAATTTTTTATTTTTATTTTACTGTAATAAACAAAGGCACTTAGAAATTAAACAAGCTTTTAATCACCAGTGTCGCGTTGTCGAGAACATCTCATCCAAACACCATCACATCTGCTCCGTTAGTGATGGTGTCACATTTAATACGGTCCCCAATATACTACACAGTGTGTATATAAAACTCTGCTACTAAATATGGACAACAGATCCTACGGTCCTCAGCAATACACCCATCACTGCAGTGATTACAGCACTTAGATTAATGGCACACAGTAACACAGACATGTGGCCTTGTCAGACAGACTTTGAAATCTTGCGCCCTCCCCACATGTCCCACTCTAATCCCTTATAACTGCTGATCGAGTTTATTACTGTTCATGCCTGTCGTAATTTAGGCGGTACATTTTGCTGAGTACCCGAAAGTTTCAGAACGTCAGCAGCTTGTAACTTATCAACCCAGGTGTGACCCTGAATAGCAAGTCTCTAATTTGACCACACTGCGCCTCTGATGTTCTTCAATTAGAAAACGACGATTTACAAAATACTGCAAGGATTTTGCAACATTATAATCTCGGTAAACGTCAAAATAAACGGTAGCACAATAAGAAAAATGTCTATTCAAACAAAGCTACTAGAAATACTCAGCCAGCTGAGATGTTTATTAAGCCAAAATGATAAAAGCTCTTTATTTTTTATTTCTTCTTGTCATCTTTTGCCACAAACTTTTCTTTAGGCATTTATTTTTCTTACAAAAATTAGTTTGCAATCTCATGCCAAATTTTCTTGCTTTTTATCTCTCTGTTGAAACTATTTATTTATTTATAAGCAGATAGTTGATGTTTAATTATTACTTGAAGCAGGTCTATGTGTCTCTTGCACGATGATAAAAGTGTATTAGTTACCTTGGTCATGCATGTGAAGAGTAGTGTGGTGGTGATGGACCAGCCTCAGCTGCAGTCGGTGCATTTAGGACTTCACCTGGGAACAGCAGCTTTTTCTAAAGATAACTTCTAATGTGAGCTGCTTCTAATTCATTCCATTTGTATCATGTTGTTGTTAAAATACAGAGAAAAGGCATGTTTAAATGTTGGAACTGGATAGTTCAGTCAAATTTAATAATCAGGGCCTTCTATTCTATTCTATTTTTGCTACAAGTACTGTTTGCACATGTTATGGTGCCAAGAAAATAATGTCACTAGAGAGCTCTAATTCAGAGTCATAATCAAGTATGAGCACTGGGTGACCTGAAGACAAGTGGTTGATTGTGATGGAACATATTTGGGTTTTCATCTATGATATCATGGTTAGCCGTCGTTCTTTAGCCTCAGTTATGACCTCAGCACTCTACATCGGTGATTCGGTCAGAGCAAACCTGTTTTTACCTGTTCTCCAGCGGAGGGTTGGTTACGTCTTCAGAGGTATTTTTTGTGATCTTATAGACGTTGACTGTCTGTCAGGAATGATAGCATGTTTTCCCAAAGTTAAAAGAATTTTTTTCAACAAACTGTGGTGCTCCGCTGTACTCTTCTCGCTTGATGTATGTTTAGCTGGCCTAGAGTACTGTACTGTACAGTAACCACTATATCTCACATTTGGTGCAACACTACACACAAGAGCCTGTTGATTTGTTGGATGTCACCAAATATTTTATCATTCTGTGATGAGACCGAATCACAGCGACACAAAAGGAGTGCTGAAGTCACAAAAAGAGGCTTGACTCTCCGGTGACCACTGATGTGTGCAGAAACTGTAAATCTGAAACCTCTAAATGTTGGCTGTGCTCAGGACTGGAGACTGCAGATGAGAAGCAGTCTTATGGGGTGGTTGTTAAAATTAGCTGTGTGTTGTTAGCACACCAGCTGATGTTTGTGGCTTCCTTGCCGCCCCTCTCTGTGTGACCTCAAGTGGCAGGTGAAGGTCAAGTTAGAGTTCAGCGACCAGTTGCCTCCTTCAGCATCTTCTTTCAGAGAGGAGAATGAATGGAGGTCTGTTTTTTAGTATCTCTGAAGTTAATTCTTCAGTACATGGCGTGCACACATAATCACATGCACAACGTGCAACCTTGTTGTCAGTGTCGTATGTTCATGCAAACCAGCACTTCTCCCATGACTTCCTCTCTCCCACACTCTCTGTTTGACCCCTCAGTCCTCTCATGTTTAGTGTACCTGGTTTTCTCCCCGGGAATTCTTACTGTTGACGTTTCTGGATGCAGGAGAAAACGCTGTCTGGCCACCTTATTAAGATCTTGCGGGTCACTGTCAGAGTGACCCTGCCTTATCACTTAGTGTCTGAAGAGTATTTGTGTCTAAAGGCAGCTGCCTCTTGTTTTCAGTTTTTACCCTCCACTTTTTACTATGTACTTAGCTGTTACATTTACAGTAAAAACAGACTCTCTTCCTTGAATTACGTACAAATCGGTTTGTCCAGCAGCTCTTAGGAAGGTGGCCACAAGGTGTGTGACACAAAGACATCAGTCCCTTTCAGTTTTTTTGAAGGGGGTACTACCTGAAGAATATACTTTTGTGTATTAAGTGTCCTCTCTTTTTAAATGTTTTTATACATTATTTTTATGTTTTGCAAGCAAATATTTGAAACAAATCATAACTATCTTAAATCATGCTGGAAAGCGCATAATTTTATTGTACTTTTTATTTAAAAAGTAAATACATTTTGATCCTACATTGAATCTGTGGTTTGGTGGAATCCTTTTTGATGTTTTGTTAGGACCTTTTCATATTGTATTTTTTTACTCTAACATTGCTTTCTGTCCATGTTAACCTAATACCAGTATAAATGAAAGAACAAGCTAAGAAACTTTAAATAAATGTAAAAACAAAAAAAATTATGTATATTTGGAGTTAAGTTTGCGAAACCTCCTGGAAGAGAAATTGTGTAAACTAATTGTAGCAAGAAAAGAAATGTTTTAATATTTGTTCCTAAAATATTTAATAAGATGTTACTGAATGAATGCAGTCTTTTGTCTTTATTGGTAATAAAACTGAAACGTGTAGCTGGTCAGAATCAGTGGCTGCTTGATTTAACTTTGATAAAAAGGAGAAAATAAATGCGATGCACATAAAGATATATTTACAACTGAACGTAATTCTTTCTTCTGTCAGTTAGCACAACACAGTAACAGTGTTAAAGGACAAAAGGCAGGTGGCAGATCAAACCAAATCAATACTATTGTAAAGTTAAAGGTTAAAGGAGGTTAAAGGCACAGATTTTTCATGCAGTTGACTTTGGATTACAATCTAGGCAAAGCAGCAACTACCCCAGTTTCCTTGTTTAACAGTTGGATGTTGCAATGCAATTCATTTTGTTTGGGAACATGCACTATAAAGCATGATGCAGTCAGGGTCTTGAGTCCTGCTTTTGAAACACCTCGATGAAATGTGTCACTTCTGCTGATCCTGGACACAGCGCACAGTGAGAGTGAACGTTTTCAGTAAAGACTTGAACATTTCTTTGGCGACAGAACTACATGATCTGCTGAAATACTACATTTACCATGATGTTTCAAAAATTCAGCGGCAAATCCTGATATTTGAGAAGCAATCAGTATTTACAAAAAAGTACCAAAATAGTAACTGACTAATTGTTGCATCTCTTTGCATCACTTTTATTTAGAAACAACTCTCACAGATTTTTTTTGAACAGTAAGTCATTATGATAAAAAGGGAAATGCTAAAAAAAAAAACTGATGTACAAGTCAAAGCTTAACTTTCCAAATATTATTTTTTAAAAAATAAGTTGATGTATACACGTGTGTGTATATATACGTATATATATATACGTATATGCGTACATATACGTATATATATATACACGTGTATATATATACGTGTATAATATATATATATACACGTGTATACGTATATATGTGTGTGTGTATATATATGTGTATATATAGACATATACACGTATATACGTGTATATGTCTATATATACGTATATGTATATATGTATATGTACATGTATATGTGCATATATATGTGTGTATATATATATATATACATATATATATATATGTATATTTATATATACACACACACACACACACACACGGGTTGGACAATGAAACGGAAACGCTTGGTTTTAGACCACAACAATTCATTATGGTGTAGGGCTTCCTTTTGCGGCCAATACAGCATCAGTACGCCATTCTTCTTGCAGAATAGTGGTCAGGTCATGACGTGATGCTGGTGGAGGAAAACGTTTCCTGACTCGCTCCTCCAAAACACCCCAAAGTGGCTCAATAATATTTAGATCTGGTGACTGTGCAGGCCATGGGAGATGTTCAATTTCACTTTCATGTTCATCAAACCACTCTGTCAGCAGTCTTGCTGTGTGTATTGGTGCATTATCATCCTGATACACAGCACCGCTTTCAGGATACAATGTTTGAACCACTGGGTGCACATGGTCCTCCAGAATGGTTCGGTAGTCCTTGGCAGTGATGCGTCCATGTAGCACAAGTACTGGGCCTAGGGAATGCCATGATATTGCAGCCCAAACCATCACCGATCCACCCCCATGCTTCACTCTAGGCATGCAGCAGTCTGGGTGGTACGCTTCTTTAGGGCTTCTCCACACCATAACTCTGCTGAATGTGGGAAAGACAGTAAAGGTGGACTCATCAGAGAACAATGCATGTTTCACATTGTCCACAGCCCAAGATTTTCACTGCTGGCACCATTGAAAACCGACGTTTGGCATTGGCACGAGTGACCAAAGGTTTGGCTACAGCAGCCCGGCCATGGATATTGACCCTGTGGATGTCCCGACGGACAGTTTTGGTGGAAACAGGACAGTTGAGGTGCACATTTAATTCTGCAGTGAGTTGAGCAGCTGCGGTTTTATGTTTTTTGGATACAATCTGGGTTAGCACCCGGACATCCCTTTTAGACAGCTTCCTCTTGTGTCCGCAGTTACTCCTGTTGGATGTGGTTTGTCCTTCTTGGTGATACGCTGATATTACCCTGGATATCGTGGCTTTTGATACATCACAAAGACTTGCTGTCTTTGTCACAGATGCGCCAGAAAGACGTGCACCAACAATTTGTCCTCTTTTGAACTCTGATATGTCACCCATAATGTTGGGCGCATTGTTTTATTTTTTTTTTTATTTTTTTTGTTTTTATTGTTTTAAGCAAAACTGTGCTATTACTCTGCTAATTGAACCTTCACACTCTGCTCTTACTGGTGCAATGTGCAAAAAATGAAGTTTGGCCACCAGGCTGGTGGAAACCTCCAACACTAAATTGGCCAGTGTTTCAGTTTCATTGTCCAACCCCTGCATGTACACTATATTTATGTGACCGTGCTGGTGTTGTGCGCATGCTCAGCTCTCCTTTTGTTGCCGTGGTTTCATTCATCCCCGCCGCGCGGACAAAGGGGAGGCAGGGTCGCTCTCTGATTGGTTGCTGTCCTTTGACGCTGCTGTGCCTCGAGCCCCACCACAGCAGATGGACCTCTTCGTCTCGCGCCGTTCTCCTCCTGGTGGGTGCACGCGCCCCCAGTGATTGTTTCCGACGTCTGGAGAGCGAGCGCATTGAGCGGGGAGTTTCTCGTTAACGGACAGTTCAGCGGTTAACGGCCCAGCAGAGGAGAGACGTTAGGAGGAGGAGGACTGGAGAGCCGACGACCACCGGGTTTGGTGAGCCGAGATCAAGCTCCTAAAGTCGGCATGCATCAGGCAGGAGCGTCGCTGAAACGTTAGCTCAGTGGGGCGATGTGGATGATGTCTGTGGGCTGAGGTGACGACGTGACGTACTGTTAGTACATTAAAAAGACTTAAAGAAAATGTTCTGGTAGCATTAAATGCGAAATAGTGACATTTATGTGTTTTGTGAAAGCACAGGCGACGCTTTTATAGACTGAAAAAACAGCATATAAGGCGCGTGTGGTCCATTTAAATCACACGAAGCGGTAGTGATCCATAACACTTTTTTTTCTGGAGCAGAAAATGTCAGAAACCCAGTGTTTATCAGCAGGGAGTGTGCTTACTGGTTACATAACAAGCAGGAGATAGTTAGGATTCCTCTGGCGAGAAAGTGAGTAATGTCCTGCAGCATGCACACTATTGAGTACACTTAGCTAACAATAATAATAACGATAGTTTTTGTTGATTCAACTGTATGGTAGTTTCTGATATTGTGTCTACCTGCATTGGTGTGTAGTGTTAAAGCCACAGTGCCCAAAATGACCATACTCCTGAATCAACATTCCCGGAGTGTGAACTGAACATTTAAGATGTGTGTACTGGACTGCATTATCTTTAGTCAGGTGGAGCTGATAAAGCATCAACTTAATGTACTTTTTTTATATTTAAGGGCTACAGTAAATGACAAAACAGAGCCCATGGCAACATCATAGACGACTATGAGGCCTTGCGTTTAAAATGCTGGAGCCAGTGAATATTTTGCTGTTTTGGTCTGGAAAAATAACTGGACCGGTGATCAGTCGATCATCAAATTAGCTGCAGGTTTCTTTTTTCTAGTCGTTGCAGCTGCGCCACCTACGAAGACGCTTTAATATTTTCTGGAGAATCTGGATGCCATATTTAGATTCATGCAGTTTTTTGACAACCCCAGTATTCCTAACAAGGAGCAGGAGACACACTCTGTTTTTGGTTTCTGGAGCTCAAATGTTTTCGGTGTTGCTATGACAATGGTGACAATAGTGAGGCAGAGCAGCAGTAATGCAGAGGCTGGAGGCAGGGGTCTGAAGCTATTCATCATCCACTTCAGCCAAGGTCTTTGAGGAGGAGGTTCAGGGGCAGCAGGGTAAGAGGCCAGAAAACAAGTGTGCATGTGTGTTAATGAAAGAGGGGGGGTCATCAGGAAGCTGTGGTCTTGAGTTTTAATAGCATAGTGGATGGTTTCTAGTCTTTCACAAGGAAATCACGATGGAGACGAAGGAAAAAACTGAATGGGGAAAAACAGTCCAGACAGCAGAGAGGAAATAACTCCCTAATTAGAAAAAGGTCAATAATCTGAGTTAGTGAGGTAAGACACAGCTGAGCAGATGAACCGAGTGAGCTGTAGAGAAAGAGGAGAAGGTGGAGGCTGACGATTGACTGATGTTGTAATGAGGCTCATGGGATTTGGGGAGTCAATGAGGCCGACATTTGGAGAGGAAGAGCTCCCTGGTCTGAAACAGTACCGGGTCGGCTGTGGGTCAGTCTGGCTACCTTTTATTTGCTGCTGTTATCGGCAAAAAGCAGAAAGCTGCGGACTAAATGTGCCACAGATAATTCATGTAGAGACAAGGTTGTCTGGTTGTAACACGTGAACAGCTATCACTGGTCAAGGCTATTAAAACAATTTTACAGGCTGTAATCTGGAGAACACGCTGACCGTGGTGTACAAAACATAAAGATAGAAGTTGATATACACAGACTGTAGTATATGAGTATGTTTTCAATACTTCAACAGTATAGTCTACTTTTCTGCTAAATACAAACACAGTGCAGCAATGTGAGCAAGCTGTTTAGCCGGGTCGCTATTTTACTTTCAAGTGTAAACCTTTGTAGTGCTGCAACAAATTGGTCAAAAGTTAAGCCAAAACTTAAAAATCCCACTATATCATGTGTATAGTATGACTTAAACTGAACTGTCACTGGTACCCAATCGTGCTGTGAGACCGTATTAGCTGGATATCTGATATCAGTGCATCCCTGGATAAGCTATGTGGTTATGATTGCCGCATAAGTAGAAATAATTTATCTACCTTCCTTTTCGACTGGACAGGTTTGTCGCGACTATTACTGAGGTCATAGTACTTGACTACTTTTACTACTGTTTCTGTGAATAACCTGCATTTTTCTTGGTGGATATTGTTCAGGTGAATTCCTGTTTTAATACAATAAACAAAATTATTCAGCATGTATTTGCTTTTTCTTTCATCAGATGGCTCCGGGTTCAGATCACATATTGCAAACTACAAAGTTTTTTTGACAAACAAACAAATGAAAAACAGAGAAAAGAGAGAAACATATTAAAATAATAATTTGCACTGTAGTGTATTGTGTAATGTAGCCAGACAGCCCCAAGGCAACGAACAGTTTCATATCACAGCAGCTCTGTTATGTTGTTTGAGAAAACTCTGAGACCCTGAGCTGAAGAAAACCATTAAAATCCCCTTTTGGACAAGAAGAAATACACACTCATCAAGACAGAGTGTGACAGATTTATTGTTTTGCAGACACTTGATAGGGTGAACATTTATTACAACAGTGAATGACACTCAGCTTTAAAGGTTAAATGTCTCATTTGGCCTTTATTTCCTGAGGTAACACAAGGGAGCGATCGATTTGTTGTCAAGTTAGTGGACTTGTCTCTCTCTGATGGCTACCTCCATAGTCTACGAGCACAGCTGCCCTTGACCACAGCCACAGTATTAAGACTGATGATTTCCATTGTGTGGCTGAATGGCTGAGCTTTTGAGCGCTTGACAGGACTAATCAAGGTGCTGAATATTGATAGACCTTGGCAAGGGTTTGGCTGATTGGTATTTAATATTTAATTTGTCCACAATGACTGAGCACAGTTATTTCAAAGATTGACAGGCTCACTTTCTTCATGTGTGTGTTTAAAGCTGCTATGTTACTCCACTTGTCATGGTTTAAATATCTTTGTTGTCAGTGTACTTGTGTGTAAAGCCTTTGGTCTGTTTTTTTGGTTGAATACAGTGATTCATCCAAACTGCTTGAATTGAGGAAGTTTTGGGCCGCGTCAGGGCTAGTGTCAGTTTCCTGTGTGACTGACTGAGCAAAGGAGGAAGTGATTTAACGGAAGGGGAGCACTTCCTTAAAACGCCCCCATTCTTCCTCATCTGTTCACTGTCACACTCAAGACAAGTGTGACCCAAGTAAGAAAAGACGTTTGACAATGACATCTGAGTGACAAAACCGCTAATATCTGAGGAAACATACGAGTCTACCTGCCTTAAAGTTTTTCCTCTCATCACATCTGCAGCTCCCTCTTTTTCTGGTGACTCAACAAGATCACATCGTTGTCACTACGGTAAGATCACTGGTAGTTTTCTGACATTTATACCACATTTATTGGGCAAACACATCTCTGACTTTTAGTATGAATACTTTGTCAGTTGATGTTATAGAGGCACTCAATGTGAAGTTATTTACACTAAAATTAATGTGGTGAATTACATGGCTTGCACACGTTTTAAAACCATAGAGAAATGAGTTGAAACCAATGTTTATTTCAAACAGCAAAAGTAATAAATAATATACCATAAATAAATAAGTAAGATTTACCTTCTGGTGACCACGGCCATGTGTTCATGGCACTCCATTTGATAATTTATTAAATAAGGGTCAAAATCTAAAAATGCAAATCCTGCAAGCTCACAAAAGTGTTAATTTTTTGTAGTTGAACTTGCCAACAAATCCTTTAAAATAATCTTTGTGCTTGAAATACAGCGAAAGAGGGAAATCAAGATGAATATAAGGACATAAATTGTTTAGACTCATGTTTCTATAGTTTGAGATGAATCCAACTTGTACGAGCTGTGAAGCACATTTTCAATTCTTCACCTTTACATCCTGTAGATTTGATTCTAAGGACAGAGACAACATTTTATGTGTGTATAATTACACATATGATAGATAAATGCAGATAATAGCTTGCTCAGAGATAAATGTTTAATTGGTTAAAATAACTTGGCCGTGCTGGTGATCCATGCTTCCTCTGCCTGTTCATCTCCTCACCCTCTGTCCTGCCTCTTCTGCTGATATATGAGCACAAACATAGACAAACGTTAAGCAAAGAGAGAAGGAAAACTCTTCTGGTTGATGGCTGAGTGCCATTTGAAACAGCTGCATGTGCAGAGACACAAAGACATGAGGAGAGAATTAAAGGGGTGACAGGAAGGAGAAGATATAGGAAAGAGGAGGAAGAGAGCAGCTGTCTCACTCCGTCACACGTAAAATGGTTTGACTGTTCAGTGTGGGTTATCTGCTGTTGGATTCTGGGTTGGTGTGTCTCTCAGAGGAAATGCACTGACAGGAAACTAGATGTGATCTGATGTTATTAGTGTTTACTATGTGCAGATTTACCTCCTCCTCTTCCTGCAGTCAGGCTTCTCGTCCTCATGTCTGCTGCTCGCTGCTGGTCATGAGGAGTCATGAGACAGAGAGAAAATATATTAACTCTTTGTGTTGCTTCTTTGTCTCTCAGCTCCTCTCATGCTGACTGAGAATGGATGATACAGAGTACGGGGTTCAGATTGGAGAGAACAAGTTCATCACTAAGTAAGCACTGTTCACACACACACACATATATATATACATACACATACAAATGGCTGTATGTAAGATTATTTCTTCTGTATAGCCCAGATAGACTTGATTATAACTACGTGCTCGCGGAACCAGGACACTGCCTCACTTTATCCTTCATCCGTTTGGAGCGTTAACTCCACACATGAATATGTGGTTAAAAATTAAGTATCACTTGTCTATTAACTTTTGTGAAACTATTATTACAAATAGAATAGCTACTTGTAAATTTGTGCACATTTTCCTTTGATTAATGACTGTTTTGCAAGCATACATAAATTTATTGATTGTATGTTGTATGTAAGCACATGACTGGAAGGGTGTTGTATCGCATCAGTGTGGGTGGTATGTGAAAATGAACAGTGTTTGGCTTCCCTCCATGCTCCTTCATGCAGCGTCCCCAGCAAAAGACTTGCATCAACAGGCCAACCCTCAGTGATCGGGGAGCAGCATTGTTCGTTTTTACATAACACATTGCAGTGATATAGAAAGTATAAGTACTGCTAGTCATTATGACAGTCAGGATGGTCACCAAATCCAAAAAGTGATTAAGTTAAAGCTAAAATAATATTAAATATATAGGCTATAAAATAATAATTTCGATATTAAAAAAAAAACAGCTCAACATATTGGCTACAGCCAGATCAGGAGTCACAGCGATGCTTTTCTAGCATATTTTAAGTCTCAAAAGTAGATTGTTAAAAGGCACTGAAATGTAAGTTCAAAGGCTGGTGGTGCTTTGTGAAATGTAATTTGAAGTGAAGATTCATTAAAATGTGAAATCAGCGTTCTCCTTTAAACAGCATTTCTTTCTCACCGATTCAACATCTCTGTCTCCAGGGCAACAGTCCTCTCATATCTGAAGACGTACAACCTCTACTATGAAGGACAGAATCTGCAGCTCAGACACAGAGAGGTGTGTGTTTGATCTTATTCTGATGTTTTATCTTCCTGTTCCACAGAAACACTCTGCACCACTGCCTGCCTTGCTTTTGTCCTTTTTACTTTCTAAGTCATTTGTTATTTAATATACCCACAGGAGTAATATACGTATATGTATACGTATATATACACGTATGTATACATGTACGTATATACGTGTATGTATGTATATATATACATACATGTATACGTGTATATATGTATGTATGTATATACATATATACACACACATGTATATACATATATACACGTATACATGTGTGTGTGTGTGTGTGTGTGTGTATATATATATATATATATATATATATATATACACACGTGTGTGTGTGTGTGTGTGTGTATATATGTATATATATATATATACATATATATATACACACGTATACGTGTGTATATATATATGTATATATATATATATACATATATATATACACACCTTTCTGTGTGGAGTTTGCATGTTCTCCCTGTGTCTGCATGGGTTCTCTCCGGGTACTCCGGCTTCCTCCCACCATCCAAAAACATGCATGGGGATTAGGTTAATTGGCTAATTTAAATTGACCGTAGGTGTGAATGTGAGTGTGAGTGGTTGTCTGTGGTGACTTGTCCAGGGTGTACCCTGCCTTCCGCCCTAAGACAGCTGGGATAGGCTCCAGCCCCCCCGCGACCCTATGAGGATAAGCGGTAGATAATGGCTGGATGGATGTATATATGTATACATATATATACATATATATGTATGTATATATATATGTGTGTGTGTATATATATATATATATATATATATATATATATATATATATATACGTGTATGTATGTATATATATATATATATATACGTATATATATATATACTGTATATATATACACACACACACATACACATATATATGTATATGTGTGTGTGTGTGTGTGTGTGTGTGTATATATATAAATGAAATATATATGTATGTATACATATATATATATATGAAAATTCATGAATAACAGCAGTAATTATATTTTAGCAATAAAGTTTAAAGAACTTGCACATACTGGTGCCTTAACCATTACAGAAACAAAAAATATTTTGCTATTTAGCAAACACCTTCCACTGGGTGGTGGTGAGTGTATATATGCATGTATGTGTATTGACCTCCTTTTTCCCAACAGGAAGAGGGGGAGCTGATTGTCGAGGGTTTGTTGAATATCTTCTGGGGCCTGCGGCGACCAATCAGGCTTCAGATGCAAGATGACCATGAACGCATCAGACCTCCCCCCTCCTCTACGTCCTGGCACTCAGGTTGCAATCTGGACAGTCAAGGGTAAGAGGTCCAAACAGATCCAGTTACACCTCACTGACCGGAAAGGGTGTTACACTGCAGGTCAGCGGGGGACAGGTATAGATCTTGTTTGTCTGATGAAAAATTAAGTTAAATGAAATAATTGATTTCCACAGTTTGCTAAATGCTGTTGGCAGTGGTCCGTAGACAGAAGGGAACCTTTTAACCCACACCTCTGGCTCATTTTTGGATTTGGCCCAAAGCTACCACAGATCAATTTGTGTCTATTGGCTTGGAATCCCATTCATCCAAAGAAGCTGCTCTTGTTCCAAGGATAGCAGAGTTTAAGGCATGCATAAATTACTTACAGGAAATAGACGCAACATCAACGCACTTTATTTTCCATAGGTTGGATACCAGCAGCAAAACCAGACAGCTTTTCAGGTTTTGCTGCAAATTTTCAAAACAACATACACTCAACCTCCAAGGAGGCCAGATAATCCACATATACATCGCTGATGACATCAGTCTGGAAATACAGCAGATTTACTTGATATTTAAATATCAAAGGAAACACTCTCACAGAGCACCGAAAAACTGCATCAATAAAAAAGAACAACTGTCACGAGTTGAAACCACGAAACAGATATGACGTAAACAGTATTTTGCATATAAACAATAAATAATGTGCTAATCTGTGAGCTTTAGAGGAGCTGCTTGTAGGGTTTGTTGTTTTTAGACCGAGCCAGGCTGTTTTCAGTCTGTGGTTCACAGAATGCTGCTGATTGACAGAAACTCTAATAAGACGACGCTCCTCTGGATCAGGGTCTGCTACGGTGTTGTTGTTAAAGTCTGTAAGATTGTATCGACCAGCTGCATCTTTTACAGTCTCTTTGTCTCCTTTTTGAAGTTCCCCCAACAGCACAGATGGTCAGCAGATGCCGCAGCAGAACCTGCCCACAGTGGAAGTGACGCCACCTGAGAGCCAACCAGAGCACAGCAAAGTGATGGAAGAACAGGCAGAAGGTGAGTGGCTTTATTGGCGATATAGATATGATAACATACTGTCCCTTGTCCCTTGGCATCATCGTACATGAATCCCAAAACAACTGAATTAACAAATAATACTTTTCTGTTTGTTTCATTTGTGTTCACTCAGTTCCCAAGACAAAATAAAAGATCAAATTAACTTCGCTTCAACCAGATCTTTAATTAATCATCAGCCACTTCATACAAACATACTGTCACTGCTGTGTGAACCCAACAATTACAGCAACTAAAGATGTCTCTCTCTATCTCTCTCTCTCTCTCTCTCTCTCTCTCTCTCTCAGAAATAGTCGGTATTGTGAGACAAGTCAGCATGTTTCTATTCATGTTAAGACCCTCAATAATATCTGATTGTAATAATTGTTGATTGGACAGAGGACAGCGAGAGCTCTGCTCAGCTCCTCAGGACAAAGAGCGATGCCGGTGTTTTGAGGCGAGGCCAGCGGCGGTCACCTAGCGACCAGAGGAAAATTCGACGGCATCGTTTCTCTATTAATGGACACTTCTATAACCATAAGGTGATGTCTGGCACATAGTGTGTACACACGTATTCACATAAAGAAAGAGAGGAAAGTAAATTGATGCTTTTGTTTTTCTCAGACGTCCGTGTTCACTCCTGCTTTTGGCTCAGTGACTAATGTTCGGATCAACAGCTGCATGAGGACGCCTCAGGTGCTTCGAGTCCTCCTCAACAAGTTTAAAATTGAAAACAGCCCAGATGACTTTGCGCTCTACCTCGTCCATGCAAGTGGAGGTGAGTGTGAATTATTCACTTTGTTGAGGGGATTACTAAATGGGAAACACAGCAACAGTGTGTTTATTTACATATGCATATACAGCATTTGTTGTTTTTGCTCTGTTAATCAATCCTTTGTGGCTTTGTTGATGTTTCAGAGCGTGTGAAACTGAAGCGAAGCGACTATCCGCTGGTGCTGAGAGTAATTCAGGGTCCATGTGAGCAGGTCTGCAAGGTTTTCCTCATGGAAGAAGACCTTGGAGAAGAAGTCACATATGATGTAAATCACCTCATTTCACCAGAGACACATCTTACTCCTTGCCTCTGTTTTCCATTTTCTTTTATCTACCTCACATTTGTCACAATTTCTTGTTGTCATTTTACTTCTCCTCTTCTCCACCAGGTGGCGCAGTATATCAAGTTTGAAATGCCTGTCCTGCAGAGTTTCATCACCAAACTGAAGGAGGAGGAAGACAGAGAGGTGCTGAAACTCAGGAAAAGGTACAAGAAAACACTGTATATAATCTGGCTCTTTTCTGTTCCTCAGATGTTAACAAGTATAGCATTGTAACTGTTATCAAGTGTATCTTTTCTGACACACATTTAATCATTCTCTATCTGCATTTGTCTGCTTGTCCCTGCAGATATACGTATCTGCGTTGTATAATAGAGAAGCAGCTCAATTGTCTTCCAGAGGGGGCAACCTGTATGTGAACCCTCCTTGAACTGTCAGATACGACATCCTCCACCCATCTGTGACCAGAGGATGGCCTGGAATCAGCTGACAAGAACCACAGAGTATGTTTGGGCTGTTAGCTTGGTCCTCCTGAACTCCTGTCTCTTCTTAGAGTCTTGTTTTTCATCCAAATCATCCAATCAGTCAACTTAAGGACAGAACATTGACATGCTATATTGTACGCATGTTCAGTGGGACCACCTGTTAGCACTAGTCTTCACTCACTCACTCACCTTTTCCCTTCATCACATACGGTACACACAGGACTAGTTTTATCCTTTTTACAGTGCAGTATTTTACAGAATGAGCCTCTAATGAGACGTCCTGTCTTCTCTTTTTACCCTTCAGAATGACAGTTGATGCCCAAAATCAATTTAAAGCACAAACATCACATAATATGATGTTAATAAAGTGCCTGTTAGGTTTCTCCAAGCACAAATTCAGTTTGAACCTGAAAGCACAACACACACCAACCAACACCACAAGAGCTCACTGATTAACCTGCTCTGTCTCATTTGTTTTAATCTGTACGCTGTATTGGTTGGTACGATGGTTGTGAAATTTAAAAATTAAATACTGATTTCACTTCCTACACTTGTTTTTTGAGTGTAATTGATTTGTCAGAAAGAGACAAAACATTCACTATAATCCAAGTTTAATTTTACTGACAGAAGTATAATTTTCCAAAGTTATTGCAATAATATTGTTGTTGTGAATTCTTAAGTGTAAAACAGTTTGCAGGGGTTTATCTGCTGGACCATTTCTCAGCACATATCAGGACAGATTAAACAGAAATGATGTGTTCATCAGTAAGCTTCAGAGGTGCTGCTTGTTGGGTTTGTAGCCTTTGGACAGAGCCACACTGTTTCCGGTCTGATTGCTCTGCTAAGCTAACTAGCTAGCTTGCAGTAGTTTCAAATTTTCAAATAAGCTTATTTCCCAAAACTATTCCTTCAAGAAGAACAACTCCATCCTGAAACAAACCCTTCTGGGTTACACGGCGTATCAGTCCTCACTTGCATGCCTACCTTATCGAAGATGACAGATTGAGATTTAAAAAAAACACAGTAAAGTACTGTCACAATAAACAATGAACACATTTTAAACATCATTCTTCACACAACAACCCTTGGTAGATGTTGGACTTTGGACAGCCTGTTTGAAAAATTAACAGGTGGACTTTTTCAGCAGAGAGTGACAGGTGTGAAACCCCACAAGACTCTGAATCATGTCGATCATCTTAGCCTGAAAAATGTTGCAGAAGTATGAAGGAGTATGAATTTCAAGCAGCACAATTGGCCTCCACATGTAGAGCACTGCTTCTGTCTGCCCGTCCACCCACTATCTCTGAGCAGCGTCGTTGAACAGCACAAAGTGTGAGAGTGAGAGTGTGCATGTTATATTTTTAGCGATTCTTAAGACTTGCCTGCTTTTGTATTGTCTTTTACAAAATAATGATCTTTAAGATGTTAAGAACTCATGCCACTACTTGGAAAACGTAGGACTTTTTTTTGTACAATGATTGTTATTTAATAAAAAATAATTTGAGAAACAAATTAACATGTTTATCTGTTATCTATTATTATATTAATGTTACACTAATATTTTACTATAGATATATGATAGTCTATATATATATATATAGATGCAGTTAAATAATATATATATATATAGATGTAGTTAAATAATCAGATAATGTTAAACACACACAGGTGTCTATGTGTGTTGTCGGTGTGGCAGCAGCTTACTGCAGCTCAACCAATGAGCAGAGTGAGACAGTGAGCCACCTGATGGAGACTCTGTCTGGAGGACGACTGACTGAGACACACTTCTTACTGTCAGAGGAGTCTGAGAACAGACTCAGTGTGGATTTTACTGTCAGGAGAGGAACATCGGCTTGGTTTCTGTCACAAACAGTAACTCAACAGGTGAGTTTTATTGTGATTGTTAATTATTTATATGAAGTGGTGTGAAGATTTTTGTATAGATTCAGTGGTGGATGATGACTAAAAACACATAGTCTACTTAACCACACACTTGTAATTATACTTGAACATTTCCATTTTATTCCTCTTTATACTTCACTACCATAAAGAGGGAAGTTATACTTTTGCGTCCACTATTTTTGTGACATCTGTTTTTTTTTTTTTTCATCAAATCAACATTTTATGATGCAGAACTATTTGACTCAGTCATACACAAAGTATCTAATAGAGCTTAGAATAGAGCTGTCCTGCATGATGAGCAAGTTTTTTTTTTTAATTTTAATTACATTATTTTGATAACATTTCTGTATTTTACCTAGTAACATTGTGAATTCAGGAATGGAGTATTTATATAGTATTTCTACCACTACCTACAGTAGTACCTAGGTTAAATAATGGGAGTACTTCTTCCACCGCTACTTACTTACTTACTTCCACTACTGCTTTCATCAGTTAGTTTTGTGACTGAGTTGCTCTTATTTAGTTTGTCCTCTGCTCACATTAGGGTTCATCTCTGGAGAGCACAGCAGTAATAATGAGCCGGTAAACAGATCAGACTGCTCCTAATTCATAATGAATTGATTCATCCTCCTCCTCTGTGAGTCAGTGCTGCTGTAGCTCTAATCTGGGAGTCACTGGATTATTCTCAAACTAAGTGACCCAGTATAATTACAGCTTAACTCATCTTTTTAGAGGACACAGATTAGACTGTGTCCTGTTTGTTGACGGCAGAGTAAATTATGTCATGCTGCTCGCTGGTGGTAAGACAGTACTCAGGTTGTTTATTTAAGTACCACACTATAGAAATACACTGTTACCAGTAAGTATTTGCTACAAAAGGCACAAATATCTGCACACCTTTCTTACATATTTCTAGTAGTATATTGATGTAACTCATGAACTGTATATAGATTTTTAATGTCATAATTCCCTATTTTTTTCTTTGTCTCTTCTGCTGCTCTAATGTGAGTTTCTCCCCCTCAAGTTGATTCTTATTCTTCCTGTCAGATAAGTGTCAGGTTCAAACACTTTATTTTGCCCTAACAAACAGTTTTTGTGTAGCAGGTCTTGTCCACAGATCTAGAGCCAGTCTTTATCTCCTGCAGTAGAGTCTAATGAAAGGGTATTAGAGATTATGAAAGCTATCTGATCCCACGTCAGCTGCAGTGTTAAATGGTGACGCTGCTTGTGTAAGACGTGTTTCTCAAAGCTGGATTTAGAGCCGTGATCTGTACTGCTCTTCATTTGTCAGCAACGCAAAAATACCACTAAAGCTACGATGAGAACATCTCATCAGTCTGTTCATGAGCACTGTGTGCCAGTACAAGTACACTCACTGAAGTATTTATATTTCCTGCAGCTTTACTGTATTTTTTACTACAGTCCACTGATCTGACAGCTAGAATCACTATTGATTACAATACTCAACAGTTTGCTTTTTAACAAACTGTTTAAAATGCTCCATTATACCATATAATATTTAATAATACAATGCTCTTAAATTGACCATTTACATCCATCCATTATCTACCGCTTATCCTCACATAGGGTCGCAGGGGGGCTGGAGCCTATCCCAGCTGTCTTAGGGCGGAAGGCAGGGTACAAGTCTCCACCTCATCACAGGACACATAGAGACAGACAGCCACTCACTTTCACACCTACGGTCAATTTAAATTAGCCAATTAACCTAATCCCCATGCATGTTTTTGGATGGTGGGAGGAAGCCAGAGTACCCGGAGAGAACCCACGCAGACACTGGGAGAACATGCAAACTCCACACAGAAAGGCGCCGGGCCCAGGATTCGAACCCGGTACCTTCTTGCTGTGAGGCGACAGTGCTAACCACTACACCACCATGCCGCCCGACCATTTACATACTTTTGATAATTTAAATACATTTTGCTGGTAATAGCTACTTCTTTGGTACTTGCATGAGTTGTTAGTTTACTTACTGAGACAGCACATTTATGTACTATGGTATTACTGTTGCACTATACTAAATCCGTCCATTACTGTCAAGAACTGAAGAGTCCTCCTAATAATGTTTCCTATGCCTTATTTCTACAGGATAATCAATGATGTCCAGCCTGCAGAAAGTGCCCCTCACTGCAGCCTTCTGCCTGCTGCTCTTTGCCACGCTGCTACCCAGTTCTGAGGCCCGGCGTGGTCGTGGTGGCTTTGGAGGTGGTGGCTTCAGTCGAGGTGGAGGCCGGAGCTGGGGAGGAGGCCAGGCCTACAGACCGGTCCAGAGCAGTGGCCCCAGCGCAGGGAAAGTAGCCGGGGCAGCTGCAGCAGGGGCCATAGGAGGAGCCATGTTGGGGTCTGCCCTGAGCCGCCCTGGGTACGGGTATGGTGGAGGGTATGGAGGGGGGTATGGAGGATTTGGAGGAGGATATGGAGGATATGGAGGGGGGTATGGCTACCCACGGTATGGAGTTGGTGGTGGCTACGGCCCCAGGTCTGGCTATGAACCGGAGGGCTCTGGAGATATGGAGTATTATACTGGAGCGTCCAGCGGCCCCATCTACAACAGCATCATCGTCGTCATCGGCTCCCTGATGTCCCTGCTGATGGGCCACTGGGTGGCCCTCATGTAGAGCTGGAAACCCCAAAAACACACTCAGAACCAAACAATCCCTGACTAAAACAAGCCACAACCTGACAGAAATCAGAACTATTTTTGATTTAAAGTCTAACGTGACCTAACGTGACCCCTGAATAATGAGAAGCTGTGGCGGATTTTCTGACTCTCCAGTGATTCTCAAGACAGGTGGAGGACAGGTATCCTCTACAGCAGTGACAACACTCCTCAGTCTTAAGAAATATGTCCTGAATTTGACTCAGATGTCCACACAGTCCTTTTAAAGTGGCCAGACTTTTTATACTTTTGATGACTGTCTTTTGATCGATATGTTTTAGGAAATGTGAAGATGGACCAGGAATAAAGTAGATGTGTAGTTACATAAGTCTTAAGTCTTAACACTTAATATGGTACTGTCATTACTCAGTGTGGTATTATTAATGTTTATTAATCATATTTATCTGCATATTAAATAAGTGTATTACTTTTTTCAGTATACTGCTTGTATGTGTGTACTAACCAAAGTATATTTTATGTCATTTTGTGGACTTGTATGTAAAAAGTGCTTCAGTGTTCATTGTTGTTATATAAATAATAAATAAAAACAACTTAGAACAAACATTTGTGTTGAAAGTGCTGTTGTCTACATTACATTGGGAAGAGGACATGCAGTGTTTAAATACCTTTGATATAGGTGATAATAATTTGTACAATAGTTTGACCTTCTGTATGATGTATGATCAATAATCCAAAAAAGGCCAAATGTACGATAGTTTGACCGTTTCATGAAGGTGTGCTTCCCCAGTGACCCCTGATGGCTGGTTGAGCCTCACGGACAACGAGCCTAACTGGCTTTAAGTTTCAAAACAGAAAACCTGCTGAATCATTCTGTGACGGTAGGTGCTGTGAGTAAAAACAGAGTGCAGCCCTTTATGACGGGTGTACAATAATTTATTATAATTTAAAATAAAAAATAATCTAAATTTAAGCCTCTGGTGCGATGATTCTACATTTCCCATGTGGTCTGAGGCTGGTAATGCACAATATTGGTGAGGATGGAGTCATCATGGAATATGGTTAGCATCAGGTTAGCATCAGTGTAGCCTAGCTTATCAGTCTAATTAATCACTGATTTAGTAAAGGCAACCACCGGACGAGCACAAGAGGTGACAAAATCAAACACACCTATGACGCTACGTCATCAAGATGCTATAGCTAGCATACTGAATGCTAACACTCTCTACTGAGGAGCTTCAGTGAGGAGGTGAGAGAACTTCCTACTGTCTGTAACCGAGACTGGTTACACTGGGACCAGAGAGGTTGAGTGGACTGGTTACACTGGGACCAGAGAGGCTGAGTGGACTGGTTACACTGGGACCAGAGAGGCTGAGTGGACTGGTTACAGTGGGACCAGAGAGGGTGAGTGGACTGGTTACACTGGACAAGAGAGGCTGAGTGGACTGGTTACACTGGGACCAGAGAGGTTGAGTGGACTGGTTACAGTGGGACCAGAGAGGTTGAGTGGACTGGTTACACTGGGACCAGAGAGGTTGAGTGGACTGGTTACACTGGGACCAGAGAGGCTGAGTGGACTGGTTACACTGGGACCAGAGAGGCTGAGTGGACTGGTTACACTGGGACCAGAGAGGGTGAGTGGACTGGTTACACTGGACAAGAGAGGCTGAGTGGACTGGTTACACTGGGACCAGAGAGGTTGAGTGGACTGGTTACACTGGACCAGAGAGGCTGAGTGGACTGGTTACACTGGGACCAGAGAGGTTGAGTGGACTGGTTACACTGGACAAGAGAGGCTGAGTGGACTGGTTACACTGGGACCAGAGAGGATGAGTGGACTGGTTACACTGGACAAGAGAGGCTGAGTGGACTGGTTACACTGGGACCAGAGAGGTTGAGTGGACTGGTTACACTGGGACCAGAGAGGCTGAGTGGACTGGTTACAGTGGGACAGAGAGGCTGAGTGGACTGGTTACAGTGGGACAGAGAGGCTGAGTGGACTGGTTACACTGGGACCAGAGAGGCTGAGTGGACTGGTTACAGTGGGACAGAGAGGCTGAGTGGACTGGTTACACTGGGACAAGAGCGACATTCAGATCGGTGAGTACAACTGTTTTACTCATTAAACTGTAGATGAGTTAACAAAGCGAGTGACTCAAATCAAACACACCTGTCCCTCTGCAGCTCTGGACACATCTTCATGTTGGTTGTATGATGATGTTTTATTCTGCTGTTCCACTAGTATATCCTTTGACATTTACTTCAGTTTGTTTTATAGCCAGATGGTGATTTTTGTCTCACACAGTAGTCAAAACGTCACCGTACACAGTAAGTTCACTTGGATTATCTTTGTCTGGTATTGAACTTTAAAGTGGGGAAAATATGCGAAAAGATGAATTTGAGATGGGGGCAAATACTTTTTTCACAGCACTGTATATGAGTTTAATCAGATTATTTGATTGTGATATATCATGAGAGCTTTTCATGTGTCGTGTTCAGTCACCCAAACTCCTTCCTCATCCCAGTTTGAAAAGCACTAAAGCAAATATCCACAAATGCACACCAGTAGAGTTTCTGGGTTTATTTGACGAGACAAGTGCGACCCTCAGTATTCAGTTGAAACTCCAGCAGCACAGTAGATGTGATCAAAGGCAGACATGTTTTAAAGATGTACATGTGAATTTCCAGGTAAACACTGAAAGGCAGACAGGACATGAGATGAAACATTAAACGGCACATTAAATGATCACTGAGGGGTTTGATCAGACTGTTCCACATGCAAACTATAAAACGTATTTGTATTTGGAATACTTGTACTTTACTTGAGTAATTCCATTTCATGCTGCTATATCTCAGAGGCAAAGGATGTTTTTTTGTTACAACTTTAACCAGTGACACTACATGACATGATGATCTAATATATGATGCCGTGCTGTAGAACTACTAACAATAAAGGACATCAGGTAGCTGCACATTGTTTGCTTTCAATTAAAACTGCAGAGTACCATTTTTTTTAAATTGATGTGTTTTCTTAATTAGCTTCTATGAATAGAAGCGTGATTGTATAAATTTCATGTTGTACTGTACAGTCTGAGCAATTACAAACTCCGCAGATAATGCAAGATAACATTCAGTATGATTTGTATTTGTACAACAGGGGAAGCGGGGAGGAGAAACACTGGACAGTACTGGGACAGGGGGGGAGGTATAAAAATATTTTAGGCAGTACACATTGAAAAAGACAACATCCATAAATACTTAGCAAAGTGCACTTTGTTTTGATTCTTAAGTAAGTAATTGAAGGATAGATAAGAGCATCCATGCTATTATCTGTTCATCCAAATGAAATAAGTACAGACAGATATAATAATCAGTATTTTTGGTTTGGGTGTTTGTATTTCAATGAACCTTATATGATAAAAGTCCATTTGTGTTTTAAGTGCATATATATGAAGGATTACAGATAAATGTCATGCTCATAGATAGGGCTGGACAGTACATTGACATAATGAGACTTGATATCTTCTTAGACTTTGGATGTCGGGATAGTATCTTTTCCTGGTTTTAAAGGCTGCATGACAGTAAAGTTATGTCATTTCTGAACCTGCCAGCTTGTTCTGTTATTTACCTTAACCCACATCTTCATTATGTCCACATTATTGTTGATTATTTATCAAAAATCTCAATCTAAAGCAGCAATAATTGTGATATTAGATTAATAAAATATTTAAGTTGAAGTCCAGAATTAATTGATAGATTTAGATCACTACTATTTCCCAACTCTTTCAACTGTCCTTGAATCAGACAGTCGTTCAACATCCATGTCAAGTCTGTACCAGCTCCACAGAGGAAAACTAACCCTCTCAGAAGTGAATCAAAAGATAACAAGACCCAGTTTCCTTGAATTATAAAGTCTGAAAAACATCACAAACAGAAATGTGAGTTGGTGGTGGTTCCACTCATCATCTCTATAGCTAGAAAGCATGAGTGCTTTTCAATCGCTTGTAGTTTGTTGTTATTGTATCTCTAATGGTTAACAGCTTGTCCAATTCTAAATGCACATTAATGGGCCATATTTCTGTGCCTTCAAAAGCTTGGAGTATTAGAGTTTCTTATACAGAAAAGGTGCAGTACTTTGTGCCACTGCTGCTGTGCAATAACAGTCAAACACATACATGAGGATGTAATATTTAAATTTAAGAAGAAATAATAAATAGTACAAATTCACACACTTACATTGACTAAACACATTCTCCATCACTGTCGTCAGTGAAGGCCTCAGTGCAGCAGCATTAGCATGTTGCTATTCAGTAGCATCAGTATAGTGCTGGCGACCACAGCCACAAGCCACCCGGAGCCCATCTCCAGTCGCTGCACCCCATCAGTCAGTCTCCTCAAATACTTTTCAGAGTAGACCATGTACAGCTCCAAGCATCTCCTGGCCTTCATCTGCTCAATCAGAGCTGGGTAGCCAATGTCCACAATGCTCACTGTGTCATCGTCTTCATCACTGGCGACAGCCTCTGAAGCTGGAGGCACTGGATTGGCTCCAGGCTGATTTGGGGTTGGAGGCACAGTGGTCGAGGAGTTATCTGCTGCAATGCTGTTGGTCTCCGTTGTGTTGCTGCCTGCCTCCAGAGCCGAGATCGCACTGGTAGCTGTAGCTGTGGTTGTAGCAGCGGGTTTGTTGTCTGGCTTTCGATTCTCTGCAGGCAGAAGGTCGTCTCTCTTCATGCAGGAGTCCATGTAGCGATCATAGGTTTCAGGGGGTTTGCTGTAGGCGTAGTCTCTGCTGTAGTCGTTGGTGTCAGTAGAGCGGACGCCGTATTTCCTGTGCATGTAGTGGTTGTAGTAATACTCCTCCTGGGAGTTGTGGAAGTGGAAGGGAGGACGAGGGAACCTTCCCAGCCCGTAGCCCAGGGCCATCCCTGCCATAGCCCCTCCAGCTGCTGCCATCACAGCACTGCGTCCAAACCCTCTGGATCTGTCAGAGGGATACATGCCCATTTCCTGAACTGAGCGGGAGAAGGGAGAGCCACGCCCAGCGCCATGGCCTCCATAGCCAAAGCTGCCTCCATAGTGAGGGCTCAGGACTCTGTTGTTTGGGTTTTGGTTGATGTATCCACCTCCATAACCACCATAACTACCATGGCCACCGTAACCACCATGGCTGCCATAACCCCCTCCATATGGATAACCTCTAGCTGGATAGCCCCCAGCTGGGTATCCTGGCTGCTTGGGGTAATTACCTGGATACCCAGGTCTGCCTGATTGAGGAGGATGGCCTCCCTGACTGGGATGTCCGCCCTGAGGGCTGGAGCCCTTATTATTTTTGTTGCCTGCATTACTGTTGGTGTTGCCTCGGTTGGATGTGGAGGTCTTCTTTATGCCGAAGCTCTTACCAAAGCCACCACTTCCTCTCCTGGCCAGTGCATAATGAGTATGAAACAAAAGAAGTGACAGGCACACCACAGATAGTGAATTCAGCTTCATGTTGTCCTGAAGGGAGAGAAAAGTGAAAAACTGTGACTAAAAGTGTCTCAGGTTAAAGAGAGAAATCTCCTAACCAGAACCATAAAGATGCCACCTGATTTTGGGTGATTTTATGACACATAACAGGAGATTAAAAATCTGTGTACCGTCAGATGTTTTGCCATACTGCTCATACAATAGCACTTAAATATTTCTAGACCTATATAGGACTACTGATGGCAGTGTTACAAAAATGATATATATCATTTTATTATATATCAAATTTATTATATAAAATACATAGCCTCTACTAGGATAGAAGCTTGTATTATGACTGCAACAATTTAACTTTTTTCCAATAATCGTTCTCCAAAACTGTAGGAAATGCCCATTATAACAACTTCCCCATCATGGCCTTAAGCATTGATTTTATTAATGGATTTTTGCACTTTCAGCGTTTTCTGTCAACCGGTGGCAGCAACTAAACATGTTCCCATAGCAACGCAAGCAGGGGGCTACTAGCCTGTGAGATGTTATGTGTAAACTATACATAGACAGACGTCTTTCTTCTTGCTCTCTGCATGTTTAGCAGTCACATCACAGAAACATGGCCGCTATGTTTAAGTGATCACAGACACAGACTACAGATACAGTCTCAGATAGATCAGTATGTCGTCCTTATGATATAAGAATCATATCATTATGAGCTACTAAGAAAGTAATGGTCTCATTGTGAGATATAGTAGTCACAATTTCAAGATTTTTCTTGCAAACCCAAATATAAATATTTGTTTGCTATGAAACGTTCATTTTAGCCTTAGTTCTTTCAATTTTACCATGAAATTTGAACTTTTCATTGCTGAAAATGATGACTCGTCTCTCTCCCAGTCGGTTCATTGTTGAAAACAGGTGTGGCAGTGACAGCATACAATAACACGACCTTAATGATGTATGATGGTGATTGTTGTTGTCGCAACAATAATCAACATTAACCGCAGAAAATCAAAAGACTGATCCAAACAAAAGCAATTCGGGCACGGATTATGTATAGATATTTACTGTATAGAAACAATGAATGCTACTGACCTTGTTTTGACAGTGCTCTCTCTCTAATGCCCGCTCCCACTGTCCATTACTGTTACAACATGACGTCAACTCACTATAACGAGTTTAGATAAACACTGTACAAATAGCGCCAAGCTACGGCTTTATTACTGAGGTAAAATTTGCATTTAATTCTCCGAACCAGCATTAAATAAGAGAGTGTGCTTACTTCAAGCAGAGTAGGACTGGCCTTACCTTGAGTGCTGATTATTTGTGTGTTTTATTCCGTGTTATTTAGCCTCCGGATGGTAAATGTGGATATCGCTAGCTAGCTAGCTACTTCCAAAGGTTCTAGTTTGGTTTGGAAACAGAATAATTCCACATGACGTAACGCCGCACAAGATGTGGTCGCGTAGCAACAGAAGATGGAGGCGTGGATTCACATGAGAACATTTCCCAGCATCCTCCTAAATAAATGTTGCGCAGCTGGACTCGAAGGCAAAATGACTTAAAAGTACCAGAAATGCAAAAGAAATACTCAATACCGCACTAAATTTGTTAAGTACTTTCAATAACCATCTACATGAAACAAAACTGAACAAAAATGATTTGCAAATCCACACCATGATAAAGGTATTCAACATTTTAAAACGTGATATAAAGCAGTGCACTATACCTCTTGTCGTGTTGTTGCTGATTTTCTTTCAGAACCAATACCAAGTAAAATTTAGGCTGGTATTCAATCAGACTGATCCTATAATGTTACTTTGTCCAAAAACTTGAGGTTTGGAAAAGCTAAATATCAAAGTAATTTAAGTTCTCGCTTAACAAGGAATACAAAAGAGCAGACCATTTGTTCTTATTGTTTAATTATAAAAAATATCAGAGAAGACCAACAAAAAATAATGAAAAGTTGCATGTTAATTGACCACCGTTAATCATGTATATCTTAAAATGCTTGCCTGAACATTTTAACACAAACATTTACACCGTTTTTTTTAGTAACATTGGGCTCCCCTGACTGTATTTCGATAATCTCTATGACAGGTGATAGAAGAACCAACCAACTTTTATCTACAGTATATATTTAGGAAGTACATTTAAGCAGTGTTAGGACAATGTGTATACTTGTTTTATCCAAATAAAGTACCACAAGAAATGTTAATCAGTCATTAAACAGGATTTGATCTCCAGTATTATGAACTGCATGATGATATATAAAGGTTCAGTTATACAAATACTCAAGCATGCTCACAATGTAAAACCTCTCTGGCTTATTATGTCTTATATTAATGTTCTAATATCCATTACATTTTTATTATTCAATATAATAGTCACTCTTTGTACTTGATCAGACAGCCCTTAAACACCAGCACCCATTGAGTCAATTACTATCAAGCACATTATTCCCGAGCTGTTTGTTTACACACATCATCACCATAACAGTCTGTTTGTGGCTCTGTGGGGCTGCACTGGCAGGAACACTGGTGCTTTGAGCTAATCGCTAATGTCAGCCTGCTAACATGCTCACAGTTTGTCATGTGAGGTGCCAGATGAGGCTAATAAATGTAATCTGTTTTAAAAGTTATTGGTCATGGTATGGGACAAAGAAAATGATGTGATGACAACATTACAATTCATAGTGACAGCCTACCCAAAACTCATCGAGACATGTTTCTCTTAATCTGCCTTATGTCATTAAGAGTCATCATCCACCAATATCAGCACAGAATTTAATGACAATCAAAACAGTTTTTGAGATGAGCTCAGCCTGGACCACAACCAACTGAATTAACTGTAGTACGCCTCATTTCTACATGTCTCCATCGCTGTAGCTGCTAATGAAGACCTCAGCAACATTAGCATGTTGCCATTAGCAGACTGGGAACCACAGCTAGTAGACCTTGCAAGCCAATCTCCAGTCGCTGCACCCCATCGGTGATGCTGGGCTTCGTCTTTCTCCTCAGGTACTTTTCAGAGTAGACCATGTACAGCTCCAAGCATCTCCTGGCCTTCATCTGCTCAATCAGTGCTGGGTAGCCAATCTCCACAATGCTCACTGTATCATCATCTTCATCTTCATTGGTAGCAGCTTTTCTGAGTGAAGCTGGACCCACTGGGTCTGCTTCAGACTTGTTTAGAGGCCGTGGGGTTGAAGGTGCAGTTATGTTGCTCTTTGATGTGTTGCTGGCAAAGTCAGTGTCTGTGGCAGTTACAGAAGTAGTTGTGGTATTTGTAACAGTAGCTGTAGCTGTGGTTGTAGCAGCTGGTTTGTTGTCTGGCTTTCGATTCTCTGCAGGCAGAAGGTCGTCTCTCTTCATGCAGGAGTCCATGTAGCGATCATAGGTTTCAGGGGGTTTGCTGTAGGCGTAGTCTCTGCTGTAGTCGTTGGTGTCAGTAGAGCGGACGCCGTATTTCCTGTGCATGTAGTGGTTGTAGTAATACTCCTCCTGGGAGTTGTGGAAGTGGAAGAGAGGGCGTGGGAACCTTCCCAGCCCGTAGCCCAGGGCCATCCCTGCCATAGCCCCTCCAGCTGCTGCCATCACAGCACTGCGTCCAAACCCTCTGGATCTGTCAGAGGGATACATGCCCATTTCCTTAACCGAGCGGGAGAAGGGAGAGCCACGCCCAGCGCCATGGCCTCCATAGCCAAAGCTGCCGCCATAGTGAGGGCTCAGGACTCTGTTGTTTGGGTTTTGGTTGATGTATCCACCTCCATAACCACCATAACTACCATGACCGGCGTAACCACCATGGGCGCCGTAACCGCCTCCATATGGATAACCTCCAGCTTGATAGCCCCCAGCTGGGTATCCTGGCTGCTGGGGGTATCCTCTTTGGTAAGGGTAACCCCCTGGTTGCTGAGGGTAGCCTTGGTTGAATTGCTCAGTTTTTTTAGGCTGTTTGAGGATACCGCCCCTAGACCTAGTGTCCACATTATTTGTTTTAGGGGTCTTTTTAAAGAGAGTGATTTTCCCAAGAAACCCTCCTCTTCTCTTGGCAAAGGAAAAATTAATATGAGCCAAAAGAATGGGTAAACACAACAGAGTTACGACAGTCAGCTTCATCTTTGGACTGCAGAGAGGATCCAGGGAAAGAAGATGTAACACAGTACATAGGAGGTTAGTACCATTGAAACAAATTAGTACTGAACTGTTGAATACACAACAAACATTTTTTGTACAAATTAAAGTAGAATACACACACATGGCAGCTATTTTGAACAGGTGCTTTTTGTAGAGAATATGATTTTTTATTTTTATTTTTTATTACATTTCCTTATGTTGACATACACGACTCAAAAAGTTAGGGATATTAGGCTTTTGGATGAGATTTCAGAATGCACCTAAAGTGCACTAAAAGCTTTCCAGGTGAACTTAATTTGACCTTCTTTAAGTCCTCCTCCATGAGCAACACAGGCCTGATTTCATCTTAATGGATGACAGTGTCCAGCTCATTGAGGTCACATCATCAGGGAACGGCTGCTGGAGGCTGAGGTACCTCAAATGGAGTGGTCTGCACTTTCTCCAGACCTGAAGCCCACAGAAAAACCTGTGGGATCAGCTGAGTGATTGTGTTGAGGGTCATAACCCCACACCCCAGAACCTCAATGACCTGAGGGCAGCCCTTCAAGAAGAGTGGAATACCATGACTCAGCAGACAATAAGTCAACTTGTGAACAGCATGAGACGCCACTGTCATGCTGTAATTGATGCTCAAGGACACACAACAAGTTATTGAGACATTGACATTTTTTGTTGTGGTATACCCATCACTGTTAGTTTTTTGTTTCAATGAATTATTTGACATGAAGAAAATACCATTGCATGCCTCTACTTAAAGGCCCTACTTTCATGATTTAATATCACTGTAGCATCAACTTTTTCCATAAATTTCACCCAAAAGTTGAATATCTCTAACTTTTTGTGAGTAGTGTATACAGTAGGTCTCGATATGTTTTGCACTACACTGCCTGGTCCACCTGTTCTAGTTGATCATGGAGCTGTCGGCTTAAAATAGCACAAACCCTCCAGACTGTTGACTTACTGCATGCTGTTTACCACATGCTGTCAAATGTTGATCTATACATGTAACGCTGTTTCCAGCCCATGACCGTCACTGTAAATACAACACCGCTAGTCTTGTGACACTAGTTTATTCTCTACTTTCAAATGCAGATCCTTTCTTCAGAGCCTTTCTGTTCTCTGGAGACAAACCACAAAATGTTTGTCACAAGAAAGACACATTCATGTCAGTTACTCATCAAAAACTAAACATTCATAAGCACATGGATACTAATACTGACCTTATAATGTCAGCGTCCACTCCACCATGGTTTGCTCCCTTTAGATGCTTCCCAGACCTCCTGTATCACCTCCCACTTTTGCGTGTCAAATATTTTTAAACCTCCCCACCCACCAATATAAACATCAATCCATATTTTGAATTGAGTCACTTGGTATTCGTCTTAAAATGGTTGACAACCTGTAGTAGAAATCAAATATAAACCAGCTAATACATCATGATGTATTATTATATGTTGAACTACCCAAAAGTTTGTAGAACTAATTATTTTGCAACATTCAAGTGATGAAGTATTGGTACTTTTACTTCAGTGAACATGTGAATATAGACATGCACTGAGAAAAAATATTGCAAGGAAAGGAATAGAAGAGGAACAAAGTAAACAAAACTAAAAATACAATGCATTGCATCATTTATTGTTAATTTTTTTCACAGATTTAAAAGAATACTCTTATCAACAGAAACTTCAACCACATGTACAGATAATCTGGGAAAATAATCACAAACCTAGCTGCATGGCCAGAGAAGTGTTTGTGTGGTTTTGTTATGAAACAGGAAATGAGTGGCAGTTTCAACGTTTCTGAGAACTGAAATAGATAGTTACAGGTGAATGGAAACAGCACACCAGCGGACGACCACTTCAAACAGTTTCTATCTGTGGACACCTTTGAAAGCTACTTCCTCAGGTTATACACAGGAGGGGAAGTATTATTGAAATATTGAATGCGTCAACATCTTTCTCAGGAAATATGTCTGATGGGGCTATTAGCAGTTTTCATCAGATGTAACAACCCAAGAAATCGAAACATATGTCCATGAATTAGGTTATGTGTAATAAAGTGGAATGGCACAGGAAAAAAAAGGATTGAACACATGAAGAAAAAAGGCATGGGAAGCCAAGAAACCAGCTGACATCTGTGAGGCCATTATCTGGAAGTGGAAACAACATAATTTCCCCATAAACCAGCCACGACCAGGTGCTCCTTACAAGATTTCTGTAAGAGGAGTCAAAGGAATGATCAGAAGAGTTGTCCAGGAACAGAGGACCACTCACAAAGAGCTTCAGAAATACCTGGAATTTGCAGGTACAGTTGTTTCAAAGAAAACAATAAGTAATACACCCACCCATCATGGCCTCTGTGCACGCTCACCACCTAAGACACAATTGCTGAAGAAAAAGCACATTGACGCTTGATTAAAGTTTGTAAATATTTGGACAAGCTTATGAAATACTGTCAGAATATAGTTTGGTCAGATGAGAGCAAAATTCAAATCTTACTTTGGATATCATAGCAACACCATGTGTGGAGGAGGAATGGGACTGCTTAACACCCTAAAAACACCATGCCAACAGTGATGTTAGGAGGGGGACATCATGGTGTGGGGCTGTTTTCAGCATACAGTACTAACAGACTTCATACAGAGACATTCTTAATAAGTCTGCTGTTGTCTACCAGGATGCTGAAGATGAAATGAGAAAGGACCAACACACAACCGGTCAATCACCTGATGTTAATCCAATTGAAAACCTATGGAAAGAAGTGAAGATCAGATTCATAGAGGAGTACCCCAGAGCCTTCATACAGGAGGCGCCTTGAAGCTGTCATTATCAACAAAGGCTTTTTCTACCAAGCATCAAATAAATTTCAGCAGGTTATGTTCAATACTTTTTCCCTGTGTCATTCCACTTCCTGCACATACCTTAGTTTATGGACTTATTTGATTCCTTTGTGTGGATTACTCGGCTTGTTACCATCTGGTGAAATTTCATTCCAAGAGCCCCATCAGAAATATATTTACTGAGAAAAGGGATGATAAGTTGAACACTTATTTCCCTCGTGGAGTACTCCTTACTATTGGATATGATGGGGTTGTCTTCCTGTGATCAAAGATGTACTTTAAATTATTGTGTTTAGGTGGTTAAACCCAATGAATTCACATGGTCATGTATCTTGGAGGATTATTGTGCAGAGGGTGACACCTGCTGGCCCTGAAAAGACATACATTTAAGAACTAGATTAAGTTTAGCCAGTAAGTAATTTACTGTGGTAGAACAGCAACAATTATTGGATTAAATAATTACTAAATAAATTGCCAATTTGAAAATCAATTAATCAGTTTATATTCATCAGTGTTCATTTTTATAGTTTCCAGCTTCCTATATGTGTCTGTTTTCTGGTTTCTTTCCTCCTTTGTGACAGTAAATATCTTTGAACTATGGGCAAAACAAGACATTTGAGGAAACTGGTCAAAGTATTTCACCATTTTCTAGCATTTTATAAACGGAAGAATTAATCAAGAAAATAGCAGATAAATTAATTCTGGATTGTGTGGTGGTTCCAGTAATAATCTAAATAAATTGGATTATACAGGTATTGGGTACTCCGGCTTCCTCCCACCATCCAAAATCATGCATGGGGATTAGGTTAAGTGGTTAATTTAAATTGACTGTAGGTGTGAATGTGAGTGTGAGTGGTTGTCTGTCTCTATGTGTCCTGTGATGAACTGGAGACTTGACCAGGGTGTACCCTGCCTTCCGCCCTAAGACAGCTGTTATAGGCTCCAGCTCCCCTGCGACCCTATGAGGATAAGCGGTAGAAAATGGATGGATGGATTGTCAACAGAGATAGGACACAGCTGTAAAGACTTTAATGATTTTAATTTGTCTTCTATCACCCACTTGACACTTTGCTCTGGTAAAGGGACTAGACAGTAGTGTATTTTTTAACTGAAACAGTCCTTAGAGACAGAGGGCACATCACGATGCTACTGTTGTACCAAACCATCTGAGATAGCACTAACAAGTAGTAGCTTCCAGACAGGCATCATGTTGTTAACAAACACAGATGCTGATGAATGATAGAGGGGCCACAAGGGAGGCAATTTAAGATGGATAAATTAAATTGTGGATGCAAAATAAAGCATCCTGTCCAATAACTGGGACAGAAATTCACAAAATTTCTTTTCTGTTTCAGGATCTCAGAGGCACAGCAGACAGTGCTGCGTAATGCTGTGCAGCCCTTTGACGGCCCTCTAGAAGGTACCAGTCATCAACGTCAGAAAGTGTGAGAAGCAGCACACCAACAGGACCATGTCTTCCTCAACAGGTCAGGACGACGTTAAAAAGCACCAACCTTTTGTTTTCAATAAATAAAACGGCATTCAATGTTTTTGATCACCTTTAAACCACGAGTGCAGCGCTGATTGAAAATATGATTTCCTCTTCATCAGCATCATTGCGAGAAAAGGTTTAATTTGGATTAGGGAAGAGAAAAGGCTCAACTGGGTGCTATGAAACACACCAAGGTGAAAGAATGATCAAAAACTGACAATGGTAGGATACAGAAAACATCTGATGAAAACTGCAAACAGCCTCCATTTAGTCGCAAGCACAAATGTAAAACCAATAATATAAATCTTCTTTATCAATCTTTATGTTTAAAAAAATATTTATGGCATCAACTTGTGGGATGTGCCTATACATAGCCAATAGAGATAAAGTTACTCCAATAATGTCAAATGGATAAAGAGGGATGGAAAACCTTTAGCACTGTCAAACACCCTCAAAACTGTATTTATACAGTACACATTTATGTGGTAAACCTTCCAATTACAGCTTACAGGGGTCATATATTGCAGTAGGATGGTTCAGTTCAGGGCATCTCCTTCAGAGCCACAATAACATTAAATCTCATTTGTGGCTTCTTTCAGCTTCTCTCCCAGTTTAATAATATATCTCAATGTCAAGTATTTTCTCTTTTCACTTTAAAGAAATCTTAGTGTCATAGTGTTAAACACAATATATACTACATATGCAAATAAAATCTGCACATTTTGTACAGATTGTCGGTTCAGTGGTTTACCAGCAGAGGCAGACTGCACTTCACCAGATTCACCTCTGGTTTAAGGAGTGACCTCTCTCTTAATAGTATACCAGTCTTCATTTGCTAATTGCAGCAGCAAGCAACTACACTACATCAGCCTGATCAGAGGCAGGGCCGATCCAAACCTGTCACTGACAAAATCAAATGACTGATGCTTTTGCCTTTTCTCCACTCGCAGGTTAAATGTGCTGCACATGAGCACATCAGTATAGTCCAGCTTACTGTGCAAAGATGAAGGAGGAATAACTACTGAACCAAAAAGTTCAGCAATGTAACTCTGAAAAAAGGATCACTTCTCATATCCTGAAGAGGAGTGAGAATGATACTCAAATAAAAACAAAAAGGAAAACTGCCAGGAGAGAAAAACTTGAAACTGTTCAAGAGACTGTAGGCATTTGCATAGCAAAATATACAAAGCTGCTGCCGCTGCAATGTGAGACAGAAAATATACAGGATATTTACAAATTTACATGAGGAGCAGCAGGAGGAGGAGGAGGCTGGCTAGACTGCAAGGAGACACCATCAAACAGACAGTTGACCAGGCTCTGCCATGGGCGGTTTGGTCATCACGTCCAGGGCATTAGGTCAGCGTAAACACACCATCAGTGGTCAGCCAGTCCAGAGAAGCATCAGGCAGGTCTGTCCCTCTCTAACAGAGAATGATGGTAAACTGAGTGCACAAATGTGACAGCAGAGAGTCTGAGGGTCCGAAGAGGCAGCAGATCTTCCCTGGGTGTTGACAGAGAGAGCAGCAAGTAGGGAACAGGATTCCTAGATGAGCTGAATGATGAACAGAGCTGGTGGGTCCCCATCCCTTTGGTCAGGTTTTAAAGTCTACTGAAGTGTGGACCATCAATGGCCCATCATCTGACACTGCATCCCTGTCACTTCTCCACAGAGCCAAGTCCGTCCTCCCTACAGTCTAGAGTCTCCTGCTCCACTTCACACACCGTTGGCACTCATCTTGCTCTTCTGGGACACCTCTGTGGCTGCTTTAGCCTGTGGGAGAGTGCACAGAGGTTAGTGTAACTACAGATTACCAAACATTAAAAATGCATTATTGTCTTTAATGAGTATAGCATCTTGCCTTTAGTTAGTATAGAATTACTTTATTTATTCCAACCTGGAAATTACGTTCCTGCAACAGTAAGAAATGGAATCTCAATACTACAAACGCAATATACTCATAAAGAGTTAGTGACAGAAACCATGAGATGGAGAGTGAGAGAAGAGAAAGGATGTGACAAAGGTCACCAGCCATACATGATGGTCCTGGTCTCAGCTGTCTGACCATCATGTATGGCAGTACTGACAGTGACTTTTAAATGATATTCTGAAGCACAGCCTCAATAATAAGATGAGCATATTGAACAAAGCTGATAATAACACTGCTAAACTAAGAGTTTGTGCTACACTGACAAGACCTCTGTCTCTAAATGAAACATTGTCAATAACCTTCCCTCATATATAAAAAAGTACACATCCATCAACAACATGCCTATCAGCATAGCTGAAAAATAAATCACGTTTCAATATTCCAAAAATATTGATCAATCATGCTGTAATCTATTTAAATCATTTAACAATGCATCCCTGTGTGCTCAAGTACCATGCCCTGAATGACAAGTTTATTTAGAAATGTGTGGCTTTATTACAGATGGAAAATGTTTTAACTCTTTGAGTGCCATTGACATAATTCGACATCAATGTGTTTATTCGGCAGCAGGTCACGGTCTCCCACAGCCTGTGAGTAATGTTGGGACTTCTGGGAGATGTAGTTGGAGCATAAAGAGATGGTATACACCACAGAGGTCAAAGTGGAGACGATCAAGATTAGAGAGCAAAACAAACAATCTGGACAAAAAGTGGTGATTTTGGTGAAAAAGGTCTCACAATGACTTAATGATGGCTATACAAACCGATCGCCCAAGAAGTCTTAAAAACAAAATGTTAGAATGAAAAGAGAGATGTAATGTCTAACTGGTCGGTTTAAAAGAGATTATTTGGAGGTGTGTGTGACAGTGACAGGTCTATATTTATCAGCTATTTAAAGACCTCACAGATTAACTTGAGATGTTCAGTTCCAGTTTAGTCATTGTTAAGAAGTAGTACTGACTAAAAGTCAAACTTCTGGTTCTAAACTTAACAGATTCCTAATCAGGCTCTATTGTTCCTCTACTGTATTGAAGTGCTTTCTGTCAGAGTAGCTGGTTTTCCAGAGCAGCAGCCATGCCCAACTGTGAGAGATTAGCATGTCTTGTGAGAAAGATCAAAGCCAGGAAGAACTAAGTGGATTAAGAAGCCCTGTGTTGCATCACATCTCATACTGGTTTCTGTGGTCCTCATAGGAGCTCACCTGAAGGACTTCAGCAGGAGTCAGAGGTTTGCCCGACACCAAAGGAGCCTTGTCTCTCATCTCCTCCACCTACAGCACACAGATAAAGACAAAAGTAAGATGGAGGAACTTATGGTTCTTCTGTACAGCTGAGTCATACATTTATTCAACTTCTTGTTTATGTCATGGGAAAACCAACTATCTCCAAAAGCGTCACTTTGCATGGGCTAAGAATAACAGCTCTGTTTTAGCTATGTTGATGGGGCATTCTAAGACAATCCCAAGAGCATGGTTCATTTAGCTTAAAGACAGCTACTATAAGTATCTGATAATATCCCACGACTATGATGAGAAACAGTTGTGCAGCTCCTCCAGTATGACCAGTACGTCTACTGTTTTGTCAGAAGTCTATTAATTCCTAACCGGTCTGTCTTTGATGATGAGAGCAGGGTCCGACAGCATGTCTGTGTTGACTGAGCTCTTGTTTGCTCCTGTGATCTCTGCTGGAGGAGGAAGAGATTTCTGCAGAAACAACAGCAAGCATCTAGTAAGAACACCACATCCCTTAAAGTACTACCTGCTCTGTTTAAACATCTGCATATTCATAAATTCTAGATGTTTAAATGAGAGAGAGTGAACGGGTTTAGTTTCAAGAGTTTCATACTGGTTTAACAAATGTCTTCAGACATGCCTGGAGGAGATTTTTACTGCAGTTGATAAGGGTTTACTGGGCTTACTGATAGAATTAGCTGATCAAACCGAAGTTCATCAGCAATTGTTTTCATGACTGATTATTCATTCATGTTCATTTTGCCAGCAAAAAGCCAAATATTTATTGTTCTAGCGTTTCACATTTTTACATTTGCTGCTTTTCTTTGGTCACATATGGCAGACAATAAAATATCTTTCATTTCAGGACTGTTCTGTTTCGCTGCTTGCGGCGTTGTTCAGAATCACTTATCGCTCGCTGGCTGCAGGGAGCAAAAGTTCACTTCAGCAGCAAAAGTGAACTGCAGTCAGTGATCCAGGGCCGCTGCACAGAGCTCTGTTTATTCAAACTTTAACCATATTGAGCGTGATGAAATTACACATGAAGAATATCAGGTGAGCAGTGCTTAAGATACATGTAGGTTACACAAACATAAGAGTCTCTTCACTTTATAACAGTGAGCTGCAGGCTTAGCTGCAGCCCAGGTTACTAATGACGGTAGGAACATAATTAGTTCCATAAGGAGAGCAAACACTGAACAGCACCAAACATCAGTGAACTGCATACCAGCGATTTAACAGCTGGAATTAAGCTGCAGTGCACTGAGAGTTTAAGTAGATTGTAAAGGTCGAACCTCTAGTTTGGGAACAGGCGGGATGACTGGAGGTTTTGGTTTGAGGTCAGTCAGGTACATGGCTCTGGAGAGCAGCAGCAGTGATGGAGGAACGTTCTCCTTCAGGTGTAAGTCCAGCCACTAGATAGAGACATTTATTATACATATTATTTAGGAACAATGAGGAAAAAACATTTTTTTACATTCATTTGTTGGTTTAAAAGGTGAATGACTGCAACAAGTAAAATGCTTCATCTTTTCTTTTACATTGGCAAATGCAATGAATCTGATAAAGGGAGAGGAAATCAAAAACCTACAAACTTAATGTTCAGTTTCACACCTGCTGCATCTGCTGCTGTAGCTGGTCGCTGGTGAGACCCAGAGACCTCATCCCTCGGCTACGACACGCTGCCTGTAACTCCGACACACTCATAGCTGCCACACCCTCTGCTGCAATCATCTGTGGAGAAAACGGAGAAGTCAAACACTGTTGCACAAGCGTTAAAGTAGATGAAGACAGGAAAGACCCATACCAGTGGTTTTACCTCCACATTTTCATTGTGGGTTAAAACACAGTTAAAGTACAGTATCTGCAAAGCTTGTCTGCAGTAGGGCTGCCTGATGCTAAGGATTTTTGGGGAAAACAACAGCAGTAAATGCACAAGAACAAGTCCAAAACTACTGCTATGGCTCTTCCTGGTTTTGTAATTTGTCTGTTTCTTCCTCTCATGACTATAAAATCATGATGACTCCCTTGATCACAAAACTCAAAACTCACAAAACTGATCACAAATTTTAAATCCTTAATTAGAAAACCACTTTGTGGTCTCCTTTCGATGGAGCTGACGAGATGTTCTCCAAACACCTGCTTACCAAAACTTTGCTCTACGCTCCATGAGAGTACTTAACATTGTGGTATGATATGGATTGCGTTATTAACATTGACAGCTTACGCCGTCAAAGGTTTTTTGTTTTTTTTTTCCTGCAGAAGGTCACTGATTGCGGTCTCCCGCAGACTGTGAGTAATTTCGGGGCTTCTGTGATTTGTAGTCGGGACATTAAGAGTTAATATACGCCACAGAGATCAAAGCAGGAAGTGGAGACGATCGCGTTTAGAGAGCAAAAGACGGATTCTGGACAAAAAGTGCAGATTTTGGAGAAACTTGTCTCTAGGAGAGTAGAGGCCAAACAAGAACAGAACAAGGTAAAAACAAACATTTTTTTTTCATGATGAAATTGCGGGTCTCTTCTTTTGAGTTACTCTGTGTTTTCAGAGACATAGTACAAAATATTCCGACCTTTAAAAGAGAGCATGTTGTTTCAATAGAGGAAACATTACGATATTTTTTAATAACTCCTCATTAAATTTTAAGATCAAAAATTAAAAAAAAATATGCAAGACAAAATAAAAAATACTTATCGAATACATATCCCAATACAACTACTAGTGGCGTGCTGTGACGTGAGTAAGTGCTATCGGACGATATGAAAACAGAACCCAACCTTCCCACCCCTAGCTTGGTTTCTCACCTCATCGTCTGACTTGATGGTTCTGAGTTGCATCATCAGTTGAAAGCGCAGCAAGTTGTTTGTGCCGATGGGCTGCAGCTCCAGCAGTTTACACAGAGCCACCAGCTGGGGGCGCTCCAAGTGCTCCAGCGTCAGCTCGTCCTCAAACAGCTTTGAGAACCGGACAATGTCCTTGGTGGTGGGCTGCTCACCTGTGCCCCGAACCTGACGACAACATGATAATTACAGCATCTCCCACAAAGTCCCAAACCATCATTTTTTTTATTTACTTTTTAATAATTTTTCAATTCAAAACTGTGGGAATTCAGCTGCTATTGACACACAAAATGCAGAGTTTTGTCTTTGCTGTTGTTTACCTTCTGAACATAGGTGGAGAAGCGCTGTGTCTCATCTTCTGTCTGAGCCTTTGCTTTATTCCTTCGAGCCATCTCAGCGATGGTCTCTTGGAGAAACTTGGCCAGTTCCAGCTTGGCTGCCAGACCTTTCTTCTGCTTCTCCTCCTGCAGGAAGGAGATGGAAGACAGCTTAATTTCAGATTTCATATACCTCAATCACTGTCGTCAAAGACTGATTTCTCCACTTCAGATCACTGTTTGTTGATGACATACTGTATACAAATTCAGTTGACTGTTATGGTATGGAGCTTTTATTATAATAATGATAATGTCATTGACTTGGTAGTACAGCACAATAAGCAAACTTGACACACAATTTGAGACAAATGTGACTTAATGTTGTCAGCATTGCAGGTTCAGGTCTTTCCATTGTTTTCCAAATTTCCTTATCACGTTTTACCAATCATTATTGATCAATTTGCTTTCAATTTTCATATTGATAGAAAGGAAAAACAAGAAAAACCAGAAGGGCTGGTGCCCAAAACTGATTTTTATGATTCAATAAATTTATTATGTATCTGAAACTGAATTAATACATTACATACATATGATTAATTGAAAAAAAAAAACCCACATTGACTACATTAAGTCCTTGAGAATTTTTGCCTTTGAGTTCACTGTCAATACTAACATGGACAGTTACAATGTTATCTGTATAACAAAAAAATGTAATATTGTATTTAAACCAAATTATTGCGATGATAGTTTTTCATTTGTCTCTCACAACACTGTTTTTTTTTTTGACACTGTGCTGTTTTTCATATGCCCACATGTCACATTTTCAGAGACTGGACTCATCTGTCTAGAAGCATGACTGCATTTCTACGAGTCACTCAGCCGTGATCCAGAACAACCAGGACTGTCAGAGTCAATAGGATGACTGGACCAGGTATGGATTCTTTCACAGGAGATTTACAGTTTACAAAAATGTTGTCAGATCATTATCATTACAGGAGCAATGTACAGATCAACGGGTTCTTAGGATACGATACAGCAAGGATGTAGCAGGTTTGGACGGCATATGTGTTGTGTCACAGCTCCTAAAGTAAGCAAAGATTAGATAGAAGCCTGCAGTCTGCATGGCCTGATGTTCTCAGCACAGCAGACATATCTGAGCAGTTATATAATTTCAATGAACTCTGGCGAGGTCATTCAGGTGACAGGTGTTGTGTGTGTGTGTGTGTGTGTGTGTGTGTGTGTGTGTGTGTGTGTGCGCGCGTGCGGGTGAGAGATAGAGAGAACCCATACCTTTTTGGACTCTGTCTCGAAGGTGGAGGGCAACATCTCTGGGAAGAGTTTGAGGAAGACCGGAAGAAGGAACTCCATGAAAGGAACGATGATGAAGACTGTGAAGGGCACCAGGCGGAAAAGGTCAGCACAGGTCCTCATCAGCTGTGAGCACAAAGAAAAAACATGTTAATGTGAGAAAACATGGTAGCATGAGCCAGTCAATATTATACTCTTTTCTTGTATTTCCTATGTATCATCTCGCTTTCTTTCTGTCTTTCTTGGGAGGTGTGGGTATCTGTGACATGTGCACTGAGGCGCTGCCAATCCTTAAATAAGGAATATAGTTTTACCATGGCATGTGCACAACTTGGGTCAATGAGGGTGCATTAAGTGTCTTCAGGCTGTTTCTATTTTCATATCGTCCTATCGTAGTTACTTGAGATTGGTGACAGCCGATCCGATTGCCAGCGGGTGGAGGGAGTAGGAGTTACATCATGACACACGCCAGTGAAATTTCAGCACAGACTACTTAATGTCAGTATTAATGGAAAATGTCACATCTTGTATCAACACATTCTTAAAATATTTGTATAACCATAATAACATCCTCAAGCTGGGCAGACACTGTGAGATATTTTCAATTGTTGTACTCAGCTCCAGCTCAAACTTTACAACGAAATCGCAGTTCAATAGTTCGCAGCTCAAGATTCACATGCTCACACTATATGGCCTGATGCTCTGATGTGACCTGACTGCTCACACTGAACGTCCATACACAACACACAAGTCGGACTCTTTTATTGGTCTGTGGTTGCGGCGGAAACAGCGCGTTGACTACCTACTTTTCTGTTTTATTCCCCGAGAGTTTTCCTTTCTGCCTCTCCTTCAGCTCCCTGTCATCAGATGACAACACGAATCAAATGAAAACACTCGTGCTCGTGGGGGTGCGCACTGGAGCGCTTATAGTTTGTGGGGTGAGAGGAGGGAAGATGAAGGAGCAGAGGGGCTCCTGATCAGAGACGTGCCTGTTATTGATCATATCAGTTATTCATGCACAAACAGCTGTTAAACACAGAACGTACGCCACTGTTGGACATGTTATGTAAAAATAATAAAAATAAGTAGAAGATCCCGGAAGCGGATAGACACTCAAAAAGAAACTCGCTATTCTCTACGGAGAAACGGGTCGTGGCTCTGCTTCAACAGAGGGGCAACCAGGATTTCAAACAGGTTTGATTTTCCTGCAACCAAACGATTGCTGATCGGGAGCTGGTCATGAGGTGTTAATCACTTCTCGTTACCCCATGTATACTACATAATGCACGACTCACGATTAAGCCGAAACTCGGCCTGATCCCAAAAATAGTTGCAAGAGTGAAAAATTGGCTCAAAATGGGCCTGAAAAATCGCAGTGTGTCCAGCTCAAGGAGGATTAAAACGATCAGTCAGCGAGACGTACAGTAACAGTCTTTTTTCATTTATCTATCAGTGTTTTCTCTCTATCAAACCTATCTAAGATAGACCAGTTTTACGGAATAGCTCCCATCATGAAGGTAAAACCTCTCAGCAACCAAGAAGACCACGTCAGCAGACCATGCCATGTGATCCACTAGTTTCATAACTCTGCCTTATATTCATGCTCATTCATATTAAAACACCTGAACTGTTCAGCATTGTGAACAAATAAACAGAGCAAATAAAAGGCAGCTGCCATTAAAGGATGGGTTGATAACTAATCACAGATATAATCAATATGAGTTTGGAAAGTAGCTGCACCCGCAAATGACAAGAAGCGGTCAGAGATATTTTGAGTCCCTATTACAGTGTATGTGGTTTGTCCACCAAAGAGCACTGACAAGTTTATTTAACAAGTGAGTATCTTGCTCAGTACATCTTGGTCACACCTTCAATTTGATAATTCAATTAAAGATGAAGGATCCTTGCAAAAAAAATATTGCTGATATTATTATTATCATCAGATGTTTCAGACTCTCAAATATTGACACTGGCTTGAAAAAAATCTTTAAGTTTCTCACAGGGGGACAGATTAAAATTCACAATATCAAGTACTTTATAAACCTAAAATAGGCTAAGTATTGTGACTTAAAATATGCTATTACAGCTCTGTGATTAATCATTCACAGACACCATGTCTCGCCACTTAACCTTACAACCGTTTATCTGCACAACTGTTACAACTTCAGGAACAAAATGTGCACATTCCTTATTGACATGTGAAGGTGTGAGACAGTCAAAGGAGCCCTTCAGTCATAAAATGTACGTGTCACTGATTTACTGACAACCACCTAGATGAAGAGTGACAGAGGAACCTGGACAACTGCTTCTGTAGTGTTTTAGTAAAGACGGAAGACAAACCAATGTCATTATGATGAGTTTTAAGACATTTTAGAGCTTAACTCTTCAGTAAAATGCCCTGTATTTTGTTGCTAAAGCTTGTCTTACCCTCCTCCTCTCCCTGCGTGTGAGCAGCTGTCCATGCAGCAGCCTCCAAACCATCCTGCCCGCGATCTTGATGTCGATGCCAAGTAACCGGAAGCCATTGTAGTAATGCTTCAACTCATCCACAATCCTCTGATACAGAGCCTTTTTCACGACTGCCCTTTCCTGCACTGGAGGAACTGTGGCTGTTGTAGTGGAGGAGGTGGACGTCGGAGTGGGAGCTGATGGAGGTTGGGACTGCGATGCAGCGGCTAAAGAGTCCTTTTTAGCACCTGGAGAAACATCCGGGGCAGCATCTGGTGATGTTTTAGCATCCTCCTGCTTTACATCTTGGAGCCAAACACCTGAGCTGTGTAGTGAACGGGTGAGCAGGGTGGAGCTGTGGCCATGACTGAGGGCGTGGCCTCTGTAACAGTTGGGGGAGCTGTAATGTGAGTGCCTGAGTGCAAGTAGGGACAAGATCTGGCGAGGAGGGTCTACATGGAGATAGGCTTTGGAAGACAGAGAGGAGCAGCTGTGCCTCTTCGATAACAAATATGATCCTCTGTTGACAGCAACAAGAAAAACTAGTTAGTTATTACATAATAATACTGTTCACATTAAAAAAAGTGAAAAGTGAAGTACATGGTAGTGCTCAAATGTGTATTAGATGAACTGATTACTCAATCAAAAACTTTGAAAATTAATTCATTTAATAGCTATAAAAGTTTCTGGTTACACCCTAGCAGCAATTAGTCAAGGATAAGTACTTAATTGTCAACAAGTTTGATGATTGATATGATTGATTGATTGATTGATTGATCCTTGCATTTGTGTACTACACATATACACACATACATACATAACATACACATATATATATATAATATATATATATATATAAATAAATATATATATATGTAAAAACTTATTGGGACAACAATTATAACAATAACAACTCATAGAATAACCTGATGAAAAATTTGATGCAAAAATCCAGTAAATTCAATATTGTTAATGCAATAGTGGCCTCATTAGTCCAGGCATATTAAAGGCATACCTAATTTAGCATGTATGGTAAATACATCACCATGTTGCCCAGCTCTCATGTAAAGTTGAGTTAAAACTGTGCAGCAGTCAACTTTAAATTGCAGGGGTCATGAGAATTTACAGTAGCAAGGGACAAAACTGGCTTTTCAGCTTCAAGTTTCTGCTCTTGCATCACCAGTACAAACCTTAGAAGTAGTGTTTGGTTCTTTTGTGTCATGCAGCACACACACGACGTAAACGAGTGCTTGTAATTGTAATTGGGGCGGCAGTAGCTCAGTCTGTAGTGACTTGGGCTGGGAATCGGAGGGTCGCCAGTTCAAGTCCAGGTCGGACCAAAATGTGGAGCGTGGACTGGTAGCTGGAGAGGTGCCAGTTCCTCCTCCTGGGCACTGCCGAGGTGCCCTTGAGCAAGGCACCGAACCCCCAACTGCTCGGGGCGCCTGGATAAGGGGCAGCCCCCTCACTCTGACACCTCTCCTCTAATGCATGTGCATGTGTTTGTTTCATGACTTGTGTGTGTAATGTGCAATTGAAAAATATATATATATACTAACAGAGTGAAAAAATGTAATTTCCCTCATTGAGGGATTAATAAAGGAATTCTTCTTCTTCTTCTTAATTACTGTCGATGAGGAGAACTAGTTCTGCATTTCGTTAACATTAGTGGGACACGACCTGCCTTGCCAGGTGTCGTATCGCCAGTGCTAATGGTTTCCTCGTTTACAGTATGTAAGTGTAGCCATGTGCCGCTAACTTACCTTGATCTTGTGACTGCAAGGAGCACCTGGTTGCTAAAGACTGCCATTGCAGGACTAGATTACGGTGTCCTGTTAAAGCACATCGGAGAGAACATGAGGGTGTCAGGTTACAGTCAAGCCGGGTACAGCAAACAGGCTGAATGGAAAAATACAAGAAGCAGAACACTAACAACGTCATGTCCAAGGATACGGTCTACAGTCAAAACAAACACGACAGACGCTATATGTTTCGCAAGTTAGCTAACTATGAGTGTCATAATATAGCGGCGCTGACATACAGTGTACATGACTACAGCCGGACTGACTCGATGTTATGTAACAACTGAACAGCAGCACAGCACGCTGCTTATCTGACAGATAGCGATCCGGTCCATGTAATAATGCTCGGCGGCGTAATTCACCACAAATACCAATCAATACTCTAAATCAATCAATTACATTTGGTAGATAAGCTCACAGAAGTTACACACACACCTTTCTCACTGCCTGGCGTCAGGTTGAGGGACGTTACTACAGCAACTGAATAGCTGTAGCATGATGCTAACGTTGAGGAAATGTTCATTGTTTTGATTATTTCACACTAACGTTAGCTAGCTACTCATGTATCACACGCGTATTAAAAAACTACCGAAATATCACTGACTTACTCTGAAAGCCTTGGAAACTCGCTGGTACTGTGTAACATTCGCGTTAGCATCATGCTAGCGAATGCATATTAGCTAGTCTGACCGGTTAGCTTGTTGCTAAGCTAGTTGGTGAAATGGCAGCCTGCGGATGACGAGCCCACTAACCTCCAGCGTCGATGACGGAGCTATGGCTGTCGTTGCCGACTGGGCGTTGTAAGGCTTCTCGGTGAGACGAGAATAACGTAATCCATCCACAGCAATCGATAGAAGTAAACGGCAGCGTAGACGGAACCGGCTGGTATGGAGATAAACCCATTTACGGTGGGTAAACAGGTTTAGGGCCGTCTCGCTTCTCGTCCTGTCTGTCTTCACCAGCCGTACAGCCTCATCAGGTAGCTGCTATGAAAGGTCACGCTATACATGCGTGAGTGGTGTCTGCGTAGCTCTGAAGATCGTCTATGTTAAGAAAGATGAATTACTCTGTAGTTTAATAATAACAACGTCCCATCCGTTAGTTGGAACGTCTTAAAATCCATCATTTTTATTCAGTAAATACGTTTTTATCTAACAAATGTTAAAGAAAGTGATAGATTAGTCTTAGAGTCTTAGAAATAATAAGTAAAAATATAAAATTATTATGTTCACAATTTTCATTTCTCTTATGGCAAAGTTATTGAATTTCACAAGGTATGACAAGCTTTATACTTGAGATTCGGTTGTTGCAGCAGCAAAAGGACAGAAATAAAAACAAATACATATCGACAGTTAGCGAAGAAGTGCACACACCAAAATGCTATGACAAAAATAGTAAGTGGGACTGAATTAAGGTTGTTTTTGTCAAACTACCGTTTTCAGTGTCAACAATAATGTTTCCAGATGCGTTAATATATAAAGTTGTAGTATAAGTTGTAGAACCTACTCCATTAATAATAAAAGTCTATGTGGAGGACTCATTACTGTTATTTATCTAATGTGTAATTACTAGTTTGCACTATTTTTGCACAACTAGAACTTTTGTTTATTGTTATGTCACACCTCATAATGTATAAGTCATATTCATAGTCTAAATATTGTATTTAATTTTCTTTTTGTACAAACTGTTAATAATTTTGTTATTAATTCGTCACACTATCACTGTGCACTATCACTTTCCACAAAAAAATTGCACTGCCACAATAATAATTGTGTTTAATCAACAGTTTCATTTATACAAGTAAATATATATTTTTTATTCCATTGTATTTAGTTCATTGTAAATATGTAAATATTTTATTCTATTTTATTATTATTATTATTATTGTGACTGTGATTTTGTCTTTGTTGCTGTGGCAGGTAAATTTCCCCCCTAGGGGGATGAATAAAAAACAATTCTATTCTATTCTAACTTTATACTTACGATTGCTTATTTATTGTTTTTCTTACTTATAACTTGCTCGTGCTGCTGTAAATTCCATTCAATAAAAAATATTCTATTCCATTCTGACTGTAGACTGTGGATCGTGGACATCCACAACAATTGCCAGGCCTGGAATTGTAGACAGAGTGAGAGGTCTTTCATTGTCCTCTCCCCTCTGCTGCTGACCAGGCGAGGAGGCGTATAAAAGCCAAACGTCACCACGACATCTGCATCGCGTTTTGATCAGGATAAAATAAACTAATCTTAATAATTATCCCATGCTGTTTTCATCCGTCACCTTTAAATGATAAGACGCGGTTAAATATGTATTTAAAACTGTTTTTGGTTCTTTATACGTTACCCTCCCCTCCCGAAAACACATTTCCTCTTTCATATCAGTGTAGGTGTGACTTGTATCTCATCTGCTCCCCCACCTCCTTTTTTGGTCTAACATTCTTCCTTATTAGAGTAGATACCGCCATCAGAAGTAAACTACACATCCCGGAGTGCTCCTCATAACTCCTACGGCCCGGATCTGTGGGATTTTGGCGCTGGGCTGCAGGAGAGACCGACAGACCGAGCACCAGGCCCGGACTGAAAAAAGAAGCAGGGTGCTTTTGTTAAACCAGAGGAAGAGGGAGCTGGAGATTACCATTATCACCATTATCAGCAGTAGTAGTGAAAAGACGGCACACAGGAGGGGGGCCAGGACTGAACACATCTATACGTGTAGCAGGGTTCCTCCTGAATGCTCCAGTCCCTACACTGAGGAAGAGCCAAGCTTTGGGATTGGGCAGCGACCAGATAGCGTAACACCCCCTCCTCCTCCTCTCTGTTGAGAATTGCGTTAAATCGAAAAAAGGAAAAGGCCTTCTCTTTATCCATATTACAGGATTTTTTTTTATTGTTTTCTTCTCTGTATTAAACGAGGAACCGTTGCTGGCTGGTGTATGTGTTTAGAATGGGACACGCTGAAGGTACTGATGTTTCTTTTAATGTACATTTCCCTGCATCTCTCGACTCGGCATCAAATCCGTGCTGCTCCTTTGCTCTCCTCTTTAGCGATAAGCGTGTTTGCCATAACTCCCGCTGCTGCTGCATGTTGCTGTCCCCCCCTCTACCACCGTTATTTGTGGTCGTAACTACCTTATTTTCAAGCGCATTTCTCTCCCTAAACGCCCACGATGGAGGTATATTCACGCTAGACAATTTGATTTAAAGGGGCAAAAGGCAGCCATATTGGCAATGGAGCGTTAGCCTAGCCAACATTAGCTTCCCCTTTCATCTCTTTCCATGTGTGGTGCACATTAACGGATAAATTATAGACGGTTAGCCGTTTGTGTCTAAACACCAACTGCACATCCTCAGCGTTGTGTTTGTTTGCCAACGGTTAAAAACACCCGCATTTTTTTGGAGATAATCCCCTTTTTGGTGGCAGGTAGCTTCAGGCTAACATCGCAGAATGCTATGATCATTCAGTGAAACATTTCTGTTATCGTCTGCGCAGCCGTTTTATTGTCACAGCTGTAAGCGGATATGTATGTTTACCACAATATAGGCAGTGGGATAATAACAGCAGTCGTTCCAGGTAGCTAGCAGCCGTTAGTGTGCACCTTTATGGATGTTTACATCACCGTTATCCACCTTTACCAACGCGGGGCAAGCCAGGGCGAGTGGACACATTTCTCCACAGTCAGTGGATTGGTCCATTCACTGGGGACATGCAAGCTGCAACACTTTTAGCCTGATTAATTAATTATAATAGATATTAAAAAGTGTCAGTTATAAGAGGGCAACGCAGGCACTGGTAGCTGCTCTTTGTTTTGCTTGTGATAGCAGGCCAACCCATGTGTTTGTGTTCATGACATAAAACACTAAATGATCTGCAGCTTGTGGTAAAGAGTAAACTTGTTAATCAGAAGTGTGAGAAGCCTGAAAGTTGTTTTTGTGTTTTTTTTTTTTTACAGGAAGTCCTCTTAGTGTCCACTGACATTGAGACAGACAGGGCAGTCACGTTTTAATATCAGCTTTTTATTTTAATACATGTTTAAGTATTTGGTGATGGTGAAAAGAGCTAATCAAAATTCTGATTAAATAGCTTCTTGTCCAATCAGCAGTTGTTTATTATTATAGGTGATCATAAGTTTATTATTATAGGAGAAGACTGAAGAAATCATTCAATATTCACATTTGAGTTTCTTTTACCAGTTTTCCTTCAAATGTTGTTAATTAATCTTGTAATAATTGTGAGCTGAAGTTATATACAGTATTTATTCTCAGGATCATGCCATATGTCACATCATATCTGATAATAAAGCATCAAGGCTGAATTATCCACCAGGCGACATGTGGAACTGCTCAGGGGCCCCCAAAGGCCCCCAGTCCTCTGGTTGGCAATTATTTTGTTTACCACACATGTAAATCTGTTTGAAAATATGCACCACTAAAGCACAACACCAGCTGTAATGTTAAGAGTTGGTGCTATATTTATAAGATTTGTTTTTTGGGATTTTTTTATTGTATTTTAAAACAGTGTAGCTAGATTTGTTTTTGATGAAGTTACCTCAAAGTGACTGACACAGCAAACCAGAGACAGGAGAGTAACCTAGAAAAAGGCTCAGATGGAGCAGATTTGATAAGATTTTCATTATATGTCATAATTAGCTGGAGCGACGTGTTTCGTTACTTCTCTGGGATCTTTGTAACAGATAAATGACATGGTCTTGAACAAGGTATTTGCCTGCCCAGATGTTTTGAAAACACGATGTGTAGTTGTGATGTTGATGTAATCAGAGTGTACCTGTGTCTCATTAACTGCACATATCTCTGTCAACAGGTCCAGTCAAAGAAAAAGACAGTTAAGGATGCAGGAGCCCAACAATGGATTTCTCCTTCTCTTTCATGCAAGGGATCATGGGAAATACAATTCAGCAACCCCCTCAGCTCATTGACTCAGCCAACATCAGACAGGAAGGCACCTGTGACACCGGCAGTGATCCAGGCGAGGATGGTGGTCCCTCCTACGATGCTGCCCTGGATGCAGAGTTTTCCTACCCGCCGTCAGCCTCGGAGGACATGTCACAGGTCTCCAACGGCTATCCGCCTGGTCTGGGCATTTACGAGCCGCAGGCCAAGTTCTCCATGTACTCGCAGTTCCCCAATGGCTCGGCCAACGGCTACGGGGCCATACGGAACTATGGGGATCACATTCTCATGCCGGGAGAGGGGACAGTCCTGAGAGGCCCGGGTCTCCAGGAGAGACCTTTGTCTCCTGTGTCCCCCCCTCTGCCCACACATCACCCACACCTCCACCACCATCACCATCACCCCCATCACCACCACCACCACCACGTGCACCACTTCCACTCAAACCCGTCTCACATACAAACTCACCCGCACCCACAGAGTCCTCCGCCACCGCCACTGCCCTCCCAGCACCACCTGCCGCACACGCCTCACATCATGACCCACACTCTTCCCCCTCCTCCCCCATTACTCCTGCCTTCCTCCAGTCCTCCCCCCTCCCTTGTGGACAGTACCCCTTCTCCTCAACCCTCCCACGTCCTGTCCAACACCCCTGGTGGGGTGCTGAAGAAAACCAGCTCTCCAGAGATCAAGCTGAAGATCATAAAGACGTATCAGAATGGAAAAGAGCTGTTCGAATCTGCACTGTGTGGAGACCTGCTGCAAGAACTGCAGGTAATATGTGCATGTCTGAGCTAGTTACGGACACGTAGGTGTCACTGAAGATACTGTGTCCTTGTCATGTCTTTTTACATTTTTCTGCAAACAAATTAGTTGTTTACTACAATGATGCTCTTCACTTAGGAGGGGAATGACATTTAAAACACATGACTCTTGATATTGCTGTTAATTTTTGAAGTGATTTTTCATGGAGAAGTACCAAACAAGATAAGAAAAGCAGTTTATCTCACTGGTTTATTTAATTGTAAATGGAACCATTACTGGAGAGACTGGCGTCACTGTGTTGCACAACAGGCTATCATCTGACAGGCATTTCTTAACTATTTCTTGATATTTTCTGTTATTAGTATTCAGCTTACTAACTTTTAGCCAGATCTCAATCTTCATTGACAAAAGCATCAGCCTCCTGGCTTTTTCATTTACTCTGCATTTACATTTTTAAGACCTTGATATTAATCCCCATGTGTATATTTTAAAGCCATGCTTTTACCTGTGTTTAATTTTATTAATTAACAAAACTAATAAAAAAAAAAAAAAAAAAAAAAAAAGAGCTTGAAATAACCTCCACCCTATCCTACTGCTGCGTCTCGTTAGCTCTGCATTTTGTCTATGTGTTATACCCCGTTTATAGCTTAAGAAAATTTTAAACATAAATTAATCAGTTGACATTAATTTATGGACCAAATATGATAAAATAAAACTACTGAGACACCTGAGATGTTGTACCGAGACATGGAAAACTTTTACTTTTACTTTACTTTTACTTACAATTTTACTCCCAAGCATTGAGAGACCAAATTTTAATTTACATACAGTCAGTGCTGCAAGTGCCAGTCATTATTATATACTTAGTCTTTAGCATCGGTTTATGTTCTACCACTAAGTACAACTCTAATCTGACTAATTAAAATTCATATGGAATTGTTACATCTTGTGCATTGTGGTTTATTGTTAATCATCTTAAGAAGTGGATATCCGAGGAAGTTTGGATTTCATAGGACAGCGAGATCCATTTTTGTGTTGCCTTTTTGTATAAAAAGTGAACTGATGTCTCATCACCATTGTTTTATGTCTTTTTTTTATGTTTAGAAGGAGTCTCAGAAGAACGAGGCCACTCAGATGCAGCGCAGACATGAGAGGAAGAAGGAAAAAAGGAAAAAGAACGCAAAGCTGCAGGTCCAGAAACAGAACCTGGACCAGAGCCAAGCACAAGCACATGCAGGTACCACAGAACCGACAGAGGACATCCAACCCCAGTCGACAGAAACACCCCCAGCCCAGACAGAGAAGCCTCAGAAGAGCGTTATCAAAACTGAACCAAAGACGCCAAAGGCAAGCGCATGACGCTTCACTTCCCACAGCAGTTTGACTCCTTTGCATGCCAATCACTGTAGATCATAGTGAATGCACTTGTTTGGATATTTAAAGCAGACCAGTGACCCATTCATATTCCTGTTCAGGTTCCAAAGGTCCATCATCCATCGGTGATCCAAGAGACGGGCTTCTGTAAGGAGTTTGTGATAGGAGATCTGGTGTGGTCCAAGGTGGGCACCTACCCCTGGTGGCCCTGCATGGTCTCCTCTGACCCGCAGATGAAGGTCCACACTCGCATCAACACCAGAGGTTTGGGCCTGTCTTCTTACGCTAACTTATGGATGTTTGAGGATGTGAACACTGCAGTTTATTTACCTTTTCTGTGTCTCTGTGCAGGTCACAGGGAGTATCATGTCCAGTTCTTTGGCAGTGTGGCTGAAAGAGCGTGGATCCATGAAAAGAGAATAGTCCTGTACCAGGGGAAGAAACAGTTTGATGACCTTCAGGCTGAGACTCTCCGCAAGGCCACAAACCCTGTAGAGAAACACAAAGTACGTGCAAATGCATAGAAAAACATTTTGTCAGACTGAGCCAATGTAAAAATTTAAATATAAAGTGTAAATCAGATAATTTCAGATGCTTTGAAGGTGTTTTAATCATCACACCAAAGTTATCTTTTGGTACAACAGTTTCTTTTCCTTCATGCATACACAAAGTAATTTACCAGTCAGAAGGTATTTTTGAAACAACCACTTCACTCATTATAAGTCATTGTTATTCAGTAACTGGTATCATTTATACTATTCTGACAACAGAAGAACAGCAATTTGATCTGGCTTAAAATCAGTTAAATTATCATCATTAACACTTTGAGTGCCATTGACATCTTTCAACTTCATTCATAATCCAGTACTTGAGTGCCATTGTTGTATTTCCACATCAAAGTGTTTTTTCTGCAGCGGGTCACCGATCATGGTGACCCGCTACCGATTTTAGTAGTTTTGGGGCTTCTGGGAGATGTAGTTGGAGCGTAAAGAGGCATTATACGCCATGGAGATCAAAGCAGCAAGTAGAGACGATCGCGATTAGAGAGCAAAACAAATGGATTCTGGACAAAAAGTGATGTTTGGGTGGGAGTGGCCTCTACTCTACCGCTGATAAAACAATGATGAAATAGAGAGTCTCTTTTTTCATTTGAGCTATTCAGTGTTTTCAGAGTCATAGTACAAAGTATTCTGTGGGTCTTTAAATATGACTCAAAATGGGCAAAAAACACTGGCACAAGGCACTTTCTTTTTTATAAAACGGCTGGCACTCAGTGAGTTAAAAGATGATGAAAAGCTGAGTAAACTGCATATTGACACAATTTGATACTGTGTCTATATTGATAGTATGTCATCTAGTGGGCTAAATTTCATCTAGAAATGAAGTTCATCACTTCTTTCGTATTTATTGGTGTTTTCTTCTCCAGCTTCTGAAGCCCATTCCTCAGAGGGAGCGTTCTCAGTGGGAGGTCGGTGTGGGTCATGCCGAGGATGCCTTTGTGATGACGCGGCAGGAGCGAATTGACAACTACACCTTCATCTATGTTGACCCAGATCCTCATGAAGGCACATCCAGCAGGAAACCCAACATGAGAGCTGAGAAACGAAACCGACGCTCCAGCGGCTCCATCAGTAAGAAGGAAGAGGGAGGAGTGAAGTCACCAGAGAGAGAGCCGCCGCCACCGCCACGAAGGTTGCTGCCACGCCGACAATGTAGTGTGTCAAACACAGACGACAGCGCAAACTCCCAGACCTCTAATGAAGAGAAGAGCCAGAGGGGGGATCAGCGTAAGACCAGCTCCCCAAAACAGAGTGCTGGTTGCGATGCACAGCAGGACTTGCCGCCACCAGTCAGGGCCTGGAAAACAGCAGCTGCCAGGAAGCTGCTGCCTCTCTCCATCACCATGAAAAGGCTAAATGTGGAGATCACCAAGTGCGACTGGCCTCTCCTGCAGAAAAAAGCAGCTCCATCTCCGAAAAAAGACCAAGAAGAAGAGAAAGAGGAGAGAGTTGAGAGAGAGGCCCGACAGCCAGACCTGGGATACTGCTCACCGGAGGTTCGTCGAACTCATGCACACAGAAAAATGTATGTCCTGAGGTGTCCTGTGAAGGGTAGTCACATGTTGATGCTTTCAACAGGACAGCAGAGCTAAACCTGAGCCCAGTCCAGAGGAGGAAGAAGATGGGGATGAAGGGGAGGAAGATGGGGAGGAGAGGAGAGAGTCCCCTGCCAGTCGGAGGAGTGAGGAGGGAGGAACACAGCACACCTCCTCTCCTGGATCACACCACAGTAGTCCACACGGTGGGTAGAAAACACAGACTTACAGGGTTGCTTTTGTTTTCCTTATGAACTTTTGACGTGATTGTGAAATCGCTAAGCGATGGGAGCTGAGTATTTTTTTACTGTGTTTTCAGGTTCTCAGGAGAGGAAGCTGCAGCGGCGGTCAGTCAGGAGCAGGTCTGAGTCAGAGAGAGGCAATGATCCCGTACCTAAGAAGAAAACCAAAAAGGAACAGGTATTGGTCCTCCGCATATGGCTCACACCAAAGACAGCTCGTCATTCACACATTTCCTGAACATTGTTTTCCTCCTACACTGTCAGTTTTTAAAATGAAGACACAAAATGTCCTAAAAAATTTATGGAGGGTTTATTTCAGGTACTAGTGAGAAAAAGACGTGATGTGATCTGATCTGGGAACTCTGGTTAAAGTAATGGTTTTATGACTTTTAAGGCTTTTACAACACTTAAACATGTCACTAAGTAATCAGGGCTTCGTCATGTTATGCAGTGTTGGTGTTGGTCTGAAATGGCCTCAGAGCAAAACTTAAAATCAACTCTTTAACCTCCTCACAGGCTGAAATGGCTCCTGAGACCACACTGAGGACCGGTTCTCAGAAAGGTAGTGGATCCATCTTTCATGGTTCTTGTAGAAATGCTGTGATGGGAACCTCCTGAAACAAAACATTTTATTGCCCCCCTCATGTGATCTTCCAGGGGCCAGTGAGATCTCAGATGCCTGCAAGCCCCTAAAGAAGCGAAGCAGAGCATCAACAGATGTGGAGATGGCTTCTTCCCAGTACAGAGACACCTCTGACTCTGACTCTAGAGGCCTCAACGACCCACAGGTGGGCTTAAAACATGTACAAGGACACACAAGGAGGAAATTTCTGCCTTCCTCTTGCACACAAAACAAAATACATTACATCCAGAGGTCAGAGTAAGCACACAGTATTTGCAGGTATGTTTATTGTGCATAATTTACAAGACGCACCAGCAGTCATCTGATCATCGTCTCTGTTTAATTTTGCCTATTTGTGCATTTTTAGCAAAGATTATTACTCATCATAACTTGAGCTGAAACCACAGTTGATGGGTCAGCAGAAAAAAATTTTAGATTTGTTTTGTTTTTGTTTTTAAGCAAAAAATGCCAACTGTTTCCAGTGGTTTGAATATGAATATATTATCATTTTCTTTTTTTATTGTGATCTGAATATTTCTGGCTTCTGTACTATTGGATGGACAAACAAAGCATTTTGAAAGCATCATCATGTCTTGAAACTTGGGAGGGGGAATTTCTCACCATTTTCTGACATTTCATGGACCAAATGAATGAATCAAGAGTATAATTGATTTTATCTGTTGCAGCCTTGATCACTAGTCTGGATATACTTGCACTGAACACATAACACATATTTGGTGCACCACAAGGTTAGATTCCTTCACACAAAACACATCAGTACACTCCTTCTTCATCTCTCAGGGTTTATTTGGGAAGAGTCTCGACAGTCCAGCAGCGGCAGATGCAGACGCTTCAGATACTCAGTCTGTGGACTCCGGCTTGTCCCGTCAGGACGGCAGCACCGGCAAGAGAGACACCGTCTGCCAGGTCAGCACTGCTCAGGATTCTTCATCTCTGGTGTACTGTCTAAAAGCTTTATAGGTATGGATTTACATGAACGGTCTTACTGTGTGTGTGTGTGTGTGTGTGTGTGTGTGTGTGTGTGTGTGTGTGTGTAGATCTGCGAGGTGTATGGAGAGGGTTTGGTGGTGTGTGAAGGCGACTGCAGCAGACAGTTTCACCTGGACTGCCTCGGCTTGGCGTCCCTACCGGAAGGCAGATTCACCTGTTTGGAATGCAGAAATGGTGAGTGAATCATAAAAAAATATTATACTCATTGTGTTTGGCTCTGTCTGTATCACTGAATCTTTTTTTTTCCTCCCAGGCAATCATACTTGTTTTAGCTGCAAGACGGTGGGCCAGGAAGTGACGCGCTGCTCTGTGTCTGGATGTGGTTGTTACTACCACGAGGATTGTGTCCGTAAACTGCCAGGGACCACCAGCGGTTCAGACGGAGGCTTCTGTTGCCCTCAGCACAGCTGCTCTACCTGCTGCCTGGAGAGAGACCTGCAGCGAGCCAGTAAAGGTAGGACAGTCTGCTTTGTTTTGTTTTGTGTTTTGTTTTTTAAAGCTTTTCTGGTTTCCTGCAGCGGAAGCTGTGGTGTGATGTGCTGCTGCTGTGTCAGCAAAGTGCAGAGAAAGTGAAACAGTAAAGCTTTTCATTTTCCATTACTTTTAGGTTTCTAGCAGATGTTGACCAACAGCAATAGAAAAAAAGCTCAAAGGGGTGCAAGGGTCAGGGCTTTCCTTTCCAGAGAGAGTTGATGGGGAATTAGTGTGTCTTTTTTTTGTTTTTTTTGAGGGGAAATAAATTGAGAAATGACGGCCTGACAAAATATTTTTGCTGCATATCCTGTAGAATATTTGTTGCTACAAACATCCTGTTTCACCTGAAACTAAAAGTGCTCTGTTTGGTTTGAGGTGAGAAGCATCTGCAGACTGCAGGCCATTTGAGAATAAAGTAATCACTGTGGTCCTAGAATTTTTTTTTTTTTTTTTTTAAATGGTGCATTTATCTTGCCGGAAATGCCCCTCATGAAAAAGGGATGAGATGTGCTGTGTTCAGGTGTCTTGGGGTTTAGAAATGACTCACCTCATGTTGAGGTGCCAAAAAAGAGTGCAGAAAACAGCTGAAATTTCTACCTTTGACACAAGGCTGTATTACAGCAGTTATTGTCACATTCTGACAACACTAAGTACGAATCATCGATATCATAGATACCTTTTTACACAGTGATAGAGAGGAAATGATTAATGTCCTTAAGCCCATTATGTTTGGCTTGTGACCCCTTATAAAAACATCCATCTGTCTGTATGTGAGTTCCACCAAAGAGACGTTTCCCAGGTTGTTTCATTTAAATGACAGTTTTAGGCCTAAAGTAAAATGATCAAATATTTCAAGTCAATTAAAGTAATATATATATATTTTTGACGCAGAACATTTCTTTCTTTTTTTAACATTTAAAAAAGAAAAAGAGTTGGGAACCACTAGTCCAATGAAAGTTCAGTGTCAAACATTATTGCACTTTCACAACAAAAAACGTGAAACAATGTTTGACAAGCTGAAGTCTTGATTGTCTCAGCCATTATAGCTCATTGCGATTATTTTGATTGATTTTGTGATACGATTTCCAATATGATTTTTTTTCTAGTTGTCATTCATGATGATTCCTTATGTTCATAGAATATGATGTGTCCAGGACATCTCTGCCTTATATCCCTATTAGCACCAAAGAAAATACCAGGTTCTCATACTTTTCCCTTCTGATTTCTTTCCAAAAAAAAGAATACAAAACGAAAGCTCAGTGACGTGGGATGAACATTTGCAGAGCTACATGACTCTTGTAAAGGGTGGTTCACAAAAATGCACCAGTTATCAAGTGACCACAGCTGTCTCTCTCCTCTGCCTCTCATCCAGGTCGTCTGATGCGTTGCATCCGCTGCCCGGTGGCCTATCACACAGGAGACAGCTGCGTGGCGGCAGGCAGCGTCATCCTAACCCATCACATTATGATCTGCAGCAGCCACGGCAGCGCCAAGAGGAACGGCCTCCTCACCTCCCCCATCAACGTGGGCTGGTGCTTCCTGTGTGCCAGAGGTAAGCGCTCATAAACACTCATAGCATTGATTTTTATTTTAACAGTGACCTTAAACAGACAAATGTGGAAATTCTGAAGTTCACCCCACTCAGTAATATTTGCTACAGTTTTGTGGCAAATGGCAAATCACTTCTTCTTGCACTTGGAGCATCATCAGGACCTGATTGCCCTCCTTATTTATAATTTCTCATACAGTCTTTAATAATATAAGAATATAATATAAGCTCTGATCCTTTAATATTACGTTTCATGTTTGGCTTTGTCGTTCATGAATAGCAGTGCTGTGAAATGTAATGTTTGTTTTCCATCACAAGACTAATACTTTGAATGATCCAGGCTGTTCCACTGCACTCCACTTAAACTAATCCCATCTGTCCTGGATGGTAATGAGTGACAAAACACTGGATTTACCCTTTTATTGTGCCTGTTGAACAACAAGTTGAGTGCACTGTTTGGCCTCTTTGTGTCAGGACAAACTTTATTTTACTTGTCTCTACTGTGTGTGCGTGTGAGACTGTGAGTGTTCTTTCTCTTTTTTATCAATTTTGGGTAATTTTCGAGTTTGACTGCGGCTCACCCCCGTCTCTTCCTGTGTGTCTTGTGTAGGGCTGTTAGTGCAAGACCTTACTGACACCATATTAAGTTCATATGCCTATAAGTCCCACTACCTTCTGACTGAGTCAAATCGTGCTGAGTTGAAATTACCTATGATTCCCTCTCCTTCGTCAGCTACCAAAAAGAATGTTGGGAAAGGTAACTGAAACGTTTTTCTCTTTCTCCTTTTGTCCCACTGGTTTGTGTTTGTGATATGCCTGCTCCCCTTTTTGTCCACATCTTTCATTTCAAAGCCTTGAGGTGCAAAGATAATTAACTGGTTAAAGTGCAGTTAATTTTAAGGCAGAGTGGTGCAAAGCAACCTCAGCCAAGTTCCCTAACACATCAACTAACATGTGACAGTGGGCCTCATGCAAGAACAGTTTTGTATTCTCACCCCAAACTGTTCTTTTCTGTGGTAGCTGAGAAGTTGGATTTACCAAGTTAATCTTGTATATAGGCCTTTGTCACAGCAGACATTTTAACGCATCACAGTAGGAAAAATGCAGGTGTAAATAATTAAATTGATTCAATTTTAGCTTCAGTTTTAGTGTCCAGCTATTGTGCAGTAATATAGAAATACTGAAGATGTTGTGATAAAATGTCTGAACACAAAGTTCACAGCCTTCTTCAGCAGGTGGTCATATAACAGCTGTTTCTGTTGGTGTTGAATGTTCAAAGACAGAATAGTTTGACTTGAAGTTTGACGCTAAAAAATTATCAACACAGATTAGAGGATATTATTCGGCAGGTGATGTTATGCTGTTGGATGTAGCAGAAAGTTTTCAAAAGTTTGCCAATACACACAATTTTGGGGGAAAAAGAGTAGGAACTTCGTAATTTCGTAATCGTAATTTGATCTATTGGTTATTCATTTTGTTTTTATTTCATTTCAGCATCACATTTACACCCCAAATAATTTATGGCATTATTCTTCTAATTGTGATTATGAAAGTCTAAGAAGTGCTTTTTTTATTCTCCTTGTGGAGAAAAACAGACTATGTGTACATGAAAGATGTGAAAACTACGACAGTATCACTTGGCGTGCCACTAAAGAACAAGTGTGTTTGTATGAGTGGTTCTTGCAGGAGGCCCATGAAAAGTCAGTCTCTGCAATAAAGTTGTCATAATGATATTCATCTCCAACATGTAAAATTTCTCTGCTGGGGAAATTTAACTGGTCATCAGACCTCCACTAGTTAAACTACTGAATGATGCACGAGGCTGTGGATTCGTTCGGGTTCATGTCTGTGGTTTGTGGAGCTTATCGCTGCTGGAGGCACACTGCTTCTCTGCTTCAGCACTCTGGGCTTGTTTTCTATTTGAAAGGCCTCACCTCTTTTATACTGACTGCAACTAAGTTTTATTTTTGACTGAAATTTTCAGAAGAAATGAAATTTTGCTTTCCTCATTTTCTCGAGCTTTGACCTGCCTTGGATGGAATGTAATGTCAATCGCAAGTTTTACACTTGAGCAAATATGAGCACAAGAATACTGAAATCAATCTCTTCCAATGTTGTGATGTAAAGGAAGAAAAATACATTTGCAAATTGCAATATTGTGAAATAAATGATTCCATACAAGCTGGTCTGTGCAGGATGCAATATATGTGATGGGAAATGTTTGCTTTACTGGCAGGACTGCATGCCTGCTTTTTGCCAATAATTTTATTATTTGAGAATAACCCCAATTCATTGTTACCTCCTTGGCTGATTTTATGCCTGTGCTGCCGCATGTATTTCCCATAGACTGGTCTTGGTACATTGCTCTGAATCTGATTGCCAGACATGCAGTGAAAGCTGTAAACTGACCTGAGAGCCCCATGCAGGGTTTTCCAATCATATTCAGTCATTGTCATGCAGTACGGCTCTCAGAGGAGCGTCTGCTCAAACAAGAAGCTCATGACCTTAGTTTTCATTTCAGACCACATGTATTTATTGTAGCTTTAGATAAAAACATTTCCCCTACATGGACACCATATATTCATATGGCACTAGATGCTGGACAACCATGACTCTAGCTGTATTTATAGTATCCATACTTCTCTCAGGCTTGTCTGCAAATGAGATTCAGAGTTTGTCCAGGTTTAATGGTGCCTCACCTAATTATACACTCCTACTCTCTTTGCATACCCATTCCCCACAATGCATGTACACACACACACACACACACACACACACACACACTCATACATGTATACATCCATACAAATGTAGGAGGCAAGTTGCTGTGCTGCGACACATGCCCGGCTTCCTTCCACCCGGAGTGTCTGGAGATGGAGATGCCAGAGGGGCCATGGTCCTGCAGTGACTGCAGGGCAGGAAAGAAACCGCACTACAAACAAATTGTTTGGGTCAAACTGGGCAACTACAGGTACGCAGCAAGCACTGGTCATAGCCTGCTGAGAGTTGTTTACCTGATGGTTTATAGCACTGTAACATTTAAAGGATTTGTCTGGTGATATTCCACATTTTTCTTACCACATTATTGTAGTGTTGTTGTTGGTCTTCTATGGCATTAGATATATAAAATATCACCAGTCTTATTTTTTAAGTGCAGTGTACCAAATTTTACTTTGCACCTCACAATGAAACAGGATGTGATAATATAGATGCAGGTATTCAGGAAATACTGTGCAGAGCACAGCAGTTGTTGTTGCACACAGGTGGTGTGGCAGTTTATAGTCTACTGGCATGATACTAGATTAAATGTAGTAATAGCAGCTAAATAATGTCTCTTCCATTTGATTAAAAGGATCTTTTTGTGGCCACAAAAATCTATTAAATATGTTATAGATCGGAGATCTGTCATGTAGCTTGAGCTTCTAATGCCAAAACAAATTGACATAAGTTTTAGTAAGAAAGAATGAAAACCAAAGTAAATGTATTCAAAACATAAAAAGCTATAATAACTTTATTTGTTTTTATACCCTCTCCTGTTTCCCATGCAGGTGGTGGCCAGCGGAGATCTGCAACCCTCGCCTGGTGCCATCAAACATTCAGAGCCTTCGCCATGACATCGGTGACTTCCCTGTCTTCTTTTTCGGCTCCCATGATTATTACTGGATCAACCAGGGTCGCGTCTTCCCCTATGTAGAGAATGACAAGAACTTTGTCACGGGTCAGATCAACATCAACAAAACCTTCAAGAAAGGTATTTTATCTTTCCAGAAAGTCACAAATCTGTTGTGATGTTATTCCTTTTGAAGATGCTGGAAGAATGAGTGTCTGAGATGTTGTTGGTGTGTTTCAGCTCTGGAAGAAGCTGCTCGCCGTTTTCAGGAGCTCAAGGCACAGAGGGAGAGCAGGGAAGCTCTAGAGCAAGAACGCAACTCTCGTAAACCTCCACCCTACAAATTCATCAAGGTAATGTTAATTTAATAAAATTTACTTGAGACAAATGATCTCGAAAATAGTTTCTAAAGTGTTTTACTTCATCATCAGTCCAACAAACCAGTGGGGAAAGTCCAGATGCACATAGCTGACTTGTCAGAAATCCCACGATGCAACTGCAAACCATCCGATGAGCATCCTTGCAGTCTTCACTCTCAGTGTCTTAACCGTATGCTGCAGTACGAGTGTCATCCACAGGTTTGCGTGCATGTTTGTTATTTAGCTCCTTTTTCAAACTGGTCGGACAGCCGTGAGAAATCACACTAACCTTTCTGTGTTGTTGTCAGGTGTGTCCTGCAGGAGACAGCTGTGAGAACCAGTGTTTCAGCAAGCGGCTGTATGCAGAGACGGAAGTGATAAAGACAGACGGCCGTGGCTGGGGCCTCAGGACCAACCAGGCTCTCAAGAAGGTGGGGATTCAGTCCCATCACTCAGAGCAACATATGTGAACTAAACTAATCCTGACTCATGAATAGTGAGGTTATGCAGCTTTTGTCTGAACTGACCTCCTATAATCAGGTATACAAAAGAGACATTTAAAGGTTTGACATCAGAAACATCCTAGAATATCGGACAGAGAACACTAAATATTCAATTTCGTCTGCTGAGCGAGCGCTGTACTCTGATTGACCTATCAGCCAAATTGTGCAGAGAACAAACTACAAAATAAAGAACTGCAAATTGGTCAACTTATGCTCCTTATTTGCAACGTGTATTGGGTCAAGATTTTCTTAGATATGAATCAAGGTTTGCATGTAATCAGATTTCAAAACACCTTAAAAACAGTCTTTAAAAGTGATAGTTCAGGATTTTGGACATGGGGCCTCATTTCCAAGTGAGCCGGAGTGTTGGAGACGTGTGGAGACAGTTTTCAACAAATTTCATTCAGTCCTTCTAGTTGCAGAATTCACTGGTGCTAGGCTGACGCAAGTCAATGGTTCTAGTTTAGCCTGTCATTAAAAACAGTCTTAAACACTCCACAGTGCACCCGAGGCAAATCGGCTGAACATCTAGCGTGCTAAATATCCAGTGGAGTCACGCTGACGTAAAAAGAGCTGCATCCAATGAGAGCAGACATGGGGGTTGCTGTGAAATGCAGAAAGTGAAAAAGAGCAGTGGCTGTGGCAGACCAGCAACAACAATGACAGCGACACTATTCAAACAATACTCTTTTTTTCTTTGTTTTTGTTCTTGCCACTACATATTAGCGCACAAAAGACCTGGCAATTTTTGCAATTGCCAGTAGGGAATGGCAGAAAAAGATGTGAAGGGCACATCTTAAAGACTGTCCGTTACAGCACTCAGTCCAGAGTATCAGTCTTACAGCACTTTCCAGTCATGTCAATAGACAAAACGTTACCATGGTTTTCCCTAGATTATTGTATTTAAATGACCTTGGTCTGCTTGTCAAGTACGTGATGACCTAATGATCAGGCTGTCAGTTTGAAAGGCTGTGAAAGGCATTTCCTGCTGAAATGTTCTTGACATTGATTCTTGCCATTCTCAGTCATTTTGAATAAAGGTGTTTGTGCGAAAATTATGTTTCTTGTTTCCTCCAGGGTGACTTTGTCACAGAGTATGTGGGAGAGGTGATCGACTCGGAGGAGTGCCAGCAGCGAATCAAACGCGCCCATGAAAATCATGTGGCCAACTTCTACATGCTCACCCTCACTAAGGTAACGCTGCGACACTGGTTAACATTGTTCAGAGGAGAGACCTCCACCAAGCACTTCTTAAATCCTGGTGTCTCCGTCTTTCCAAACAGGATCGTGTGATAGACGCCGGCCCAAAAGGCAACTCGTCTCGGTTTATGAACCACAGCTGCAGCCCGAACTGTGAAACGCAGAAGTGGACGGTAAACGGAGACGTTCGCATCGGACTTTTCACCCTCTGTGATATAGAGGCTGGTGAGTTCACGTGGAAACACATGTGTCCTCACAGTCATCACAAGCCAGATGATGCGTTTGATGCAACTCTTGCCTCTTGTGTCCCTGCAGACACCGAGCTGACGTTCAACTACAACCTGCACTGTGTGGGTAACAGGAGATCGTCTTGTCACTGTGGATCAGACAACTGCTCTGGATTCCTCGGTGTGCAGCCGACGGTGAGGACCATCACCTCTTGTGCTGAGCAATACTGACCTTTGGAAGCTGTGTTTGATGACATTTTGTAATGTTTCCTCCAGAGTGCTGTGGTGATGGAGAAAGAGGAGAAGGCCAGGAACGCCAAGCTGAAGCCCAAGAAGCGGAAGTTGCGGCCGGAGGGCAAACACACGCACGAATACTTCTGTTTTTGCTGCGGAGAGGGAGGCGAGCTGGTGATGTGTGACAGAAAGGACTGTCCAAAGGCGTACCACCTGCTGTGTCTCAATCTCACCAAGCCACCATACGGTAATGACACAGTGCATGCGTGCCTGGTAAAATATTTAGATGCACAATGTCAAAATCTTGCTGATAACAAATGTTTTTTTTATGGTCATCTCATATTCATTTAGTAGCTATCCTGACTTATTACTGCAAACTAACATGATGTCTTTCAACAACACGGTACCCAATCTTTTTGGTTTGTCACCCCTCCAAACAGGCAATGTCTATTTGCAGTGCCCAGCTGTCAATCACTGTGTTAACAATTTTGCCCTTGTTTTATACCTGAAGAGGTACAGTTGTCCAGTTATTCACAAGTAAAAAAAAATCAAATATTAGTGCAACGGGGTCTTAAAAATCAATACTATAAAGTATACTATAAATCAATAAAATCAATACTATAAAGTAAAAATCATGTCACAACTCCTCAGATGATTTTTTTTTTTCAATCCCTCTTTTGGAGGTCACCCAGGGAACAACTGTCCTCTCTATATCTGTCTGCAGGACGTTGGGAATGTCCATGGCACGACTGCAGCATCTGCGGCGCGCCGGCCTCGTCTCTTTGTGACTTCTGCCCTCGCTCATTCTGCCAGGATCACGAGGTGGGGGCGCTCACCTCCTCCGCCCTTGAGGGCCGACCCTGTTGCTCCAGTCACGATCCCGTCAGCCCCCTGGGTTCCAACTCCGGCTCAACCAAGCCACGGCACTCCACTTTGAGCCCAGTCAGCGTCAAAGAGGAGCCGGAGGCTGAGGCCGAGGCGTGCCACCCAGCCTCAGAGTGACATCGCAGCTCCCTCAATACCTCATTCCCTGTGAAGTGCACTCCTGTTTGCCTCCTGGGCTCCGGTCCGGTCTGATCTGAAGCGGTGCACAACAAAAGGGAATACAGTGCTTTTTGACCAGTGCGGTGGCTGAAACAAGACACACCGATGAACACCTCGATGCCATTTGTGGTGAGAGCAGAGCGACTGGAGTTTCGACAGGGGAAGTGACCAGGCATCGTTGTGCGCCATTTTCCTTCCTCTCTTGCCATAAATACCACTACTAATGCTCTCTGCAGCTGACCTGTGCCCATAGGAGGGCCCAGACCACCACCTCATTACGTTTCCTTTTTTATTTTTATTTTTTTGTTTTTACAGCTGTCGAAATTTTAAGTGTTGTCAAGTCGTCAGATATCGGCACTTTGAAGAACTCAATGGATGAGGTGGAGGGAGAGAAGAGGAGGAGAAGGAGGAGGAGCGTGATGTTAAGCCGAACCTCTCCATCACCATGCTGCTCCTCTCCTTGTTTACCTGCTGTAAGCTGTGGTCGGCATCTCTCACACAGGATGACTGTACAGAGACGAGCCTCTCTCCTCCTCCTCCTCCTCCTCCTCCGATCATCACTCCAGACATGATACGTCATTGTATTTATCACTTCTTCTTCTTCTTTGAGGAAAAAACGGGGGCAAATTTTGTGCAATTATTTTCAGGACCACACTACATTCCAACCTTCCTTAGACATGGTTTAATATACTTATGGGTATAGATGAATATAATTATATACAGTATCTATGTTTGTTAATGTTTACAGACAGATTCTCTCACTTCATCTCGGTGAGTGGTGTATTATGTTTGTTTAGGTGTTAAGCATTACGCAGACCTCCTTGTGAAAATAGTCCTATTAAGGTGAAATATAATGGTATATAGTGTAATGGTATGACATTACAGAAGTACTTGTGATTTTCATATTGCCAGTCTCACTCGCCATTGTGTACATAATTGGTTCATAATATTGTAAAGTACGTAAAGGTCAGGAGGGACTGAGCCTCGTCTCTCTGGTTGTTCCTGGAAAAAGGAAACGCTTTTTTTAAACAACAAGACAGATCCTTTTTATTTTATGTTTTTCGATAAATTTCTGTTCCCACATTTCCTCCAAGTAATTACTGTTATTTGTATTGTAGATGGAGGGGCTCAGCTTGTGATCACTGGTGCTGTCTTAAAGTATTGTTAACCAGCCTTAAGTTTGATTCTGGCTGTAGTTACTACTGCCCACATGCAGCCCATTTCAGTAACGCTGTGTACTGTGACCGCTTCCACGCTTTGTTTTGTTTTTTGTTTTGCCAAACTTTTCTGAAAAGCACTTTTACACGGCTTGTCGCTACACAATTTAGTTAGGTCATACATATACAGAAATGTATATTAAAGAACATAAGACAAGTGTTTTAAAATGGATACCTCTTCTTCTTGTAGTGATGTCGGAATTTAAACTGTGTTTAACTTTTTCCCCCTCTTGGTCAAACTATATTATTATTTGGGGAAAGTGGCCTAAATGCTGCTGGTTTCTTTTGGCACAAGTAGGAATGATTGCCAGCCCAACTTTGTACAGAAAAGTCCTTGAGAGACACTTCTTCTCTTTCCACCTGGAGAACATCCTCAAGGCTTTATATACAGATGTAACGGTATAACAACAGTCCAGTCCAGTGTAATGTACAAATACAAACTTCTGTACAGTGTTTTTAATTGGTCATCTGTCAAATCCAATTTTTTTGTATTTATTGCACCACATTTTATACCGATTTGTTTATCAAACACCAGTGCAGTAATTTGTCTCCCTCTCCACCACCGTGTAAGTGAAATAGACTATTTAAAAAAAAACAAAAAAAAAAAACATGGGGAGTTCTACGTCATATATCTGTATTTAGACATACATTTTTTTTATATTTGGTGTAATGATTCCACACTTTGGTAACAGCCGCTGCTCATCGACCTGTATCGTGACTCACAGTAATTGGTATTAAAAGCAGTGTGAAGCAGTTCAATATAGGAATGTATAGTTTCAATTTCAGAGCAGTTTTATGTGTTTTTTTTTTTTTTTATAATTTTGCCTAGACTTGAGGAAGTTTATCTGTAAACATGCCTCAGCTTTTTTCTTGTAATTCTACCCTGATTAGATGATTGTTTGTTTGTGTTTCTGCCCTTCTGTCCTGACTGGTGTTTAAATTTGAGTGACAGAGTGAAACTGTGCCAATGTTTCTGCATCATTTTTGTTCATTTAGGGTTGCTTTGAATGCAGAGAGTGCATACACACAGTCTCCAGGTTATTAGGTACACTGAGTCTTGAGACTGCAGCCTAATACAACAGTCCTGCAATCAGTCCTACATTTTTGGTGAGACAGTATTATTATTGAAGTGTTGATTCAATTTTATGGTTATTTTGGTGGCTGTGGTTTATGGTGCTGTTGAATTGTGTTGCATTTTTGATATTGAAGGTTTTGATATTTACTTTCACTGGTATAAACAGACACATCTTTGTGTTATGCAGTTCAACCGTCATGCAAATGACGTCCTCAAAATGACCTTGAAGTTTAATCAACACCTTATAACCTTCACGAAGCTTGGGGTTATGAGAAAAAAGATGAGCTGTTGAATGCAGATAAGTGAGACATTTTCAGACAACACAACAGACTTCTAGTAACAAACTACATATACTTTATTCTGCACGTCATTCTGAAGAACAAGAGTATATGTACTCTCAGTGGCACTTAATCCAATAAAGAACAGAAATTCACAAAATTAGTTCAAACAAATTCACTTTGCTCACTCTTCTCAATTCAGCATTTTGCTCTTCTTTCTAATATCTAATAAGTACTTTTTTCAGGGATTTTGTGGAAAAAAAAAGACTAAACTTGCTAATTTCTTGCTCCTCCCAAATAAAGTCCTCACTTCGGTACATAGGTCACTGCAGTACTTGTTCACTACCAACTTGAATTTTCTTCATTTTTAATTTTTTTTTATTTATTGATTTTTTTTTTTTTTTTAAACACATGATTCATACACATGTGATTATCAGATATCAGGCATCCTTGACTGTTGTTTGTTATATTCTGGTCTTAAAGCCTTTTTTTTCCAAGGTGACTGTTCAGCTGAAATACATGCTTCCACTGGTTTAATCCACTTCAGTTCAGCAACAGCTTTTTTTTTTTCTTTTTTCTTTTTTTTTTTTATTATTTTATCTTTTTTGCAACCGCAGCTTGCGTGATCATTGTGCCAGTGTGTCCTCTCCTGTCCTTCTCCACTGTTACAGCAGCAGTATTACATATGTCTCATTTAAGTGTCCTGACGTGCATCACTTCAGTCACATAAAATGCTTTCTGATGTGTATGTTTTGTTCTTTTCTTTTCATGGCAGTGCCCACATTTGTTTCTAAAGAGACAGCATGTTTTTTCTGAGTTAAGTGACCCTTAAAATATGCCCAAGGAGGGTTTTGTGTTCAGAATTATGATTATTTTTTTATAGATACTTAAATTTGGGATGCCCCCCACTCCCTTGCATTTTGAAGGGTATGTTTCAGTACACTGTGACGTCTTTGTTTTATGTGCAATGTTGCCGACTGTCTCTTTTAATTGACATGCTGTCAGAGCGGAAATAGTGTTTCAATAAATAAATAATTCACCTTCATCAGCACTCATCTCTTTTTACTTGTAGTAAAATTACTTATAGTAACTCTAACTGGGGTCATATCTCTCTCTCTTGGTGTTGCTTCAATTAAAACGTGGATGAACACAAAATACCATGTTGATTACTGTTTGACCTGTGTTACTGCATACTGTTGAAGAACTTGTAAATAGTTTGCATTGAACTTGCATAGACTCATGTTACTGTGGCGTGCTCTTTTTGCCTGTACAATTCTGCTTCTAAATGTGTGTGACTGTTGAGATGACACTCTTTTTGTACATGACTGTCTTTTTATTTGAGAATATTGATTCGGTCCTTTTTCATTCTAAAGTTGAGTTTGAAGAGTTCAGACATGCCTGAAGTTTGACTTTAATAAAGCTGTACTCTGTCTCAGTGAAACACCGTATGGGATTTATTTATTAATTCAGCTACAAGAAATCCATCACGTGTGCATGTGCGCACGTGTAAGTATTATTGTACTCAATATAAGCAGTGATAATGGATTAAAGGTCACTTATTATGCAAAATTCACTTTTTAAAGGTGTTCTAACAGCCCCAGTCATGTGTGCAGACCGGTCGATGCAGGACTGAAGACCTCAGAGAACCAGACTCAAAGCAGCATGAGGCGGAAAAAGACTCACAGTGATTGCAGCACTCATGAAAGAAATGAGCTGTGACTGAGGTAGACACAGCCATGACACAATTAAACACATTTATTCTGCAGTGGATTTTTCACGACCACTGTTGAACTGAGGCTAAAGAAGAAGGCAAAAGCTGTTTTCTGGTGAAGGCCAGAATAAGCCTTGAAATCATATAGCATTAAAACTCTTACATTCATTATGTAATTGTTTTTTCCAAGTTCAAATGAGTTTTAGATTTTCTTGAGGTCCTTTCTTCCTCACAGTCACTCATCAATACAGACATAATGAGTAAAAATGGTGGGAGAGCGCTCTTTTTACATGTTAATGTGCAATGTCACTTCCTCTCGACATGTGCAATACTTGTCTTTATTACACTAGTTGATTGTGTTCATCCATCCATTATGTAGCACTTAGCAGGAGAAGCACAGAAACTTAAGGCAGCTTCACTTATGTCATGTTTCTTATATTTAGAGACCCTTACTATGTTGTTACACTATCCACTATATCCACGATATAGTGCAAAAAGAAACACCATAAGAAAATAAGAACATTATGAGGACACTATAAGCTGCGAGTGATAGTCAAATAAAGATACCATTATTACATGTTTATTCCCTGTCTTACATTTAAAAATGACACTTGGCTGAAAGCTGTGTTTGCAGTAAGCGTTGGGGTGGGTCTTTGTTCCTTTTCCAGCTTTCTCATTGGCTTCTGGAGTATTAGCAGTAAATAAGACACACCGTTTTTTCACGTGCGCGTGCATGAACCATTTGATCTGACCGGAAGTTATTGGGGGGGAGGGGGGAGAGGAAGGAAGGAAGGTTTTTGTGTGTGTGTGTGTGTGTGTGACAAATGGCCACATGAAAGGGTTACTGTGCTATTTTTTTGCCCTCACCTTTTGTGAGCGCCTTTAGTTTATCACCTTTAGTTTAGTTATTCACCATTTTCCTCTGAATTCTTTGTTCATTTAATAGTCAGGTCAGCCTCAGGAAGAGAGAGAGTTTTGTTTCAGCTTAGTTAATCATCCTCTTTCCTTCTTTGTGAAGCGCTTTGATTTTTTACTTTCACAGTCATTGTCGACGTGTTTTTATTTGCTAAAATAAATCTTTTATTTTTGAAACCTTTGTGTGTTTCGGTCATGTACTAGTTTCAGTCTGAGTTTTAACAATGTGCAACTTACATTTGGCTGTCTTCATTAACATTTTAATCAATTAAAAAGAATAAAAGAGTGTCAACTATCCCTTCTTTGAAAGCTACCAGTTTTTATGATGTGGACATTAAAATGACATTATTTACCTTATAAATAAAATTAACATTAACACTCCTTGAAAATCTTGTCAGAGATACAGTGCAGAGTGTGTCAGTTCACTATGACATCATTATGGGTGCATGAGGACATTTCTGCACTGTGAGGACATCCTCACCACTCGTAACATTAAAACTTGCTTTTATCTTTACTTTGACCCTCTCTAGAGGAAGTGATCTGACTCTTACCCTTATTCAACTCTTATTGATATAAAGTGATGACAAATTTTATTGGTATTTATTATTGGTATTTTATTAATGGTCAAAATCAACTGATGTTTAGGCAGTTTCCAGTCAAGCATGTTTTTGGAATGTGGGAAGAAACCGGAGCACTACGTTAGCACAAGGAGAACATACAAACTCCACACAGAGAGGACACAGCATCACACCAAATCCTCACCACCGTGCTGCCTGCACATTTAAAAAGGATGGTTTTAGTACATCACAACACTAAAACATCTTTTTTAAGAGTGTGCATTCATCTTGACAAAGAATCACCACAGACTCTTTGTCAAGATGACGGGAAAGAAAGAAATAAAGAAAGAAAGGCAATTGGGTTCTTTCATGTCTTGCCCGAGTTCTAACAGTGGGAAGGGGAAGCCATTTTAAGTCACAGTGGATAGAGGAGTGGGCTTCCTCTTCTCCAGAGCTTTTAAACCAGACTCACTGGAGGTCCAACACCCACTGTCCACTGTCATGGCTGCACAGTACCCTTATGTCATATTATGTCACAGGTTTTGCAGTGTGTACTACTTGTTTTGAGAACTGCATTAACTGTTCAGCAAATGTAAATAGCATGAAATTGCAATGAACTTGTAATGAAGTTGCATTAGTAGGCAACATCTTGTGTCCATTTTTATTTTCTGGCAGTTGATGTCATTCACATACTGTAGACTGCAACTACAAACGAACCAGGAAACACTAAAACTGGTTACTTTTACTGTTTAACATATTTTGGGGTTCAATGGCATCATGTGATGAAATCTCACTTTTTACAATATAGGACATTAAAAGTAAATCTGAAGTGTATTTGAGTAAACTACCCTCATCTGTTGTTTGTCATTGGTAGAATAAACTTCTTGCTATGGCAACAGCAATGTGCTATGTGCCCACACGCGTGCACGTAGAAAACTGTGTGTGTTATGTACTACTAGTATTTGACATTTGTGTACTCAAAGTTACTATATATTTTGATTTAGTTGTCATAAATATTTAGCCTGTTTTTATGTCAAGATAGTCAAAGTTTTAAATACCTACTGCTTTGATAGAATTAATCATATATCAACATATTCCTGTCCTTTACTGGACAGTGCATAATGTCTGCTGTAGTAGTGCATGTGCATGCAGTAGTGCTTAAATTGCCTGTAGGTGTGAATGTGAGTGTGAACGGTTGTCTGTCTCTATGTACGCTGTGATGTGCAATGCCTTTCGCCCTATGACCCTGCCATCCACCCCCCACCCCGTTGGACGTCTGAGACCTATATAAAATTCCCGAAGAATTCCCGAAAAAGTGTAAAATATGGGACCTTTAATGATCCTGTGAAGCCCCAGGTCATTCACGTATGCTTGATAATCAGAGATAAAACAACTTGAAAATACAACACTTTACTGGAACACTTTGACTTGATGGGAAAATAAAATTTCGTTAATTCTCGACAGCTGTAGAGTGACGTGGTCTATTGCATCCACGTGTCAAGGCAGACAAATTTACCTACATAGTGAATTCCGGTTTCTTCAGAACTATAGCTACCACATTTTTTTCAGCTCCTCTACTCTCGAGTTAAATGCCCTGTTATAGGTGATATTTAAAATAAAAAATATAACCTACACTGTGTACATTTTTACAAATACCCCTTTGGTCAAATAACAAGCTCTTTTAGGATCTCCGGGTACTCCGGGTAAAAACATGCATAGGGATTAGGTTAATTGGCTAATTTAAATTGCCCTTAGGTGTGGCGACATATACACAGACAGACAGACAACCACTCACATTCACACCTAAGGGCAATTTAAATTAGCCAATTAACCTAATCCCCATGCATGTTTTTGGATGGTGGATGAAAATGGATGGATGTTTACCTGCGCGGTTTTATTTTGAAAATCCTAAACCAGAAGTAGCTCAGATGTAGCCGTTAGCTTCACGGCTTCAACTCATCTCGGCTTCTTTAGTCTACGAACGCGCTGCTTGTGCTGTCGGCTGGAGAAGAAGATGCGGAGGCCTGATTCATGTTAGTGATATCCGTTAATATGAGGATAAAGGGATAAAATAACGACCTGTTAAAGGTAAGTAACGTAGCCGGGATTCCCTGCTTGACAACGCGGAAATGGGCCAGATGTCTTGTTTGGCAGATGTTGCTAAGTAGCTTAGCTTATTCTGCTAACATCTTGTTTCTGCAACACAGGGACCTGATGTTAGCTTGTTTGCATTGTTCTATGTACTGACATGATCCACGAATTTAAAATTCTAATATCTTGTTATATTTTATTATTGTTGAAAACAAAGGATTAATGTAAAATGCAATTAAATAAGGTGTTTTAAATATGAACATCACCCGGAAGAGGAGGGCACAGCTGCATCATGCTGGCCTTTAAATCACTTTTCAGACAGAACAGTGAAAGCTTAAATATACTAAACCTTATTACTACCAGCTATTTCACCAGCTATATACTGAGAGTAAAAATAGTGGAGGTACTCTGTACTCTATGTTCAATTTATACTCAGTTTCTTAAAACTGGCACCTGTGGAAATGCATACTTCTAAGAACATCACCTTTTCTTAAAAATATGTTTAAGGAAGAAAGTAAGAAATGCAAAATTACTGATGGTTGTGGAGCAAAGCCAGTTTATTCTTTTTCTCAGAAAATCCATCAGGATCATTGAGAACAGATGTTTGTACTATTTAATGAATGTGTCCACATTAACAACATGACCTGAACTTTAGCTCTATTTTTGTTTTTTGCTCCACTTATGTTTAATGAAAGTGGAGTGACGATGTTTGCTGTTGACTGAAGTCCACTCCAAGAACCAAAATGAAGAGTCTTCTCCGTGGTTTCCTGTCAGAAATTTCCGTCCGGCTGGGACTGTTGCTCGTGTTTCTGTAAGTATAGTAAAGTAAAGTAACTTTGAATCATTTGCATTATTGCTTTATTAAGATATTATTTAAAGGAATCTGTCATTTTTTTCGAAGCAAAAACAAACAGTTTTTCTTGTGTTGGTGTAGTGTGACAGAGCAGATCCCTCCTTTCTACCGTGAGATCCAGCCAGAGGAGATGTGGTTGTATAAATTCCATCGTGTGGAGAGAGACCATGTACCGACCTCTCTTATGTTTGTAAGTAACATCAGTTTTTGAAAACAATCATTATATCTTATTATCTTATTATTATCTTATTATCTTACTTCCCTCTTCTAACTTTGTTTAAAGTACCATACCCGTGTTTCCGTTTTACCACATTAATGACATTAATGTCTTAAAGTGAATTAAAATTATTATTCTCTCTTCAGAGTGTGGCAGTTTTCACCCCGCTGATTGTGATCCTGGTTTTCTCTGCCCTGAAGAAGACAGAGCGAGGGGATCTGAAGGAGGCCTTTCTGTGTAAGAAAGCTGTTTTTTCAAACTCGAAACAAAAATGCCAACATTTTTTTTTGTCTTTTTTTATGATTCAGCTTTGTTTCTCCTTGTCATCCAGCTGTGACTTTGACTCTGGTGCTAAACGGAGTTTTCACCAACGTCATCAAACTTGTTGTTGGCAGGTAAACGTTGTGCACAAACATTGTAAAAGATAATAAAACAGTGTAACAGTGGATAAAAGCCTGAATCTGTCCACTCTGTCCACTGCCTCAGGCCACGGCCAGACTTTTTCTATCGCTGCTTCCCAGATGGTCAGATGAACTTGGAGTTGCACTGCAGCGGCGACCCAGATGTAGTCAAAGAGGGCAGGAAGAGCTTTCCCAGCGGGCACTCCTCCTGTAAGGGTCTTTTACGGTTGAGTATGCCTCAGACAGTAGCTGGTACATTTTCCATCAGCAGCGACAAGGGAAAACAACAAATGCAAGAGGGGCAGGAGGGTATATAATATACCTGAAAATGGTTGTGCATGTATGTAAGTGTATGTTAGCCTCCAGGCTCTTATTTTGTTATATGAGAAAGCCACATTACTCTTAAGAAGCATCTCTCCATCTCTAATCTTTGTCCCTTCTCTTTTTGTTGTTTTGTCTCCTCTGTTTCTGTATAAAACTACCTGTGGCTCTGACCACCACCCTCGATATTTCCTCCTCGGGTCCAGTTGCCTTTGCAGGTTTGGGTTTCACAGCGCTGTACATCGCGGGAAAGCTGCATTGCTTCAGTGCAGCGGGACAGGGCAGAGCATGGCGTCTGTGTGCCTTCCTCACACCTTTACTCATGGCGACTGCGATCGCCCTCTCCAGAACCTGCGACTACAAACACCACTGGCAAGGTCAGAGTAACACAAACACTCAGAGTGGGTCAGTGCACCGTGTAAACACAAAAAAAAAAAAAAAACATCTGCATGTCATTGGTGACCAGACAATGGTCAACACAGCTGACAGGTGGTAGTGGTTGCCAGACTAATTTTAATGATGTCCATGTTGATTCTAGAAATCAGACATTTTTCTGATACAGGAAGATGACAACTATAGTCATTGTTTTGCCCCCAAAACTCTGACAAAAAAAATCTAAATCAAAAGACTTTATTGTCATTGTATTCCATACAACAAAATTTGTATTATTATTATTATTATTATTATTATTATGTTGTTTGTTTTAGTTTTCCCTCAGCAATCCTTTTGTACCAGTACATATCTATCTACTTAATTGGTCAACATTTTAGATTAATTTTATTATTTTAGTGTCAAGTTTGAGAAGTTTATTTCAGATGGGAAAACTCTTGTCAAGTAATTTTGAAGTGAAACACTGTGGAAATATATTGTCATACATTGAACTCTGTCCATATTGTGTGCACACTGTTAAAGCTCATTATGAAAAATAAATAGGAGTGTTTACACTATATCTGTCAAACATTAACCAAACCAGGAAGAATATAATTCAAATAACAGGATGTGGTCTTGATGTCCACATTGTTCTTAAATTTATGGAGCCTCACTGTAGTTCAGACATGAAAGTCATTTTATAGTTGCATGTCCAGTTACATCAGTCATTTACTGTGTGCCTACGACCTACAGTTTCCCTCACAGTAGGCAGCCCACACACACAACATTTAGTGCTCATTCATTCTGTAAACAACAACACCGAGCTCTCATACAGTGCTCACATCACCTCACAAGCCTCCTCTTGTGTTAGTATTTAGTTGTTGTGCATTTTTGATGTTTTTATTGAACATTGGGCTGGGGTCTGTGCCTCAACACTAAATGAATTGTATTTGTTAAATGCTTAAAATCATGAAGTGAGATCTGACTGAAGGTCCAGATTAATTATCATTTGAGATCTAAGCTTTCCATTGTCAGTGACTGATTCTGTACTTGTTGTTCATACTGTATAACAACAGCATAAAAAACAGTATATAAGTAACTTCTTAAGTTTTAAGGTCACACTCCTCATATATATCTTACATGTCTTCCAGATGTGCTGGTGGGCTCTCTGCTGGGGTTCACCTTCGCCTGGCTGTGTTACAGACAGCACTACCCTCCTCTTCAGGAGGCTGACTGCCACAGATCTCTGCGTCTCAGAGAAACTCTTTCCTCTGCACAGGAGCGCAAACTGGTCAACTCCAACTACATTCTGCCCCTGTAAAACAGCTGTAACTGTGACTGGTTTGTACTGGGTTACATGGTAATTCCTCTGGTTTTCACACCCCGAGGGCTGGGCAGGTTATCAATATGTATTGTTTATCATCAATCATTGTAACTGTGGATTGTGGGATTTGTTTTGTTTGGTGACATGGTTTATTCATTCAACTTATATGACGGCCATATTATTCTGAATGTTTAAACCTAAACCTAAACAAGCATCTTTACTTCTAAACGGTAATCAGCATTGGAGGGACTGAGGCATGTCATGTCATGTTGTGTATTATTTTCCACAAGGTCCAGCTCTATACACCCTGTGTATCGTACCTCTAGATCACATGACTTTAAACACAGCTGAGCAGGTCGACCACTGAAGCACTGCATTGATAGTCCACTGCCCAACAGCCTTCAGCTCAACCGCTGTGATGTAGGGACACTATTTAGTGATTGTTTTGTAAACTTTTTCAACAAGCAGGGTTGAAACTTGAAGTAAACAATATTCAGTATTTGATGTTTGTGCATGGATGTTCATTCCTGACCTTTGGGAAATAATATGTGACGAAGCCAATTGGATCCAGTGCTAAAATGGTTAGACGATTAATCAACAACACTTTTAGTAATCCTTAGTGTCCTTTATCAACCAATGTTTTTTTATTGTAAATTGAAGAGTTTGTCTGTTGGTAAGACAAGCTCTGAATTTGTTTTCATAATTTTCTGACATTTATCAGACCAAATCATGAATTAATCAATTAATATAAAATACATAAGATAATGGATAATGAAAATAGTAAGAATGATCACAAGAAATAAATGTGAAACAACAACTGTCTGAATGTTTAAATTAAGGTTACTAGAACCAGCAGCTCACTAAAGAAGAGATTGTTGGCAGCCCCAAACAATTATTAAGTACACCTTTGAGTTGAGATGATGAAGATCCCCATGTAGTATTTGATCTGATGGTAACAAACTGGTGACGTTGGTTTATGTGGGCTGTTTGGATCTGAAACTCAGAGTGATAAAGTTCACTCAGTTTGTGTAATTTGTATAATTATACTTGAATATGTGAAAAAGAACTTCCTAAACCAGCTGGGTACTGTTTTTCAGAAAATCTTACTTAAACCAGAAATAAATAATGCATTTGTAGGGGACTACTTTAAGCTGCAGATTAATACACGTTTAATGGCCAAGTTGCCACACGTAGTTAGTTAGTACTACTTGTTGGTCAATTTGCCATTTGTTTTGGTTTTTGTGTTTTTTGTTGAGCAGTGTTAATCTAAATTAACAAAAAGGACTTCATATCTATCTGCTGTCTCCATCTTGAGTGATTTTGAAACTCTCTGTCTTCCTATATTATGTTTGAATGTTTCCATTCACAGATTCTTTTATCAATATCTTGAAAGGGTATGTATGCTCAAATAATGCACCTATGTAGCAGCTCCTCTCCTCTCCTCTCTTCTCAGTTTTTGCAGTGCTTGTAATTGTGACAAACACAAATGATCATGACATGATTGCTCTAACTGGACAGCATCTGCTTATATGGTTAATATGACAGGAGGTCTGGTTTTCTGGCTGGTCTGCCGACCCGTCCGAAGTGTAAATGTTCGCCGTAGAGATGTGGTGTGCTGTTTGTTGGAGTGACGGTGAAACTAGATCTTTCTGATGAAGCTGAGTGAGTCAGACTGTAATCTCTCCAGGTGATGGTGCTAGCCTCCCAGTGCTCCCACTGGTCAGATTTTCTATCCTCTTGGTAGTTTTATTGGCACTCGAAGTTTCATTTGAGACCATGAATGCTGTCTGTTTAGTTTATTTTTGTGGTCTTTCATTGATCTTTTCTTTCTCTGTCTTATCTGTTTGTATGGTTTGGTTTCCAGTTCTAACAAACATCAAAATGTGACGTGACTATTTCTGCAGGTTGAAACATGACAAACAATTAAACCTCATCATGTTTCTGTTTGTTGAAAAAGTTTAGCAGGGTCAAAGCACTTTTGCTCATTGCTGTGAATCATTTTAAAAGCAGCAGTGGTTTCAGACTAAACTGGACAGAAAAAAAAAACAGATGAATTGGTGCCTTTGTTGAATTAATTACATTAATACTCTGCATGTTATATATTTACGTTCTCTGTCATGTTGTGGACACAATTTTGTTTTTATTGTTTTACAGTGTATAGGAGTCAGTTTTGGAAATACACAATGTTTATATATGGCATGCTGCCTTTACCTCAAAAATGTTATTCTTGATGGAGTCAAATATAAAGGTTTCTGGGTAGGAGTGTGTGACAATGTAATAACAATGAAAGTGGGAAAAGGATGAAAAACTTTTTACAAAACTTACTCAGTTTTACTGGTATTCGTGAGATGATGTACAGGTCCAAGCTAATTTAATTTTGGGGCATGTAGGACTTTACTTGAATTTTGAATATTTGTTTGTTTACCAAAAATGTTCTTCGCTGCATTTTGATAAAATCCTGCACATTTCACAGCTAAATAGTAACATCTTTTCCTCTTTATTTCCGTCCAAATCCCCACATTACCATCTGTTTTTTTTTGTAATTCATGTGATTTTCAGTACATGAATACTGTATCAGGTTGTTGATTATGTCTGGTCTCCTTCAGATCTTCTGTACTAAAACAATATTTGCTTTCTTTTATGTCTCACACACACACACACACCACTCATAATTTGCCTAGGCTTGTATACAGCATCCTGATTGTACATGTTGTGATGCTTTTAATGATTCTTTTGGTGACACTAAATGATGTTTCTAAGTAATCTTGCAATGCACACTGTCTTGAGCTTATTTTCTTTTGAGTCATGAATGTTTGTATTGATTACAAGTACCTGTTGCGAAACTATAACATTTATATTCAAGGATAAGTCTAAAAGTGAAAAGAATAACAGGATAGAAGGACACAACAACAAAAAATACTTAATTACAAATGTGTCAAATGAGGAAGCAGCTTGTGTTGCAGCAAGAAAAGTGTGCCACATTTTCATTTAATTTCAGTTTTTAAGCTTTGATCTCAGTAAAGTAACTGCAGAATTGCTTTATAGTGTAATATAATCCTGTTTATAAGTAGCCAAAAGCTACTTTTTTTGTGGAGTGGGGTAGCTAAGACAAATATTAGACATATTAGATGCTAAGACACTAAGACTTATTAGTGTGATATTAAAAGTGTCAAACAAAAGTACTTCTAGTATGTCAGAATAATTCATATTAATTTGGCGGATTATAATTATTGATGCATTCATGTGCAAATCTCTTTAAAGTTGCAACTGGTAAAGATGAGGCTAATTGCAATACCTACATACAGTACTACTGTGTAGGATAACCTATAATAATATATAATAATTTATTGGTTTAGTTATACTGTATAGTAATATGCATGCATTTTTGTGCAGTGGAAGGATAAAGCAAAATGTAAATACTCGAGTAAAGTCATTTATTAGTCTGCTTCATGTATTTTGACAGTTCCTGCTCTTTTTTTCGCTCCTTTGTTTTCTTTTTTGTGGTTGTGGACTTGTGACGTAGTAGCTTCGCGCCCACTGATTGGCTCGAGGAGATGCGGATGTGACGTCCAGATTTGGCGCCACATTTCCAACAAGGCACAGCAAAGAAAGCTCCTGGTCTGACAGCGAAACAAACATAATCCGCTGTTCATGCCACATTAGCTGCATTTTATCCAGTCTGTCATCGGCTTCAACGTTTTTAACTTTTGAAAATGTTCATCACGGACATAAGGAAGGAATTTTATGAAGTTGTTGCCAACCAGGTAAGTTTTTGAGCCTACCAATGGTCCGGAAGGGTAGCCAAGCTCAACCCTGAAGGACTTGGAAGGTTTGCTAACGATACTTATAGGTACTATAGTTCAAAATATTTCTTTTACGTAGAGTACTAAACATCTCGTGCGTATCTTTTTTCAGAGAGTCGCCCTCCTGGTAGCGTCAGATATCGACGCTCTCTGCGCCTGTAAGGTACTTCAGGTAAGACAACCTGCCAACGTTCAGACTGGACACATACTGTCCCCTAATTTAAATATGAAGTGCTCTGTTAGTGTTAGTATTTAGTTGACTGCAACAATAACTAGCACTCTGTACCTGTATGTATGTGAACTAACGTGTGCACTAGTTTTTAATGGAGGTCAGGACTACATGATTAGGTTACTTAAACACTTTCAGTTGTGCAATAATGGTCAGCAAATTTTACTGGGATAATATAGGCTGCCAGTCTTAAATCATGTAGATTCTTGGCTACACACTTTGAATGCTGATGTAAAAACATCTTTATACTCCTGTGTATCTGTAAAATGTCTTTCAGTGACACTGTGGCTCAAGATTCACTGTCAGTGATCGGCTAATGATGAATTGCTAAATTACGCAATAATTGCTGAGTAATTTTTTTGTCTCTTTATCAGGCTCTGTTCCACTGTGACCAGGTCCAGTACACACTTGTACCAGTTACAGGCTGGCAGGACCTTGGCACAGCCTTTCTTGAACACAAAGAACAGGTATAATCAAATCAGACCCGAGTTTATATCTGACTAATTGACACAAAACTAAAGAATAAAAATAATAAAGAACTGTGACAATTTGCCACACTGTCAATTTTAAACTAATTTGGATGTTTGGTGTGTGGTTTGTTTTGGTTGTAGTTCCAGTATTTTGTCCTCATAAACTGTGGAGCAAATGTTGACCTTCTCGAGATGTTGCAGCCAGATGATGACTCTGTGTTCTTCATCTGTGACACTCACCGGCCTGTAGATGTGGTCAATGTCTACAATGACACCCAGGTGATGGCTATCGATCAACATTGGGCAAGATTGTTAATTTTGGATGTGATGCTCCTATTTGTCTTTATCTTGTGCAGTGTCCATTCTCCTGTTTTAATTCTTGCATTTTGTAAGTGATACCAAAATGTGAAATGTCATCTCAGTTGAAGCTGTGCTGCCACGTTACTGTGTGTGGAATTATGTGTAAACTGCTAACATATCATCCACAGATAAAGCTACTAATCAAACAGGATGATGACCTTGGTGTTCCCTCATATGATGATATCTTTCGAGATGAAGATGACGAGGAAGGAGGTGACTCTGGAAATGAGAGTGATGAAGGCTCAGAGCCATCTGGGAAACGGAGGAGATTTGATGAAGTACGAGTTTGGACAGAATGAAACTACCATGAATCTGTGCCCATGTGACTCTAAATTTTGTTTGTCTCTGCAGGGGGCAGTTGAGAGGAGAATTGAAAGACAACGAGCGAGAAGGGAGTGGGAGGCACGAAGGTGACTTTTTTTTTTTTTTTTTTTACTTTTTTTTTAAGGTGAATGATGTTTTTTTTTTCATATAGACATTGCCGTTTCTTTATTGACACTAATGTTTCTTTAATTTCTAAGGAGGGAAATCTTGTTTGATTATGAACAGTATGAATATCATGGGACTTCTGTGAGTAGACAGTTTAAATTCATACTTTTGATGAGCATGGAAAAGCAATTTGATGACATCTTAAACCATCAGAGTGAGTGAAAATGTGTTGTTTGTGTCTCTTGTCAGGCTGCAATGATGTTTTTTGAACTGGCGTGGATGTTGACTAAAGATACCAAGGACATGCTTTGGTAAGCTATATGATTTTTTTTTTTTAATGATATAAAACTTGTGGAGGACAACATGCACGGTACAGATTTTAAGATTTAAACTGTTTTCTCTTTGCAGGTGGGCTGTCATTGGACTGACAGACCAGTGGGTTCATGATAAAATAACACAGTAAGAATATTGTCATTAATTCAAAACATAATTCTGAAAAACATTTTATTCCCTTCGAATTAAACAGGGTTTTCACTGCTATTGAACAACCATTACAGTATGTATTTACTGTGTTTACCTAATCTGAATTATTCTCATCCCTGTTGATCCTTTTAGTATGAAGTATGTAACAGACATTGCCACAATGCAGCGACATGTTTCCCGGCATAACCACCGAAACGAGGACGAGGAGAACTCTCTCTCCATCGACTGTATGAGGATCTCCTTTGAATATGAGTATCCTTATTTTATGTGACATGTTGTTATTGTGTCTCTTTTATATTTTACCCCATACATTTAAGTGTCATTTTGACAGGAATCACTTTTTTGAGCAGAAGTTTTCCTTAACCTTCTGCTTCAGCCTCCGTCTAACCCTCTACCAGCACTGGTCCCTCTATGAGAGCATCTGCAACTCTTGTTACACGTCATGCAACTTCAAGCTTTGGACGTTAAACGGCCAAAAGAAACTCCAGGAGTTCCTGGCTGACATGGGGTAAAGATCCTAGAAATAATATGTAAAATGTATGTAAAAAATGAAATATGTTGTGTTTTAACAGCCATCAATAGATGTATTTACTTCGTTAAATAGATTTCACTGTGAACCTGTGATGTGGAGTTGAGCTGCCTTACTTGTTTTAATGACTGACATTTGATGGTGATCCTATCAGGCTACCTCTCAAGCAAGTGAGGCAGAAATTCCACTCCATGGACATGACGATCAAAGAGAACCTAAAGGACGTCATTGAAGAATCTTCCAATAAATACGGGTATGAATCCACAAAGGATCTGAAGACACTCTGATGCATTTATTGACAGACAGCTTGAATCTCTTTTCTCCTCATCCATCAGTATGAAGGACATCCGCATCCAGACGTTTGGTGTTCACTTTGGCTTTAAGAACCGCTTCCTGGCTAGTGACATGGTGCACGGTACCGCTGCCTTGCTGGAGAGCACAGAGAAAGATGACAGTGACAACTTCATCAAGGCTCTGGACTCTCTCTCCAGGTTTGTGGCCATGTTGATAAGATGACCAGAATTAATGGTTTAAAGCTGTAAATTGTCTGTCGACCAGGTATTGAACAAAAAAAAACATGTTTACTGTCTGTCCACTATTGTCTTCTCTTTCTCTTAGGAGTAACCTTGATCGTCTACATTTAGGCATCGATCTGGCTAAGAAGAAGCTGATGGCCATCCAGCAGACTGTCGCCAGCTGCATCTGCACCAACCTCATCCTGTCACAGGGACCCTTCCTCTACTGCTACCTCATGGAGGTAAGAGTGTCCGAGTGACCTGCAGGTCTGTGCGGCTGCTGTTCGACAGTGTATCCTGCTGAGCTCATCACTTTGCTCCTGTTGCTCTGTCATATGTAGGGAACGCCTGATGTGAAGCTCTTTTCTAAGCCCATGGCCTTAACTCTGCTCAGCAAGTACCTCCTGAAGGCTTTTATCCATTCTGTAAGTATCTTACTGCTGGATTCAGGGCGTGTGACCACCCAAAACATACTGTTGTTGGTGTCGCTCTTTGACTCATGGTATTTTACTTAAATCATTTTTTTGTTTGATATGACTGATAGGATGTTATAATCAATTTAAATGGAAGAAGTCTTTTGAACATCCATCAAATTCACATTTCGTAGAACAAGAAGTGACACAAATAAATATTAATAGAAAAAAATAAAATTGCTGAATTAGTACATAAATCAACCAAACCTAAGAGAGATGACACTATTTAAATTTAAACACGATGGAGATGATGGGGGAATTCAGTCATAGAACAAAAAGCTGAACACTATCCAAACTAAAGAAATTATTATGTACTCCTTCATGGTCAACCAAGTTTTTCTTCCATCCATCCAACTACCCCGATTATTTACCTCCCACCAGCCAACCAGAAGTGTCTCTGCTTAATAGAGTAATCTAGATCAGAGCTATCTTTGAGCTGTCTTTGGTGTATATGGAATTGTTTTATTCAGTACGATGGTTAAGGTATTGCACACCGTCTTCCATCACGCCTGGACATTCCCGTATCATGTGTATGAAAGAGCCCAAACTGTTATAAGTACATAAATTACTGTTGGGTGAGGATGAAGCTATGAATGGATAACTGGTGTTATTTATTTATTTATTTATTTATGGGACGATCAGACGAGGAATAAGCGCTGCAAACTACTTCCACTCGTCATGGCTGCTCCCAAGGACGTGGAGAAGGGAACCGTCATTGTCCTGGGAATCCCACCCGAGTCTGAAACATCTGACAAGAAGAAGTAAGACCTCACATTATGAGCTGATACTTCATCGATTAAAAATGATAGTACGATACCTTATTTACAAAGCTCTCTCAATCACTCAACTTGAAATCTTGGCTGTATATAGTTTAATATTCCATATCCAGCAGTTTTTGTTTTTTTTTCACTTTCACTCTTTTTTTTTGTACGCTAGTAGCGCTGACATTAAGAAGTGATGTAGTTTCTTCAGACCTAACCCAAATATTCATTATACAGTATATATAATATAGAAGTCAATACAAGAGAATTACTCTGCTTGAAAAATTACCAAAACAGTTAACTGATGATCAAAATATGCTTAATATTCTGTCCATCAGTTAATCAAGTCATTTTCTATACAGCAGAAACCACCTTGTTTCCTCACCTCGCCTCTTGTTCTCTGTTCTCTAAAAGTTTCTTTGGACGGGCGTTTGAGAAAGCTGCAGAGAGCACCAGCTCCAGAACTCTTCATGACCACTTCGACACTTCAAGTAAGATTTGTGTTGTCATTTATTTTTCTCACATGCTTTGTTTAAATCCCATAAATGTTTTCTATGTGGAGTGTCCTTCTCTCCATTAGACACTAGGTGGCGGTCATCATTTAAAGTCGATTATCAAAACTCATCCATCAGTTGAGCGAACTGGATTTTTGTTGTCTTAGTTTAGGTTCTTGTCACTCAGCAATGTGACTTCCTTTCAGTCGTGTTTCATATGCAGGACAATGATTGTTTAGCGTTTCTACTCCTTCCTCTCTCAGGCATTTATCTTAAACTACCTCTTGGCTCCTGGCAGCGCTGGTTTCTTTTCATTTACTCATTCTGACCTTTCTCTGCAGTCATTGAACTGAAGACAGAGGACAGGAGCAAGTTTTTGGATGCACTCATCACCCTCCTGTCCTGAGAGGAAACTGAGTCTTGGACAGTGGAAGTGCTCTTACTGTTTCAGCATCACCAGTATATGGACTTTATCCAGGCTCAAAATGTTGTTGTTGTTGTTTTGTTTTTGTTTTTTTAATCAGTTTTTGTGTATATTGTACAGTGTTTTTTGTAAATGTGTGTATGGCTTGGATTTGCCTTTTAAATTCTTTTAACATGTGTCTTTTATTCCTGTCTATGTATGTGAGTGATTCACACATTTTTACATTTTAAACATGTTTAATAAATGGTAGAAAGTTACTTAAATGCTTTGTTTTTACAGTTGTTGTTGTTATTCTTATATCATTCTTTAGACTTGTTTCAATATGATACACAGAGTTTTTGTGCCGTTTTAAATGATAGATATCATCCTCCACATGGACAACTTCATTTAACAAGTTGGAGGCTTCTATGAATCACAGGAAAATGAGAAAAAAAATCTTTGACCAAAACTTAAGAAACTAAAGTTGAAACGGGCACGTTTCAGATGTGCCCGATGATTGTGTACCATAGAGTTATAAGGTGACAATATCTCTTGTCCTTCAGTCAAAGCTGTAAAACAGATCTAAGACAGAAGTACTGAAGCATCAAGGTTTTCTCTCCTGATGTTGATACTGATAACCTAACCGGCTAATAATGACCCACAGACTGAAGTATTCCACAAGGAAAACTCGAAAAAGATTAATTTTCTATTTACTTTTACTGAGTCATGTTAAGAGCAAGTTTTGTTGATTCGTGGGCAATGAGAGCACAGTGATCTAATCTAATCTATTTGTCAAAAAGGAAGTTGAACTTAGTCTTTCTTGTGTCAAATAAAACAAAGATCTGGCAGCGAGTCTGCTGTTGGCAGGGAAGAGCGATCCAAACTGATTACAGGCTGACGCAAAACTTGTAGCTCCACAAAAAGTCCGACCTTTATCAGGAATTTGTTTCATTTCAAGTGAAAGTACTTTGGCTTTGATGGACTTAACATCTCCTGAGCTCGTATGGGCCAAAGGTGGGGCCTGTGACCTTGGCCCACATTTGAGAAAGTAGGCCAGACCTGGTGGTGATTTGCTGCCGGCTGGAAAAGTGGAGCCTGAGCTGCTCTCTGCGGGGTGATTAAGATCCTTATCACTCCTGGATCAGGATGTGATGGTGACCTTCAGAGTGGAGGGTGTTTGCATGTTTTCTCAGGAAAGTCCAGACAGAAACGTGCCGTGATCTGCATCGAGCTGCGGCAACAGGACACTGATGTTGTGTGCATCATAATTATCATCATGTAACTGTGTATGAGTGTGCACATGTCGCTGTTAGGGAACTATTTACATCTGTTATTGTATTGTTTACAACCACAGCAGGGTGATGTTATCCAGGAGAAATAATGCATTAACAGGGAGGAGAGACTGGTTATTTATCTGACAGATAACATAATTGTCATGAATTGCTGATGAGTGTGTCTTCAGCTGCCTCTATGTTTATCTCCTTTTCCTCTTCTGTTTGAGCTCTTTTGGGTTTGATAGTGAATGTGTTAAACATCAAATCAAAAGCCTTTATTGTCATTATATGACAGTCCATACAACAAAATGTTTGAGTTGGTTAAAATCTCACTGCAGGTTGGTGATGGTATCGTGATCTTCAGCAGATGGAGTCGTCCAGTAGATGTTCATGTTTATTTCAGAGAGGAAACCATTTCACCACCAGCATGGATCAGAACTCCAAGAACTGAGACAAGCTGTGATAACATGATGTATTTACTTTTTGTGATGAACCCACCGAATCCACTGTTAGTCTATGACATGTATATCATAGTAAAGTTAACCAACACTACAGGTCGGTCACACCAGACCCTCAGGGTGTTTTTTCCTTTAATCTTTTCTTTTCTAAGAAGATTGTGCCATTTCCTCTTTCAAAAGTTACATAGACTTACTTTAAAGAGCTCAGAAAAGCTACTCAATGCAGATTGTGGCCTCAGAAACTGAACTTTGAATCCTGTGTTTTAGTTAGTTTTAGTTTTGTTTTCCTCTGTGTCTCATAATTTTTTTCAAGTCTTCTCTTTGTTGCATTTTGAGGAGTGTGTTTCGCTCACCTCCTGAACCTGGTTACCTGGTTAAAGAGCAGGTAGTCTGTTGATGCTCCAGTGAGGAGATCCACCTGTTCGGCCCGTCGTTTGGCTATCTCCCCTCAGCCATCAATCACTTGCTTTCCATCCCCCTCCTGCACCTCTGGTGAAGTGAGGCCACTGCCCTTTCCGCCGCTTTGCATCTGAGGAATGTGGCATGCAACACACACACACACACACACACACACACACACACAAAGGCAGATCGTACAGCCGATGTGCAGTGTGGCACTTTTGAAGGCCTCACACTCAGTGAGGAGCTTTAGGGGATGGTTGTGTACGGATGTGATGATGGAGGTGCAGAAACCGTACGTTCTGACTTATGTGATGCAGTGTTTTACAACAAATACCAAAAATACTTGCCTGTACCTGAGGTGTGATATTATACATAGTTTTATGTCATTTGTTACAGACAAGCAGCTCACCAAGAAGCAACTGGCGATATGAGCATGTTCCCAACTGTTAACCATGTTTATGTTTTGACATTGATTGTTTCATAGTTGACATTTATATTTGCACTCTTTCCTACTGTACTTTGCACTGCCGTTGTTACAAACAGACACAGGCTAATCTTCCACCTTTCTGTGATGTTGTTCCCATAATGTTTTTTTTTCTCTCCTCCTTTACCTTTACATGTTAAAATGGTTCATGTTTACAGTAACTAAATCACACAGACAGAGAGAAGCCTAATATTTCTCCAGGCTTTTATCCTTTCACAATATTATTACATTTTCACAACAGGCACTCTTAGGCTACGCTTCATTATGTTTTGGCAGCTGCACATGAGCATTTTCACACGACACGCTGATATCATTTATGGGCTACATAAAAGTTATCTTTTTCATAATTTTGTTTGTTGATGACAAGTTAAACCACAGACATTCTTTCTCAAAGTCACTTTACCCATTTTAGTACAGTGTGTAACCCCAGCCTAAATAGACAAATCACTTCCCAACTATTTATGTGGTGCCTCTGCTTGTTCAGGAAGAACTATTTATCCATCAGTGTGTGTTTACATGTAGACAGTCTTGTCTGTTGTTGTTTGAGATATATTTACTTACCTATTGTCCTTTGTGAAGTGAAGTTTTCACTCTTCAAGTATAGATTTTCTGTGCATTTTCTCACATATGTAAATTGTTGTAATATTTTCTGTGAGGCCACAAATTGCTCCACTTTTTTCAGCATCCTTCTCAAACAGTTTCACTTGTTTTCATCCCTCCTCTCGTGCGGCCCTGTCTCTCTAACAGCTCAGATTCCTGATAGGATTAGTGTTACTGGACGGCCAGAGACAAAGCAGCACAGCTGACTGTTTGTGCCCGTCATGCTGTGACTCACACACACACACACACACACACACACACACATACACATACACAAGCTCAGTATTTGGTAAACCACACAAACATCATATACAAACATTTCACTAAAATCATCCATCCCCAGAGACAATAAAGCCACTTCAGGCCTGCTGCTGCTGGTAGCTTCATGTCAGCCTGTCAGTCCACAGATGCCCCTAATGATCCCTAACCCCTGTGACCTTTAACCCCTCCAGCCCCCCCACCACCACCACCACCACCACACACAGTCGGGGTGTTATTCTGCGAATCGGTGTCCTCTCTTCCATTATTTTAAAGTGCTTTCAGGCAAAAGAGATTAGTATTGCCTGGAATAATTTAGCATGAATTTGATACTAACATAAAGTGTGTAGGTGTAATTAATTTTGGTATATAATAATTATAAAATACATACCATATGTAATTTATTTATTTATTCATCCTGCTTTGCATCTAATAATTGAGAAACATGACTCTAAATGGACAAACCTGTAATCTGTATGACTTGTCCTAATGCTGTCAAACAGTAACCACTCAGCCACACTTCATACACAGTTCATATATTGTTCCTCTCAGCAAACTCTCAACAAAGCAACAAAGCAAATAAGCTTATTTATTTATAATATTAAAATTTAAAACTGTCATTTTGAGGGATTGGCTTTGGAGGGAGGCCTGAACCGATAGGCTGTCAGATAGCCTCTTTGTTGTGATTTTAGGCAAAAAATCTACTATAATTAAGTTTAGGAAATAACTACATGGTCGGACTTAAAACTGCTGATTTGATAATTTCTAAGAGTAACAAAGAGAGTGACTGGCTGGTTCTGTCTGACACAGACTTTTTAGAGTAAATGTTTCCCACAGCTTGTTTATATATATATATATATATATATATATATATATATATATATATATATATATATATATATATATGAACTCACAGCAGTAGACAAACACAATTCATTCACAGTGAATTTAAGTTTACAGAGACGCTGTGATGCCAGGAAGTAAAAGTGAAGTAGACCAGAACATCAGCTTCACACTGCAGTCTGAGTCTTTTCTTTCACTCTCAGTCATGCTGGATTCCCTTTAGTGGATGTCATGCACTACAACTTTCATTCTTGAAAAATACACTGGTGTCCTATGCACAAAAAAAAGAGAACAGAGCTCAGACAAAGAAACAACAAAACCCTTAAAGGTGGGTTTGTCTTTCTCCACAAGTGTTGACTTCTCCAACAGTGCTGCAAAAAAGCAAAGGCTTTCCTGCAAGATGCAATTAGTGAGGAAACAATACACTTAGTACACCTTGAGATCCTGTTTGTGTGTTTTAGACAGGCTGTTTGTTTACTCAACCACTGATTGCCATATCCTATGTTAATATGGGAATCTAATTTACCAGAATAGGCTGAAGCTAAAAGCAACACCACAGTGATTGGAAACATGGTGTAAACACTGGTGGGGTGAGTTGCTGCAGCCCTCCATGTCAGATGAGATTTTCCTTTTCCCGACTACCATCACATACATTTTGTCAACCATGCCAAATCAGAAATGTCTTCTGATCCCACCCAGACATTCCTCATGCTGCCAGGCCTCGTCCTCATCTCAGCAGAGGACTCTCATTCACCTCTTTGTCTCATCCAACTTACCTTCATGTGGCTGGGTATCTATTTAAACTACCTGCTCATGGTGATATACTGTATGGAAACATGATCTCACTCATTCAGGTATGAAAGGAGTTGAGACTCCCTGTTTTGACTTCTCCTCGCTCATATTTCTGAGATAAAACTTTCACAGCGCACTCTATTTATCACGCTGTTGAGAAAACACTTCATCTGTTGCTCAAACACTGTTGTTGGCTTGTCTGAAATTGCACATCAGTACTTCAATATTGTGCAGTTTGTGGAAAGTGTGATTGGATGTTTGACAGCACTCATATAAATATTAAGGTTATATTAGATGGTTCAGGTGTGATCCTGCAGTTGTATCTTAAGTGACCTTCAGTTAAAAAACAACATTCTGATTTGATTTACAACTTTGTCGTCATGAGAAGAAGAATCACTCACATATCATATTTTTAAGGTCATATACAAACTTTCAGCAGTTATAGAGTGGCATTATCATTAATTTGAAATCACCTGATGAATTTAATCTAATAATCGCAATATTTTAGCTCTGTTTTTGGTCTCCACCAACTCCTGAGAAAGGCTTTTAAAGCTGTATAAGTAAATGATGCATTTACACAAATGTGGATTGATGGATGGGTCAGTGGGATTAAAATTTTGATTTGTCATCCCTCCCAAAAAAACCATGTATCCTTATGTGAAATAGTTATTGACATGTACTAAAAAGGTGATAATGTCCAATGAAAGCCATGTAAATCCATCTCCAAATATGTCTACATGTCAGGAACAAGAAACACCCTTGTTTTCAGTTTGTGTCATTTTCATACAGTTTATTTTTTTTTAATGAGAAGGGAATCTTCTCATATAACAGGGAGACAAATCTGAATGGCTTGTTGAGTCACATGTTTTCACAGAATAGTGTCTGGAGTTACCCCCTTCTGTTAGGGATAAATCAAACTGATGAAAAATATATCAGACAAAAGTAATGAATTTTAGAGTTTAATTTCCTTGTGTGTGTGTGTGAGTGGGAGCGTTTTAACCACCAAACTTCACACACACCCCACCCTCCTCCTCTCCCACACCCTCCATGTTCCTTCCTGTTTCCTGTTCCGCTGTCCGCTGCTCAGGAAGCCTGGTCGTGCTACCAGAAAACCTGTGAGTCACTGAGCTGTAAACTTTGCAGACGCACAGGAGAAAAGAAACGCAACGTTACTAACATTGTTTCTTAAACAAACAGCTCGTGAGGTCTTTAATGCTTCATACAAAGCCACATTTGTCCTCTGTGTTTAACCACCTGCCGAGTCTTGGCTTCAATATCTGTAAGTAAGCTCTATCCAGCTGGGACGTCTGTGCACCTGCTGGCTGAGTCAGTCAGTGATAACATTATTCATTCATACAATCTATGCCATTATATGACATTAAAACTGAAAAGTGGCAATTTTTCCATAAGCTGATCCAGTTAGCACTGTTGCCTCACAGCAAGAATGTACCGGGTTCGATTCCTGGCCAGGGGCCTTCTGTGGGGAATTTGCATGTTCTCCCCGTATCTTCGTGGGTTGTCTCCGTGTACTCCGGCTTCCTCCCACCATCCAAAACATGACCGATCAAGTAGCCAGTTTTTTTTCAGTATGCAGGGCTCGGTGGTTTGAGGGATTCTGCAAGGGATTCTGCTTCAATGACATCATGCCTGGTCAGTCAAGGGAAGTGACTTTCGACTTGGCTGACCAGAGGCCAGATTCAGAGTTCAAAGTTCATGTCATGAGAAAGCCCAGCCCAACCTCCCAAAAATGCACAGCACTCACTGGCTGCAGCCCAAATCTGAAACCAATACGCAATCTGACCGACTCCTGACATGACCTTAACCGTGTGGGCTTAGAGAGGTCAAGTTTAGAGGTCAAAATGGCTCTCCGTCCTATTTCTATGAGATATTAGCCACATTCATTCCTCACTTGTTCATATTCACATTTCGCTCCCTTTGACCTGCAGCAATGTTTGTGTTCCCTAAAGTGTAAAGTTTATAGTGACACTCAACATTTGCTTTTAAAATGAAACACAATGAAACAAACATGTTTCTGCTGTCACAGCTCTTTTTGCGGTGACCATTACAGGCTTTAAGTAAATCCCTCCTTCATCTCCTAAACTGCTGTGTGTGTGTGTGTGTGTGTGTGTGTGTGTGTGTGTGTGTGTGTGTGTGTGTCCATGCCTGCAGGAATGCTGGGCAGGCCTTTTATTAGGCTCATCCATACCACCACATTATAGGCTCCCGTAACCAGGCAACTGCAGGTTCTGGCTGGTTACCATGGTGAGCACCCATTGAGTGACGTCGCTGGCCCTATTTGCCTCTCTCCTTTTTAGGGTCTTTTTAAAAGTGCACCCCCCAACTCTCTCTACACACACTCTCACTTAACCCCTTACACACACACTCACACACACACACACGCACACACACACACACACTCACAATGCGCCTCGTCACCCTCTGTGAGGTGACTGGAGGACTGGAACTAACAATCCCACAAAAACAGAGGCAGACTGGACCTTCCAGAGAGAGCCTTTGTGTAGAAAAACCCATACAGACCCTAAAGTAACAATGCCTACTGCAGCTAACTGTATCACAAGTGCTGCGCAGTACTAGTACTAGCAGTAATCACATTAAGCAGTATTTTAGAAAACATTACCATATCTAGCTGTTTCACTCAGTTACAGCAATCTAACTGGTTTAACCAAGTCAGTTAAAATGGAAGTAACAATTATTTTCATCAATCAGTTAGTTTTTTGCTTATGTCAGATGTTAGAGTCTAAAGTGACAGATTATATCATGTTATATCCTGATGTGAAATGGTTATCCACATGTAATAAAAGGTGACAATGTATGTATATATGATTATCCATCTCCAATTATGTCTACTTGTCATGGGACAGGGGATGAAATGAAAGTAACGATTATTTTCATGACCAATTAATCGATTATTTATTTGCTCATGTCAGATGTTAGAGCACAGATTAATAGATTATAACATGATATGATAGATAACTAAATTATTTTGTTCAAGTCGCAGTCCTAAAGATCTTCAGTCCAATATCAAATACAGTAAATATTAAAATATGAGAGGCCTGAGGGATTTTTTTTAAACTGACTTGGATGACTATCAAAATAGTTGCAGCCTCACTTTTTGTTGGTCAATAAATCAGTTGATTGATAAAACTCATACATATATTCTCATACATACATCATACATACATACATTATTTTTGACCTTGGAAATGTGTCATTACGATGTCATTTCAACACACAGCCCAGACTTACTACATTGTTTTTTTCAGAGCTTTCATCCAAAATCAACAGCTCATTTGAATATCCTGACTATAACAAGCTTGTGAGTGGGCCTGGGTCTGAGATTTGTTTGTTGGCAAACTACTTTATCCGAAGTCAAGAAGGAAATTTTATGCTGAACTATTCAGCCAAAACACATAAGATGTCCTGAGTAAACTCCATTCTCTGATGAAGACCGTGTGATGTGTTTGAAAGCTCTGGAAAACGATTGTTTCCATTTCATATCAATATTATGTATTATGTGTAGCTAGTCAAATGTAAAATAATAAAATGTAAAAATAATTGTACAATATTTGAGTATCTTATCTGATAAATAATACAGTTTGTGAGATGGAAACTGTTGATTTTATTCAAGGCTCTCTTGAAGACACGTCACATCTGACTGCAGTCAGACTTTCTGCATGGCCATTATTTCAACTTTTAAGAGGGCATATGACCTGCTAAGATTCTTAAGTGACCAGCAAAACAAGTATGGATAAGCTTTTGTAATCCAGTCACAGTGTGAAATCAGAAGACTGTTACTCATACACTGAAATAAATGTGCTTCTATTGTAGTTCGATTGATTTTCATCCCTGTTTACTACCTTTATGGCAGTATTGTAAATCATCCCCAGTATAAGGATAATTGTGGTGCCCATGAAGCAGCTGTGGATGAACTAATTGCTTCAAAGTTACATGTATAGCCTAATCCTTTGTGGTGATGCCCATCTTTCTTTGCACTGCCCTGATGGAGGGAGATGGGGTCTGGAATATGAATGAATTGAGTGACTTGCGGGAAGACGATTCCAGCAACTTCTCCATTGCTTAAATTTTGAACGCCTTTCATTGACTGCTGACAAGAAGGGGTGGGGTGGTCTGAAAGGGGGTGATGGTGGGGGTTGTGGAGTAGGCCTATTGTGAGCTGAACAGCAGAGCCCAACTCTAGCTGAATGGGCATTGTCATCTGGATTTCTATGGCTAACCAAAATACTTTCTCCCGCCGTGGGGGTTTATGGATTCACGGTGGGAACGGCATGCATTACGCACAGCCTCTGCAGACCATCACAGCTCAGTTGTCACAGGTTTGTTTAAGAACACACTTTAACTTAAGATTTCAGACAATATATTCAGTTTAATCTTAATAAAAATGACACAATATTGCATCTTCGTATAATGGATCATTACATCAAACGTCAACAAACAAACAAAGAAAACAAAGTTTACGCCTAGAAATTCTGAAAAGAAAAGACCTCCTGCTGTAACAATGGAGCAGAAGCGCTGCAGGTGTGCAGTGCAGCCGAATAACGGCACGGGCGCATCCAAAATTAGGCTGCAGACTTCAAAGTCGCCGCCTTCAGCTTCTGAACAACAAAAAAGCCTGTCCGACACTTATTGGGACTTTGCTATAGACATTGTTGGAGCCTTCAACATGTCGGCGTAGCTCCACTAAAGGAAATGGATGTTTGAATGTGTGGGAGTGCAATCATTCTCAGTTACTGTACAAGTCTGTGCTGACAATGCACATCAGAGGCAAAAGAGCAGTGTATGATAAAAGTTCTTCTGGAAAAGAAACACTTTGCAGTTACAACGGCAAACAATTCAAAATACTAATAATTTCGAAGACAAACAAAAGCAGGTACCTAACAAAGATAGTTGATGGTCTTTTTTTTAATCTCCTGTAGAAACAAAAAGGACTTGTGAATGTATGGTCCATGCGTATTAAAGGGCCAGTGTAAAAAAAACAGCAGATGTGCTTCCATTGATTTTCAAAGTTTAGATTTCTAAAAAAAAATAAAATTAAAAAAATAAAACAACAGGTGCAAAGATAACGTCCATCAATAAAAAGTTTTTTTTTTTGAAAAGCTGCAAGTCAGTTTTGCGCACCGCCTGCCATGAGCCACACAGCTACACATAATTCCTCTTGTCATAGTCCCCGTTTGGCGTGGCTCTCTTGGTCGGTGCGTATTTTACAGAGTATCCAGAGTTCCCGCTGGAGGGACAGGAGCAGCAAAGGAGCGATCCTCCGATCAGCAGCAGCGCTGAGGCCGCCCAGCCGATGTAGAGCGCAGCGCCGATCTCCCTCTTCTTGGATGCGGGCACCTGCGGGTTGTAAAAATCCGATATGATGTTGTTGGCCATCCAGCAGAGAGGCACCAGTACAAACAGGCCGCTGATGATGTAGATGACCCCTCCGGCGTTCACCACCCGGGCTTTGACGTACTCAACGCGTATACAGTTGGTGCACTGCGCCCCCGCGATCACCACCATGAGACCCAGCACGCCCATCACCGAGGAGATGATGGTGAGCGCTCTGGCCGCTTGGAGGTCGTGGCTGAGGGCGAGGACGGAGTCGTGCACCTTGCATTGCATCTGGCCCGTGCTCTGCACCACGCACGACATCCACAAGCCGTCCCAGATGGTCTGAGCCACCACGATGTTGGCTTCGATGAAAGCCGTCACCTTCCACATGGGCAGCCCGCACGAAACCATCACCAGGAGAGAGCCAATTACGCACAGCGATAGTCCCAGGATCTCCAGTCCGGCTGACACCATTTTCGCTGTAAATTCAGTCAAGTCTGTCTGAAACTTTTCAAAGTCGTCCTTAATATATGTTCTTTAGAGCAAAGTGTATTTCTCCTTTTTATCTCTTCGTTTTCGCCTCGGTGTGCAGGAGCGTCAGGCGTTAGTTGCGCATCACTCGCCACATTTACCAGGAGATGTAAGAGACAGAAGCTCCGGGTCTCTTTGTTTCTGAGGGGATGTGAAAACAACTGGAATCACAGTAGCACCGGACCACGAATATCTGCGGAGTGGGGGGTGTATGTACTCGAGGAGAAACTTTCCTCCAATCAGCTGCCGCCGCATCCTCCAGGGACCAATGGAAACGCAGGGAAGTTGTGAGGCTGAATAAAGCGGTCCAGAGCGCATTGTGCGTTTGAACAGTTATTTACAATGAATAGAGAGGGGCAGCAGAGGGGGTGAAGGCACACGGGGTGTTTTAATGGTTTGGAGCAGGTGAAATGCAGTGGTTGGGTGAATCACGGCACTTGTTATTGATTTTTCAGACATGGTGGCTAATGCCACTTGTCTGCGGTGTACATAAAGCTTAAAAAGCCATTTCACACCCATTGTGTATGAGACTCTTAATTGTCTTAAAATGACAGAACAGAAGAAAGGGGGAAAAAAAACAGAAAAATCTCATATTCATTTAAACTGAAACAGTCTTTACAGCTTCATTAAAAACAAAGTGAGCCGGAGCCTTCCTCTACAAGTCAGCAAGTATGAAGCTTATTTTGATTGGAATAATTTATCATATTTTCAATGTTTTTATTTGATTCTTGAAATCATTTTATGCTTGCTTTTAGTCTTTATTTTATTCTTACTAATTAATAGCAAAGTTTTTGTGTTGTGAAGGTTATGCGCCACCCACAAGAAACAATAGCCTAATGAAATCGGGACCCTTATCGTAAACAATACATTTATTAAAATATACACCAGTCCAGCTTAAGCTTTACCATCAACTTTACTGCCGGAAAGTACATGTCATGGTGCTTGTACACAACTTAATACAAATGTCTAAATAAATCCATAGCCTATACATTTACTGCAGGACACATATTATATAATTTGACCTGAGAGATGTTGATACTTAAAATGAGATGACAATCTTGCATCAAAATTAGCGGTAATTTAACATCAATTCAACTGAATTGTTTTAAATGCTTCATTGCTATTGGGTAGCTCACTATGGTGTATGCCTATCCAGTCACTGGCAGATACATGTGTAAAGTACAGGCTACATTATCCTCTGAAAACAGTGAAGCAAATAAATAGCATTACATAGAAATAGGCTACAGAATTATCAGGACCTAAAACTGTACAAATGTGTACATAAGACAAGATATCAGACTGAATAGCATGCTAAACATAAACTATCCAGTTGATCTGAATGACTCATGGACACTTTTTGGTCATAGCCTCACTTCATCATCTTATCAGCACATGCCACTTTTAACATCTAACTAATAAATAATAATACATTTGATCTCTAAAGCGCTTTTCCAGGAATACAACATAATGGAGTTCATATAGACTAGGCTAATAAAACAGACAAACCGAAGAAAAGAAGAAGAAGAATTCCTTTATTAATCCCTCAATGAGGGAAATTACATTTTTTCACTCTGTTAGTATATACACATATATTTTTCAGTTGCACATTACACACACAAGTCATGAAACAAACACATGCACATGCATTAGAGGTGTCAGAGTGAGGGGGCTGCCCCTTATCCAGGCGCCCCGAGCAGTTGGGGGTTCAGTGCCTTGCTCAAGGGCACCTCGGCAGTGCCCAGGAGGAGGAACTAGCACCTCTCCAGCTACCAGTCCACTCTCCACATTTTGGTCCGACCTGGACTTGAACTGGCGACCCTCCGATTCCCAGCCCAAGTCACTACAGACTGAGCTACTGCCGCCCCCAAAAAATGAAAAAATCATGTATGAAAAGCACTTTAAAAAAGGTAAGTGTTTATGAGTGATTTAATGGTAGATCTTATAAAGTTCTTATGTTCTTATACTGTATTTATATTGTTTCGTTTTGCACTATAATGCATTTTGCACTCTGTATGTGCCTTTTTTCAATCTCGGCATGAATAAAGTTTTATCTTAACCAGAAATATAAGGAAACATAGATTAATTTAATTTGTCTATCACAACTGTCTGTTTTACATCGACAAGTTAGACATAAAATAAAATAAAATATAAAGTAGTTCACCACATATTATATTTCCTCGAGGTTGCCGACAGAGAGCACTGTTAAAGAAACTGTAACACTCAGGCAGCCATGTTGGATCCTACCAGGACAGATGTCGTCAGGTCAGCCGTCCTGACCGTTGAGCCGTAATGGCGTCAGTGGCGCCGGCAGACAGCCGTTAGTAAAGAAGAGCCACAGGGAGGAGGGCGGAGCGGACGGTTGGGAACGGTTTCCGGGTTTCCCTTCCTGGGCTGGGACAGCGGCCAGAGGCAAAAGCTCCTGTTGATTAACAATAATTCAAAGTCACGCTCAGGTAAGGCACTGCCGGGTGGTTCGTTGTTGTTTTTGTTTGCTTTTTGCAAACTGTTGGAAAATGAAACGAAGCAGTGGGAGGAAGACACAGAGGACAGTCAGTTGAAGCCTTTCTGGCAACATGACACCAGCCGCGGTAACAACTGTTGCTAAAGTTTCACATGTAACGTTGACAAAGTTTCAGAGCCGTATTACACTCAAAACTCGGTCTGTCAGGCGAGTTTTTAGAGGAGAGATCACATTTTTGTGGAGCTGCGTAAGAACCAGTTACAGCGTGATTGTCCCAGTTGATGTTTAGTAAACCCAGCCAGTGTCTGTCAGACTGGGTGTGGTGGACATCAACTGGGACAGAGGCCTTCACACAATCTGCCCTACCCAGAGACTGAAGCATTGATTTACAGTCTGCTTCATTTCGTGACACAAATTCAAAAGTCAAGGTTAATATTTCCTTCTCTTCAGAGACCCACATTATTGATGAGAACATTTTTTAGACATGTGACCATTGTCCTTTGTTCCAGTTCATACTTGATAACTTGAGGGAAACTCTCTACACTCCAGAGGGCAAAGCATTGACTTCTGCAAATTTCCTTTAAATCCCTCTTGTGTAACATTCCTCAAGTCTGAAATAGCCTTCTAACATCCGAATAATTCTTGACCTTTGATTGCAAAGGCACATTTGTGCAAAATAAATTTGGTGTTTAGACAACTTCACAATAACAGTGGGAAACAATAACATAGTCTCATTATGTGTCTGTCTAAGATGTGGCGGAGGGCCACCATTGAAGAATTATCATCCATCTTTGCTTGTGTTTGGCTCAGTGAGAACATGCATATTTCACTTCCTTTCATGCTGAACACTATGGGCACGATGGCAGACTGTGGAAGCTGTAATCTCAGCCTGGCAGCTGCCCTTTAATTCAGAAACATCTAAGCTTTTTATTCAGGTCAGTCGGCTATCAGAAGGCCAACATGTCTAAGAAGTGAAAGAGGTCTCAGGCCTGTGATCCAGCACCTTCACCGCTCTCTGACCTTTCCCCTTCCTGTGACCTTATCTGACAAACACTGGCCGGCACAGACATCTGTCAGACATCGTAAATTACAAGAGGATGTTTCCTCCCTTTTAGCACTGTGATGTGAATGGAAAAACAAAACTTGATTCACACTGGGTTTTAATGATGATGTTTCACAGCAGGATGTCTTTGTTCACTTGTATCAGGGTGAAGACACACAACTTCACATTAACTTTGATCCCTACAAGTACTAGATTTACTGTGATGACATTGTCATATTTGACAATTGATTTACCATCACCCTCTGAGCTGTCAGTCAAGTAAATATGCTTACCTCCATGAAATGTAGGCATTATGAGGCTGTGTACAATTAACGCTTAAGAAATTGTTCATTTTGTCAATGTGCGTCTAGGCTCCTTCGGGCAAAACACCTGAATCAAATCAAGGTAGATCATCAGATTTCTGCAAAAAATGGTGTAAAGCAATCTTGTTCATTTTGTTTATAAGTTTTCAGTATTGTAATTTTAAAATATTGATATTAAAGGAATATCTACCTTGGTATTAACATTATGGCAACATGTTTTCCTGTAGTCAAGCGTCTTTTGTTTCGCACTACTGTCTTAATATCCAACCCTTATATCTAGATTATTTTGTAGATCAAGCATTTTGTGTGATAAATTAACAAAAAAATAAAAAGATGGTCATCAAAATTTCCAAAAGCACAAAGGTGACAATCTTTGTGTCCAACAGCTGCAAAACCAACTGCTACTGTGACATAAAAGAGAGCCGTAGCATACTTCCTTATATTAAAAATACTAGAACTATGAATTGTTGGCATTTGATTTTCTGTTTCGTACTTGATAATGTGCGAGAAATAGATTATTTTTAGTTATGATTTCAAGTGTAAGGATCTATGCCTTTTAACTTGACATAATTATACAACCTAAACTAAAAATGACCTGCACCTTTAATTGTTTACTTTCACGATTAATCATCACCATAGAGCTATCTTTCCAGCTAAACGTCATTGTGGTGCTCAGCAGCTGTGTGAGTAGCAGTGTTAGGATAACGGTTCAGTTGCTGTTCAGTCATTTCCTCTTCTGTCCCCATAATCATAAAGGGCCCATCCTGTGCTTTAAGCTCTGTGTGTGTTTTATGGTCGGGTCTGGTGGTTCACTCGTAGTTGAAAGACTTTTTCATTCTGCTTATTGTGGCTTGTTTTTCCTCTATCTGTTTCTAAGCTTTAAAAACATTATGTCTTTATTACTGTAGCCCACCACCGCTGCAGTACCTCTGGTCTCTGACGGCTTCTTAATTACAGTCAAGCCCCCGTTTATGTTTATGTTTACATGTGCCAAACATAATTTTATTATGGTTAGTAGCTCTTGCTTGCTGTGATCAGTTGCCAGTAAATCACTGTTTTTGTTGTTGTGCCACTGAGTTCACTAAATCTCCACGGTGTGAAGTTATTGTTTCAGTGTTTCCAATAAGAGCAGAGAGACTGTAATCCATGGTGAGTGGGTGTGCGGACCCTCGGCGCTGCCTGTCAGGAAGGTGAATGGTTCTACCAGCAGTGCTGCCCCTTCATGGCTTCACTCCAGCCAATAAATCAACTGTAAATGCATTACATGCCAGCAACTCTGGCTTCACTAAGGTGGCATTATTCCCTTTTGGCCCAAACTGTTTAATCTCCCCCACGTCTGGCCCGTTGATAGCTTTGTGTGTACATGCGTGCGTGCGTGCGTGCGTGCGTAAAAGCAGCTCAGCAACCCGGCCGATTAAATGGCCATTATTAAGAGAGTATTATTGAGGTGTGCCTCCTGCCTGTCTGCCCTGTAGTGTTGTCTTTGTGATATTACAACTGCGATATTGGAACGGTTTAATTAATCTGCTGCCTGCTAATTCTGATTCCCACAGAGCCTGTAGTGGAATAACACTTAATAGGCAGTGTGTGTGATATGCATGAATACGCCTGTGTGGGCTACATTAAATTAGATGTTCATTGAAACTAATGAGTAAGTGGCTCTTGTGAGGGACTAATTCTTTCCTCCAAGAAATGGATATTTTTGCTTTTTAGTGAAATGTCTCAACTATTGGAAGGATCGATATGAGATGTGATACAAGCTCCCTAGACGATGAATCCTAATGGCTTTTAGGTGGTTTTGGAGAAATGTTTGGACTGCCATGGCATATGGTACACACACAGTTGTGGTCTACACAGGAGGAATTTTTATAACTTTACTGATTCCCCGACTTTTCATTCTGCTCCATTATCAGGTGAAAATGGTGGTAAAAGATGGTGAACATTTAATAACAATTAAACAGTGAATCATTTGCTCTATAAAATGTCAGAAAATATTAACTTATTCAAACCGTCCAAGCGTCCCAACCAGTATTTTTTGTTACTTTTTATGTTAGTGATTCATTTTTATGTTAATGATTCATAGATTGATCAACGAATTGATGAATGATCAGGTTAAATTAGTGCCAACTATTTTGAGGTTTCAATAACATTTATGTCGGGTGCACATTATCAATGTAAATGCCTATTTTTTCCCCCCTTTGTTCATGTGGCATTTTTAAAAGTCTGTCTGTGTAACTGGGTTAACCTCTAACCTTTGGCTAACCTGGCCTATATTACCTCCACCCTGTACTATTGCTGTCCTGACTTATGGTTGGACCTGAATGTGGTCAGGGGTCAGGCACGTGTTCCTCCTCCCACAGCTGAGCTGCCCTGTATACGAAAGGCTTCAGGAACCAGAGAGCTAAACAACCATTGTTCTCCCTGCAGGCTCTGTGAAACCACCCTGTCAGAATCTAAGGTCTCTGCCCACTTTCATGTAGATGCAGAGAGCCCCCCATTACCATGTAATAGATTTATCAGTGTGAAATGGTTCCCCAAGTGTCCACAACAGTATGTTTGTTACATGCCAATGGCAAAAAGGTCAATCCAGATTCCCATGCCACCTTGTTTGCCCCCAGCTTATATAACCAGAGAGCATCTCTGTTTGGCAGCACACGGCAGTCTGCCTCTTTGTAATGCTTATCACACTCCACCTGTCAAGGATCCAGTGTGTTGGTGATAAAATGGAGCCTGTTCTTCCTGCTCAGTCATTATGTGGCTAATTTATCAAGCGGGCTTGTTGCTCTGTCGTCTGCTCAGGGTCATAGAGTGGGGCAGGAGCACCGGGTATATAAGTTTAATGGGAGTCTGGGAACATACTTGTTGCCAGGAGCTGTTCATCTCTGGTCCTTCTGTGTGATAGTGCTAAAGAATATTGACAGCTTGTGGACTCAATGTTAAGATTTGTAGACAATTTACAAATGTATTTATCCTGAAAATAGGTTCCATATGTCGGACCTAAACATATCTACGTACAACAGATGTAGATAGATAACACTGTAAAAATCTTACCAGAAGCTATGCTTTTGGTTCCTTCCCACATGAGTGAGTGAGTTCAGGAACTGATCTTCTTGAGTAAATTCTGGAGAACACTTTAAATCAAGATGCCTGGAACAAGTGTTTTGCTGCCTGTAGGATGGAATTTCCTCTGAACTTTTTTAAGGTGATATATCTCCTCATTATCAATTATTGTTTCCACCAACAGGCACGGCGTCACATCAACAGTCGCAATGTCTCAGTCAGGCGAGAAAGGGAAGGTGAGTAAGAGGCTGAAATGCCCCCACATTACAGCACTTTGAGCTATGACGGCTCCACGGTGTATTAAGGAGGCCTTTCTAATATGCCGTGGTGATTAACACTCATGGTACTTCTAATCTCATGCACTCACGCTTACACAGGCATCCAGAGAGGATATCCTGTATAAATGTTTAAGTGTTTCATGGCTTTTCTTTATTGCCTATTGGACTTTCTCAGTGATATGCATCATCATCATCCATCACATTATTATATACCACTTTCCACACCTCATAAAAAAAATGGAAAAAAAATCACAAATATGATCCCTTTTAATTACAGCCATTATTACACATTTTTACTGTTTTAATTCTTATGTATTAATTGCAGTTTAAGGCCCCAATTCTGTCCTTTTGTGCCCTATAGTTCCCAGATGCAGCAGGTTATGTAGGGTTTGCCAACCTCCCAAACCAGGTGCACCGAAAATCAGTGAAAAAAGGGTTTGAATTTACTCTGATGGTTGTAGGTGAGTGATCACTTGTTTCTTCTGCAGTGGACTATATGATTTAATTAGAGAATCAAGCTTTATTTTTTCCATTCCCTTTGTTTTTTAGGGGAGTCTGGTTTGGGCAAGTCAACACTTATAAACAGCCTGTTTCTCACTGATCTCTACCCTGAACGCTACATCCCTGGTGCCGCAGGTACACTCCCCACTACACACACATGCATACGCGTACACAAATATGCACACTGTAATAATAGAGAAATGTCTGCTGCAATGTCTCCAGCAGCGCTTTATTTCAAGAGGAATGTTGGGAATGCCTTAGTCTCAAAATATGACCCTGCCCTTTTTATGACTTGACTTAGGTTAGGACTTGTTCTGACTTGAAAACAATTATCCTGGGCCTCCCTGGACTGTTTGTGCAGATAAGAAAATCTATAGCTCTTTCAGATGACAAAACTCATGATTTCATGTTTTAAGGTGTATCCATTTTCTTGAAACCACAAGTTTTTGGCAGCTCAGACACACAGCTCAGACAGAAATATTGGAAATCAGTGTCTCCTCTGTATTTTCAACTATTCCTTTACCTCTGCTCTGCAGAGAAGATTGAGAGAACGGTGCAGATTGAGGCATCAACTGTGGAGATTGAGGAGAGAGGAGTGAAGCTTCGCCTCACTGTGGTCGACACCCCTGGATACGGCGACGCCATCAACAGCCAGGACTGGTGTGTTTATGAGCTGTGGAGGAGTGCAGAAAGATAACAGCTTGGGACGTGTTTCCTGTTCAGCATGCTCTCTCATCCTGCCCTCCTGTCTTCAACAACTCTTCTCAAGTTTCATCCCTAACTCCCTGTTTCTTACCTCGCCTCCCTCTGCATTCCCTATGTCTACATTTCCTTCAACTGTGTGTTTGTGTGTAACCATCCTCATGTCAGTGATGTCGGTGTAGCCTATATAGATATGTTTGTTGTTGAATGTCATGGCTGTACTTTAACTCTTCTGGACCAACACACACTCCTATAAAGGTGACCAAAAAGAACAGAAAAGAGATATAATAACAGAAAACCTGTCATTGACTTTCTCTGATAAACACTGTTTAACAGTAAATACATCAAGCTTTGGCGTTTGTAATAAAATCCCATCACAAAACAGAGATGCAGAGTTTGGGAAGTGAAGCATCTCCTGACATATAAAACCACACTATCGAGCCATTGTGGGAGTCCAAAACAGTATTTGGCTCACTGTTTCTACTTGGGAGAGATGACCCTCTGAGCCGTATTACTTGATAGCCTTCAACATATTATTTCCTTTCCTTGATAGTCATTCTCAGTGTCAATGTTAAAACAGTGTTTACTTGTTGTGATCACTGAGGCTTACACCCGTTCCTCTGTCCGTGTCAGCTTCAAGACCATCATCCAGTACATTGACAATCAGTTTGAGCGATACCTCCACGATGAAAGTGGCCTGAACCGAAGACACATTGTGGACAACAGGGTGCACTGCTGCTTCTACTTCATATCTCCCTTTGGACATGGGTAAAATAAAACACTCTTTCATCTCTGAAGGTTTACTCCAGTATGTTTAAGATCACCTGAGAGAAGAAAAAAGTATATTCCCCCTCTGAAATGCACTGTAACAGCCTGATTTTGTCAATGATCTTTCCTCTTCTCCATAAGTATCCCCTCCTCTGTGTCTGTTTTTTCACTGTCTCAATTGTTTCTGTCTTCTTTGTAATCATTTCTCTGCTAGTCTAAAGCCTCTGGATGTTGAGTTTATGAAGGCCATCCACAGCAAAGTCAACATAGTCCCAGTCATTGCCAAGGCTGACACACTGACACTGAGGGAGAGGGATCGCCTGAAGAGGAGGGTGAGTATTATTTCTCCACACACTCACACAAACCTGTTCTATACAGTAATCATCTGTCCCCTTGATTTATTCTTGGCACAAGGACACAGCTTCAGTGTCTAAGCATCTACTGTGCAGATGTTGAGGAGCATTTTGGTGAGCATTGTTTTGGTCCCATCTACAGTTATATTTTAGCCATTAGGAAGAGGACCATTAAATAATACACTAATACTGACATTCATCCTCACTGACACCTGTGTCTTCATGTGAGGAAAGAACTTGTACTTCCCCTCCTCTGATTTATTACATTTTGTGTTCTTGATGTTATCATCATCAGTTGTTTAAAAGTAAAGGGAGGGTCGACATAAAAGAGGAAACATTAGGAGGAGCATAAGAAAGGAAAGAGTGGTGTATATAATGTACAGCACATCTCATCCAGTCTCAGCCCACCCCAGGTACTTCCTGTTGTAAGTGACCAGAGTGTCTGCCTGCCTGCACGCTCCTCAGCTTCCTGCTGTCCAGAGGAGGAAACACAGTAGTTCAATATAACGCGCAATGTGTTAAGCTGATAACCTCTACTACTGCTGTTTACGCTACGCTACTCAAATGTGCGGATTCTCTGCTTTTCTTCATTTCATGTCATTAAAAATGGAACATGCTTTTGGTATAGTACAGGTTTCACCATGGGCTCAATTCCACTGTTTTCTGACATTTTATCGGCAAAACATTTAATAAAGAAAGTAACCATCAACTAATAATGGAAAAATAATCATTAGTTGCAGTTCTGGTTGAGGAAGAAAATGCGGGCAGTCTGCTGTTGCAGTGACTTTTTTCCATTAGTGTTGTTTGTGTTCAGACTGTCTCCTTACTTGGCTGTTTATGCCCAGACCTCCCACCTACCTCTCATTCAGGTCTCGGAGCCGGTGGTCTGGCAGTGTGTCAGACTGACCAGAGTCCAGCTCAGCTCAGCTCTGCTCCCTTCAGGGGTGACGAGTCTGCTTTGTTCAAGGCTCCCACAGTCAGATTGCTTGAAATTGCTGATGCACCATCTTGGGGAGACAGGACACACGCACACACACACACACACACACACACACACAGTGTTTCTGAATTTCCTAAGACCGCAAGATATCAGGTGCTTCATTAGGACAATACAATTCAGCGACTACACTTATTTTGTGAAATTCTTCCACTGTGTTGTCCTTAAGGGACCTGCCAGTTGAATTGTGCTCAGTTGAGTTGTTTAGTGTTTTGACCTTCCTCAAACTTTCTGAATGTTCCTCTGGCACTTAACATGAAAAAAATCATGTTTCCTGCCACTACCGACCACCGCCCCAATCTACAGAAATCCCCCAAGCCCGATCCAGCTGGCAGCGTGCAGTGGGTCAGCTGTCTTGATTATAGTTAGAGACATAACTTCTGTTTTATTCATCTGTGTGCTTTTCATTCACATCACTGATAGACATCATGAACTGTAAAGCAGGAAATGATAAAAGGGGGGCAGTGGAAATAGAGTAGCATTATCACTCTGATCTGAGCTCTTTGCTGTTGAACTGTCCACAACACTATCTGTCTGTTTGTTCAAATGCTCTGCTTAGTATTCCCTAAGTGATCAAACTCACGCACACAGAAAAATATGCACACACTACCCAAATCCATCTATTTTCCAATTCAAGCAATGCAGAAAACATTTCTAAACTACATTTAAAGGCATCTTTTTTTGTGCTGAAAAAGTTTCTATCTGATTATAGTGAGTCATTATTGTCAGGAAGTACAGAGAGTAAATTGAGCTATCTGCTCTCCATTTAGAAACGACATCGCATGTTTGAAAAGTGGGCATATTATCTCCTGTTAGGGCACATTTTTGACATACACAACTTTAATCTTCATCTCCTCTCTTGTAAAACTGCTGTTTTACAGCTGGTCATTAAGAGAGACTTTTTTTTATTCCCTGCTGGAGATACCTAAATATTTTTCCATGGTTTCTGAATTTTACTTTTCATACAAATCTGTGAAACCAATGCTGTGACATGGAGTAACACATGCAGCAGGATAAATCACTTCTCATAGCTGTGCTTCATCCTGAAATTACTGAAACTGTATGAAAATGTGTTGGTCTTCCTGTTATTAGTGAAACAAAGTAAATTGTACTTCAGAGTTAAATTGTGAGCTTTGTGTAAAAATTGAACAGGTACTACTGACTTTTTATAAAAAAGTGAATAAGTATTTGGCATATGATATTTACTCTAAATAATTTGTGATCATTTGCTAATTTTAGACAATAGGACTCAAATGCACTCTTCCTGTCTTTACTGATTTTTCACAGTAGGGTTGTTTGTTGTGAGCTTGTAGACATGGTCATTGTAAATGGAACGCGGTGTAGTATTGCTCATTCATCTCTTGAAGTGTCTCTCAGGAGAACAAATGTCTCTAGTTTGAGTATTTGTTGGTTCGATCAGATTAGTTGAAGTGGCTCTTAGGTATACGTGCCTCAGTGCTTCCATACAGTCCAGCACATTGTAGCGGGGCACCAGGCCTTCCTTTGAGGTCAGAGTGCCAGCAGCCAAGAACCTGCCACAAAGCAGAGTGCTGGAGGATGATTGATAACCCCAAGCGTTTCTGCGACACTATTTATTAGTTTGTTTTTTTGCAGCGTACTTTCTCACCGTTTGGAGTCATTTGTCTCTCAGTGAGTGGGACCCTCTCATCCTCCTCCGCCTCTCTCAAGGCTAGTCCAGTCCTTTCTCTTATTATTAGGAGGAAACAGCTTGTACAGAACAATATAAGTTTCCTGCGATGTGTCAAAACGGTCCATTGACAAGACACAACCTGCTGCCCTGTGCTGCTCAGGCCCACGGACAAAGTTAACAAACCTCCCATCATTCAGCTTTCATCCCTTCAGTCCTGCTCACCCGTCCTTCCTCTCCTGGCTGCACCTCACTCAGCTGCTTTATTCTTCTGCGTCTTTGTGTCCTCTTTTTTTAATTTGCTCTAATGCCAATTTCCTGCACCAGGGTCGCTGTGGACTCTAGCTCATAAGTTCCCCTGAGGAGGGTATATTGAGGGACTGATCCTCTCAGTCTGGGACCTTACAGTCATATCCTGTACAGGGCTTTAGTCTCAAACTACCTTAGTGGCTGCTTTTTGTTTGGACATAGAGGACTATGGTTTAGACTGGAATCTGATTTGCCCCCATGTATTTGTCTTCCCTGCTCTTCTCATATGGTAGTTGACTGAATATCTTTAGGTCAGATAGTAACAAGCAAAATGTAAAGACCTTTAGTAAAACTGTGACGGAAGGATTGATTGTAAAAAACAATAATTGCCAATGAAGATAGTCCTTAGTTGCATCCTTACTGTTTTCCTCTCGTCTCTGTCTTCCCTGGTCTTCCTGATCTTTTTGTCTCCTCTCCTTACTTCTCTCAGCCTCTTATCCTTCCTCCACTCTGCTCATTGTTTCCCATGCAGAATACTCCCTCTCTTTCTCACGTTTGTCCCTTCAGTTGTCATATTTCACCCCCGGCCGAGGCACTGCCTCGGTTTTCCCTTCATTGTCTGACTAGCTGTCTTCTCCCCCACAGCCACTCCACACTCCTGCAGTGTGAACCAGCTCTACAGCCCTACTGGGACACATTATCAGTGCCGGACTGCTCATACGGGCCTGTATTGTCACCAGGTTTTCATAAATAGCAGTGAACAGAAAGTGAAGCTGTTTTAACACTTTGGGTGAACTCCAGCTACCAGATCAGCTGAGTGAGGAAAGGAAATGATGATGAATTATTTATTTTTTCTTTGTACATGTCCAGGCAGGCGCCCCATCAGTAAAGGTTAGGTGGTGATTACTTCACTGCTCCTGTGTGTGCTCCGTTTCCTGCCAGTGTTTCAAACATGGGGATGTATTTATTTTTTTGCCCTCCAGCGGTCATTGTGCTGGTACATACTCCATGTCTCTGCAGATTTTAAAACAATAAATACACTTTTTTCCCCTCATTGAGCGAGCGGCTCTATTAAACACTTTCATTTGTCCTCAAGTAAAGAAAGTACAAGCCAAGTACAGCATGAAAGCAGCAGGTTGCTTTGTTAGAGGACCAGTCTGAAAAGATGGTTTAAGGATTTTACCGTGCTGTTAAAGTCATTTTTTTGTGTTGAGTTTTCCCTTGAGTCCCTTTTTTTTAATCTGGACAAAGTCACGACAGCCTGTAGTTGAAATGCTAAACTGGCATTGTCTCTTTGTAAATTTCATGTAGATACAATCACAGGGATTGTTCCCCCACCATGCTCTTTGATCACAGGCAGAGGTGGGTGGTCTTAACTGTAATACTAATACTTAACCCAGACAATGGGGTGTGCCGGGGTGTGCCGGTGTGTGCGTGTGTGCGCAAGTGTGTTGGTCACCATAACTCATATGATGCCTTCAGGTTGCCATGGTTGTGACTTCCTCTGTACTTTTCTTCAGTGCCTGCTGGTAGAACAAATCCAGCTGTTCTTGCCTGGTCTGTTCCAGTCCGGACCGTCCGCTCAGTCTCAGACTATGACTGAACATATCTGGAATGTGCTTCTGTGCATGCATAGAAGTGTCTTTAATCCCGTTAACAGAAAGGTATTGTTTTCTCTGTGCTGTTGTGTGTATGGGTGTGTATGTACAGGGGGATGATATTTTAACAGTCAGAGGGATTTGCTCTGTAGATGGTCTGAAGGTCATCCTCCATCTGTGGTGAGCCACTGGCCTCCTGGAGCTACAAAGCTCCACGCTTGTGAACTCTTTTCCTGCTCCTGACACCACATTATACCAGTTCACCAAGTGAGTCAACAGTTAGCTATGTGTATGTGAAATTGTGTGTGTTTGTGTAGGAGAGGCTGCTATGAGGTCCAAATCCCTCCGACCCCCCTAGATTAGGTATTGTTGGGGCTCCATCACCCCCTCAGACTCCCTGCAGGCAGGAGAGAGCCGGCTAGATGAAAGACCTTTCCTGGCAAGAGAGAAGTACTTGTTCTTCCGTCTTCAGGCTAGCAAAATATGTCTGGAAACTAAAGACTAGTTATAAGAATCAGAATTCATCAGCAGATCTGTTATCTGCCTTGTAATCTTGTTGTTGAGGTATACATGTAGCTCAGTTCTCCTAACTCACTGTAGATATTTACTTTCACTCGAAAGCCACATTGATACCTGTCATGTGACAGATGTAAGTCATATTTTGTTAAACAGAGAAGCCTTGTGTTGTTGGCGGAAGATGGTGGAGCAACTTTAAAGTCTTGTTACCTCGGTGGATCTACAACTGGAGATACCATTTCTTGTCACAGCATTTTATTTCTTGAGTGTGTTGGGCCCTTGTTTTTTTTGTCCAGTTCATATCCAGACCATATCTTATCTCATGTTTCACATATACGTTCATAAACAGTCCATTGGCTGGACAGTTGTAATTCATCAGACCAATCATGCTTCTTTTATTGGATTTTCTGATCTGAAACTAGCTGGAGTTTTTTCACCTAAAGTTGCACAGACTAAATCTTAACAGCAAACATGAAGCTCTGTATGTTTCTGTTAATATATGGATCATGTTTTGACATTCCTGCACACACTTAAATAAAGATTTTGCATAAATGAAGTTATTTTCACAATATCAAAACATCAATACAGTCACTAGAGGTGTATGTGTCAGTTTATCAGTCAAGCATGATTGTAGACAGCATTTAGGAAAATTAATAAAACATCCAAATGCTGCATTGGTTGGTTTAACCCCTGTCATGCTCAAATTTCATCTTAATTATAACCTTTTTTTTTTACTCTTAAATACTGCCTGTCGTATATGGTGGTTCTATATCACATTAGCTATTTCCTCTGAAGTGCAGAGTTTGCTGTGTGAAGTGGATTTAGAAGGTGCATAGGAAGCAGTTGGTTTATTCGCTGATGTGTAGACACACCGTTGGACCTACAGGATTGTGGTACGGGATAGAGAGCACTCAACAGAACGGATTTAACGCTCACCATGGCCACCATTTCCTTTAATAAACTCTGCAGTCTGGGAAGCAGAGGGGCCTGTTCCTCAAGGTGTTTTCTCAGTATGAAACAAGGTTTAAAAGCACCTGAATGCTGATCAGAGCTACTACTTCTAACAGCAGTGACACACTTCCTTTAGCCACTCTTCAGAAGCTGGCAGGCAGCTGTGAGGTTACATAAACGTTACGTAAAAGTGCTGCAGGTCTGGTTCCTCTGGGTTGCCAATCCTTGCTCTTCTCAGTCAGGGCTGATTAGTGTTGTTTGATTGTTTTGTGGATTTTTTTTCTTTCTCTTTCTGCATTGTTGATATCCTCAGAAAGCCTTGGTGCATGTTTCTACTTCCAAGTATTGTTCCCTATTAGACTTTTAGTTTGGTTTGATACAAACACCATGTCAGGCCCAGGAGGCTCCGCTCTGTCCTCAACAATCACACTACATCAGTATTATTGTGACAGTGTGTGCCTGTTGAGCATCAGCACAGCAGTGCTTACCACACTCTTCTCTTTGGTCTCAGTGCTCTTTGTCTGTGGCAGCTATTTGTTTTCTGTCTATGTTGTTTGTCCAGGATCCATTTGTCATTGTTAAGCAAGTGTTTGAGTCATTCATATTTTTGTGGGTTTGCTTGTGAGAATGAACAAATCCTGAAAATATTATTAACCCTCGTCAGGTTGCTGTGTTGAAACGGTTGATCCTTGTAATGATGGGTTTGCACCCTGTTTCATTATTATTTGAGGTTTTGGTTGAACCTACTATGCAAAATCACAGAAAAATTGCTTAGCCATGTCTCCCAAGCCTTCACTCTTATAATTATATCTTGTGTAGAGTATGCGGGTGTGCTATATTTGGGCTACTCATAACCGCTGCAGTATGTTTTGCTATTCATAGAGATGAGCAGGCCTGACTGTTCACTTCGTGCTTCATCTGCAATTAGACTCAACCAATTTCTAGCTGGACAACATCGGCCTCCACCCTCTCACTTATCATAACTGCCCAACACGACGGAATATTTCCACAAACAATGCTTCATATTCAGGCAATGTGAGCCAGAAACATGAGCCGATAAATCTTTGCTTTCCTTTTCTAATTAATACTGAGCCAGGGTCTTGTGTGGCATTGTTTTTGCCTCGACAGCGTAGAGTGGCCCTGCATGGCCAACCATAACAACAGAGGGAGGGGTGGATGTGGGGGGGTGTATTATAGCTGGACAGGATGGTCATAAAATCAAAATGGCTCCCACTGCCAACATCTCCGTGCCAACGAAAATACACTTTTAGGAGTTGGAGGAGAGACTGGTGTAACGTTAGGGATTAGGGCCTACGTTGTGTACAGTAAATCAACAGGAGACTAGAGGGATTTAGAGCAGGCAGTGATTTTGACAGCTGATGATCCCTGAGAGTTCTTGATTACAGGTGTCAGGCTGTACTAAGCACATGTTACGGAACAGAAAGATTCAGGTAAACAGCCATTTTCTAGCTTTTGGCTTACCAAAAATGAGGACGGACAGCAGATCCATGTTTGTGTGTTGACCAGATATTGTTTGTGGATATTTGATGATATTTAGTAGTAGTAGTTTGCATTCATAAATATGCTACACTTTGTTGGTCAGTGGTCTTTCGGTTTGATTTTTTTTTCCCTGTTTTATCACATTCTTTGTCTGAGTTTGTCTCTACCTTATCTACTTATATGACTGGATTTGTTGTTTGTTTGATTTTTTTCCTGCCATTGTGACATGCATGTTTATTTTCCTACTGAGTTTCCCAAAATTCACCATGCTTTGCCTCACCGGGACGATGTTTGTTCAGCCTCAATGTGCGACGGATCTGTAAATCTTGTGTGTTTGAGTGAATGAAGGATAAAGAGGCTGTGATCCTCAGTCCGCTCTCCTCTTGAGTCCCGCAAAGCCTGTTTGTTTTTAGATGTGCCGCACAACAATGCTCGAGTCTCCCCGCACACGCACACACTGCACAGAGCTCACTGAGAAAACAAACGACAGTCATAACAAGGACTCAAACAGGAGCTGCGCTCTGTAGGAAAACCTGCGCTCACTTCCCAGGCTCCACTGTCTTATTATACACCACTGTACATGAAAGTCTCCAAAAATGCCAGGAAAACAACCCTTGACGTTTTTTGGCTCCATTACATAAGACTACATTGTGAATTTAAAAATTCTGCTCACGGGAAAACAAAAGAAAAATGCAGCTTTGATGTTTAGAATAATAAATACTGACATCTGTCCCAGAGGTAGCCAGGAAGAAAGCGCCTTTGTTTTAAGTTGTTTCTCCACCGGTCGGCCTGTGAATAAAGGAGGGAGAGAACTTAGTTTGAGACCCTGAAACACACAGTTATTATTTTTCACCTGTCTACACTTTCTGTCTCACCCCTCTTTTCCTCCACAGGGGGCTTTAATTAAACGTGTTGCTGCAACAACTGGTACCCACTCATACCCTCCTATTAGTCTATAGAGCTCTCTGACTTTCTGTTACATTGGGCGGCAGCTGTTGTTTTGTCCATACGAATCACAGTTTATAGTGAATACACACATTTATAGAAATATTAAGGTATATTACAGAAGCATTTGCGATGCTATAGTTGACTGTAGCATTTATCTACTTCAAAGTCAGCATTTTATTTACTATACTGTAAGATTACAACTACAAGTGCAGTTGCAGTAAACTACAGTATAAGTACAAGAGCAGATAGGTCGTGTTGTCAATAAGCAACTTATTAGTTATTATTTTAAGACATCTGGAAGGAAAATGGATTCTTAGTAGTCATGGCAGTGAGGTTGTTTTAGTATATTTCCAGATCACTGGTTTTGGGTGCAGATTGATAATAGAAGGTGCCATGAGGCCACGACCCTGCAGTCTCACCCTGTGTATCTCGTTTCCACCTCTCAGATCCTGGATGAGATCGCAGAACACGGGATCAGAATTTATCAGCTACCTGACGCCGACTCTGACGAGGACGAGGAGTTCAAGGAGCAGACCAGAGTCCTTAAGGTGAGGGATTGGGACAAGCAGCTGATACCAAACTACGTCAGACACTTCCCTCTGCTGGTTTAGTGATAGATACCATTCTCTTCCTATTCATCCTGGCTTCCCTTCGCTTTGTCCCCTCTGCTCTGTTACCTTTATTTTCCACATCCCTTCCTCTGACCTTTATCTTTCCCAGGCGAGCATTCCCTTTGCTGTGATTGGCTCCAACCAGCTGATAGAGGTGAAGGGAAAGAAGATCCGTGGTCGTCTCTACCCCTGGGGAGTCGTTGAAGTGGAGAACCCCGAGCACAATGATTTCCTCAAACTACGGACCATGCTTGTGTGAGTCGCCCTGGCAATAAAACTGCTTAAGTAATAGTATTTTCAGAAAGTAAAGTCCTTTAAAATCCTGACAGAACTTCATCCACATGAAGCTGGTTGTTTAAAAAAATGTTGACAGTGAAGCTCTACTGCCTCCCAGTGTGTGAAGATGTCTGTTTGTTGCAGGACCCACATGCAAGACCTCCAGGAGGTAACTCAGGATCTGCATTATGAGAACTTCCGCTCAGAGAGGCTGAAGCGAGCGGGCAGGTGAGACGCTGATCTACACCATATGAACAGCACTGCTCTGTATTAAGCAAGCATTTATAACTAACGTGTGTGGTTTCTCTGCAGGGCTGTGGATGAGGATGTGGTGGATAAAGACCAGATCCTGCTGCAGAAAGAGGCAGAGGTAAGAACATGCACACAGCTCCTCACTTTGTGTGAAAATGCCTCTTGGTTGACCCAACAGCAGATGCATAGCTGTAAATTCAGGTATGCACAATAAGTTCAGACTTTTCCAGAATCATATTAGTAGTATACTTATATGTACAGTATGTCATTAGTAAAAGCACTTAAAGGGCCATACCACAGCTTTTGTACACCTCAGTAAATGTGTGTTTAGAACTGGCATTATTGACAACAGTTTCCCAATTCATGCGAATGACGGCGTCATTTTAAAATATGTTTTTGCATTTCTTTCCTTCCGGGGAAAGATTTGTTTCAATGCATGTTAGTACACTTTCAAAATCAGCTCTCAAAGACTTAAAACCTGCTCGACATAGCTAATACATCAAAATGAACACACGCATTTACACTGGCTTCTGTGAGGTTCATTACCTTTAACAGAAGGAAGTTGCTCCCCACCATTTAAATTAATCCCTGGATAAAATACTGCTTTAAGAGCAAATTCATAGTTAGATACACAGGTGTGTGTTTTGGCAAGCAGTGTATCACCTGAAGGTTTCATTTGAAAACTTAAACAGTTTTGCAAAATATTTCAAATGGTTAAAAGTTTGCATACTTAGGTAGATGACTGGCACTTATGGAAGGTGTAATGCATTGTATCTGTATTTCAGTGTGCATATTGGGCATGAAAGTATTGTTTTAAGATCAAGCCTATCCTTAAAAATCATACAAGGATCTGAGCTTTCAGACTACATCAACCTCCCACATGCCGGCCTTTTGTGAAGTGTAAATGCAGACCCACCCTGACTGTGTAGAAAAATTGCCTTGTCATGTTTTTCATGTACATATGTTGTTATAATGTTAACATTAAGGCTCTGGTTTTACTGACAGTTAATCCGTCACTGTTTAGAAAGAAAACAAAAAGGCTTCATTATTTTCATCCCACTATCTTCTATATGTGTTGTTTACATTTTGGGTCATAGAGTCTGCACGTCGCCAGGTAATAACCTGTTTCCTGATTGCTCTTGATTGGCCTGTTTGTGTTGCTGCTGCAGTCCAGCATAGTGAGCGGGCGAGGTCCCATCAGAGCTGTTTGTAAACAATGTGCCCAGGCAGGATATGCCATCACTTCCTGCCTGGATGTCCTGGCCCAGTTTTATGGTGGGAATGACCTCAGTTATGTGAGGAGTCCAAACACAAAGCAGGAGAGACGCTGGTCTATATGTTCACTGAGTGTGAGGAAAGATTACAGTACCTGATGCTACTGTACTGTACAGATTCATATTTGTCTCCCTGTGTGGATGTAAATTACACGTAAACATACTATTTAATACATATAGAAATTGTTTAACTTAGGTTTAAATTGATCTAAATGTTTGCAAGTTTTACCCACCATTATTTCCCTTGATGTATAATCTTACCACATTTTATTAATGTAATGTTTTTATTTTTGTTTTCAGGTAAAGTCATGTGGAATATGCCTTCACATTTAATGATTTTTGGTCTGTCTATAATCTAAATATTAGCTGAGACTTGAGTCTGACGATAAATGATGTGAAGTTCTGTTCTCAGCCACAAGATGGTGACAGACACCAGCGAAAGCTACAGGAGTGTTATTAACATTTATTTACATTTCAAACATTATTCTTTTATTGGCTGTCATTGATTTTATGCTGCATTTATTTTAAACAATTTAAATTAATTTGCTAGTACGGTCCTATTTGCTGATATAAATTTAGAGTTGCGACATCCATATTTGTGAAAATATTGATTTACTCGACATTTGAATGAGTAACGGCCATCTGCAAGCTTCTCTTCATTTTATTTGCAGTAATTTAGCAGGCTATCTTATCACAGTACATAAAATATCAAGGTATTACACTTAGAAACTACCTCAAGTGGAAGTCATGAGAGGCTTGTTGATTTTGGTGCGTTGTTGTCTTGTTTTATCATCGGTCAACGTGTGTTTCTTTTCTGAAGTTTGGCTATGGCTTATCTTTAGATCTGGTTGGAACAAAAGTATCTGATTCTGATTCTGCAGGACTCCTGACACTTTCTTCACTTTGTCTTTTTCTAGAAAGTTAAATGGCAATAACTCTTTTCCCCTCATTGCTCATAATTGGCCGGTTTCTCTCTATATATAAAATAAATATGTCCTTTGAATTGTTAAACTGAAATTTATCAAGCTAGATCATGAGAAGAGAAGATATTTTGTGGGGTTTTACCGGACAGCGATGTTATGCGCCAGTCAAGAGCAGAGTTAATGTTTAAAAAAAACCCAAAACAAAACAGAACCATTTCAATTTAACTTTAAAACACAAGTCATCCCCTGTTTTTTCAAGTAAAAGTTTTTCTTGCTTCAGAAATGACATGCTTCACTTCCCTGCAGAGGATCTTCCCTATCAACCACCATCTCTGAATTATATATGATTCCTCTGAAAGAAAAACATTTTAGACTTGTTGAAATATGTTCTGAGAAGTATCAGTCAGCCGAGTGAGGAAAAAACATAATGGGAACTTACTGGTGTGAAAATTGTAATAGTTTTCTTGGGAAAAACTCAAGTATTTTCATTTTCTCTTTGTAGCTGAGACGCATGCAGCAGATGATCGCTCAGATGCAGGCTCAGATGAAGATGAAATCAGACGAGTGAAAGAGTCGCAGCAGAAGGGAAAACACACGTATACAGTATGCACACACACACACACACACACACACACACACACACACACACACACACACCTGGTCCTCCTCTGAAGCCCTACCCTGCATCGCTGCAGATCCAACAGACCTCCAGGTATTTGTCTGCACACCAGCTCTTCTTTTTCTCCTTCATCCATCCATCAGCTGCTCTGAAGCTTCAACATCTTGTCATGGCTCCTCTTATCCTATTGTGTTTGAACCAGTTTGCTGAATTCGGGCAAAATTTACTATGAGGTGAACATGAAAATGTTTTAATACTGAATGATAATCACATACATACCTTTTATTAGGTATCTGCTCTTAACTCATTGAGTGCCAGCCCTCTTTTATAAAACAGAAAATGCCTTGTGCCAGCGTTTTTGGCCATTTTGGGTCATCTTTCATGATGCACAGAATGACTCTCCTAATGCCACTTTGTTGTAAAGAGAAACAAGCCGACTTTAGGATCATGTTATAGTTCAATATAAGTGCCAAGTATTTAATATTTTTTTTATTTGTCACCTGAGTTGCATGATCTTGAATGTCTATAAACTACAGACTGAAATAAATATTAAGGTACTGGACTGAACAGTGTGATTAGATTTCAGTGATGTCTCTTAATGTGGAAGATATTCTGCTTGTACACTACAGATGCAGTCTTTCATCATACTGTATTTGGGCTTTCATTCATTAATATTCTGTTTAACAGAGCCATCCAACTGTGCCGTCACTGATGTGTTGTTATTTTGTTTTTCTGTTTTTTGTTTTAACCCATGTTACTCCTGCTCTATGCAAATCTGTCTGTTGACTTTTTATAAGACACATATAATTATTATTCCTTATCCATTTGTTTTAGGTATAAACGTTGTACTTTGCTCTAAATAAAATCTGTTTAGAGAAAAGAATGTTTTGAATTCTTGGTTTACTTTTGAATGACTTATGTCATAATTTGTTAACAGTTGTTGTTTAGTAGGAAAGAAACAAATGTCTCTTCTGATCTATAATGCTTCCTGATACATGGCTTGGTGGAATGAGTATGTTTGTTTAATTGTTTACATTTCTGTAGAAAACATTGTGAACTTGACTGCAACATAATTGAAAAGATATTCAAAAAAAATTGTATATGTTCAAGTGTTGTTGATGCCTCTTAATGTGTCATTTTATGTCATCCTGGCGATACCAGCTGTAACAGAAACCATCATTTTGTGTGATTATTCACCTATGACTGGTTGTAAAACATATGACTGATCGTTATTTTTGGGACAGATCCAAGTATTAATAGCAACAACATGTGATCTCTTGGCCACTGGAAAGATATTATAGACTGATGTCAGTGAGGCTTGGACCATGGTTTGGCCCCTCCCCCCCCCATGGCCTCCTGTAGGACCCCTGATTGTAAGAAACTGCACTGTGACTGGCTGTGAGGAGGAGGAGGAGGAGGAGGGCCTTCATCCGTCAGCTCAGCCCACCCTCCTACTGTCTGTCCGCAATTTGAAGGCGAGTGGCCGCTTTCTGAGAGGCTTCGCTTCGGTGAAATCCAGGGAGGAGAGCGGTCAACATGACGGCCAACATCAGGTACAAGAGCCGGATCCCGGTGAAAACAGGTGAGCGTGTCCTCTGTGTTTTTACCTCCATCCATGTGTTTACTGGTGATCAGCGCGATGACTGCTGCATGTTTGTCTCTCTGGGCGTCGCTCTGCATCCCTGCACCTGCGCCTCCTCCTCCATCCCGTGACGGCCACCAGAGGAAAGCACGGAGGTGAGACACGTCCTTTATGTGTGTTCATGTTGTTTCATTAAGTGCTGTTGTCATTGCATTTTAATATAGTGCAGTGTCAGATTATAGCCTCCCTCTGGACGGCCTGGGTCGTAGCATCATCAGCGGTAGGCCTATTTACGTTTCGGATCGCGCATTTTGATACAGCCAGGCTGTCACAGACTGCGACACACTGACAGGCGGCGGGTTAGGTTTCATTTTTAGCCGCATATGTGGAGCAGGACGGCGTCACAAGAGGCGAGCAGCCAACATGGTACCAGGAGGCAGCATCCTCCTCTCCTCTCCATCCTCTCCATCCGCTCCATCCGCTCCTCTCCATCCTCTCCTCTCCATCCTCTCCTCAGTAATTAGCGATTATTTTCCATTAATAGACCGACTGACCTAATTATCAACGTGACTCGTGGACACAGGCTGCCTTAAGTGAGCCTTCCCCACCATTGTTCAGCGCTGAAACAGCTGCTACAGCAGCCTGCAGGGGAGGTCGCAGCTCTGATGACCCCGAACCTCCTCCTCCTCCTCCTCCTCTTCCTCCTGGCATAGTGTCTGATGACAGGAGTGGCGTATTTGTGGGAAATAGATTTTAAAAAGGTGCCCATCAACAACATACTTAAAGTGAAGCTCCAACCTTAAAGCGGAAAATGCCTCAATACTGTTGTAATAACAGATGTACCACCTTTTAGCCTGCATATTTATATTGCATACCCATTTAGTTAATGAGGTAATGCAACAGTCCTGAAATACATGTACATAAATGTACATGACTGACTACTGGTTATGTTATTTTGCACTGTGTCTGTTAAATGACTGAGATGTGCTGTAATGTTTTGGGGCGATGCGTAAAGAAATTGATATGTATGATTGAGTCGTATAGAAATTAAGATCCACACAGGACATTTTGGTTTTTATCTCTTGCACGTTTGTCTCATCACTTTGTAGTATTTAGTAATTACTTTGGCAACAAAAATGGTTCCCATTGTCATATTTGTCCAGTATTAGTAGTAGTCTCCTCACTGCCCTTTGTGCTCACTGTTGATATAAACTGGTCAGGTTGCAGACAGATTTGCTTTCTCCCAAAAGGTTCACATTTGGGCTAAATCCATCAGCTGAAATGATTGTGATCACATGGTACACACACGCACACACACAGTGTGATAGTTGCAGATCTGTGCGCTTACAGATGCCGTTTGTGCAGGAACAGTGAAATTAACCTAAACTTGGATCAGTATTCATCCATTTCTAAATGTGCAGTGCTCAAGCTCAGTATTTAGATTACTACAGTTTTTATGCCTTGTGAGTTTTGCTTCCAGGATTTCAGTCACCCTTCACTCCCACACACTCTGCTGACCCTGTTGGGCACTTTGAGAAAAGTGCTTCCCTGCAGACTCACCCAGCCTGTGGAAGTGCTCTCTGTGAGCACTTCCACAGGCTGACATCACACCTGCTGAAAAGAATCATAACTGATAATCAATCCTAAATCAATATTTTCAGAACATTCCCCTCCCTTCTCCTCTTCATCTTTCCATGTCTCACTCCCTCACATCACCCTAAACGGTCTCGTCACTTCCTTTGCTGTGATATTACGTTGCCAGGCAACAGTCTTTTTTTTAGCTGTTTTCATCACTTCTCTGATTCGAAGTGAGTGGACGACACCATTTGACCACCCCACAATCCTGTTGCTGTGAATATCTGCGTGTGGGCAGATATTCAGTGAGCATGTTTTTTTTTTTCATCACATAAACTGAAAGAGAAAAAAAAAATCACAGTTTTATTATCAACAGCTGAGATGTGTCACCATGATGCAGTGAAACACACAAGGATCAAATGAAGTGAACCACATCCAGAATAATATAGTCCCAATTATAAAAACATCCTGACCAAACCTATGACTTACGACTGGACTTATCATGACTAGAGGTCGTCTTTAAAATATTCAGAGCATTAATACAGCAGCAAACAACTGTTGTATATGTGAAGATATAGGGGAGTAATGTCTGCCTGAGCAGAGAGTGAAATGGCTCGATAAAATATACGCTTACAGTAAGCAGTGCAAATAGTGTCCATTTATAAATAAACTGAGCAAACAGGCAGAGAGGTGCATTTATTTCCATGTATGTATCAGGAGTTGTGGCGATGGTACCTGTAAATCAAAACATGTTAGCACCAACAATAGAAATGAACCCAGTTACCTGTTTAGCACCTTTGTCACTTATAACTGTAGACTTGATTGCTAAATAGAAAGTGAGGTAGTTTTTATTAATTAGTTTATCAATAACTTGACTATTGATGGCTCACTAGACAGATAGCTTACCCAAACATTGCCAGTTAAACTCTTTTTAAACACATTTAAGGTGGTGTAGTGGTTAGCACTGTCGCCTCACAGCAAGAAGGTACCGGGTTCGAATCCCGGCCCGGGGCCTTTCTGTGTGGAGTTTGGATGTTCTCCCCGTGTCTGCGTGGGTTCTCTCTGGGTACTGTGGTTTCCTCCCACCATCCAAAAACATGCATGGGGATTAAGTTAATTGGTTAATTTAAATTGTCTGTAGGTGTGAATGTGAGTGTGACTGGTTGTCTGTCTCTATGTGTCCTGTGATGAACTGGAGACTTGTCCAGGGTGTACCCTGCCTTTTACCCTAAGACAGCTGGGATAGGCTCCAGCCCCCCCATGACCCTATGTGAGGATAAGCAGTAGAAATGGATGGATGTCAGTGTTGTCACTCTGAACATGTTTGTCACTTCACTCAACTCTCTGCTCCACCTCCATTACTCCACCCTCCTTCCCTCCCTGTCTTTAAACTCACCAGCTCCCAGTGTGGACCAGCTGTAGGAACAGGGGTATCTTGGGGGGGTGGGTTGGTATTGAAACTAGGATTTGAACCCCCTGTGGCTGCAGCTTTTCAGTAGAAAAGTCATGAGAAGAGAGAGTGGAGAGTGGCTGATCCGAGAAGTCTTCTTTGCTGTTTAATAAATTCATTTAGCATTCCTGTCTTTTGTTGAAAATTCATATTATTCTGTATTAGCTTCCTCTTTGATGCGATGTGATGTTTACAGAGTGAGACATTACATATATCTTAAAGATATATCTATAAGGCTTCATAGTGTATTGTCTTGCACATACACAGTTGCCCAAAATGAACCTGACATATTTTGGGATCTTCATTGCTGTTTAAAATACAATTATCTGGATTTGAGTAATGTTGGACAGCACAGCAGTGGTTTCTAACAAGCGACAGGCTTCTGCTTGCTGATATATTTTTCTCAGTAACAGCACACACTCAGAACATATGAATACACGTATGAAGCAGCTCCTGTCATCTCTGTGTCTGAGTTTCTGCCTCTGCGTGTTTCCTGTGGAGTGTTTTTCCTCAGTGACACTCATTCCTGTTCAGCTGTTTGAGGAGTTTCTGCCCTGCAGTGCTCTCATGCACATTCTTTCATGTTGTCATGCTGCAAACATGTATGCAGAACTGTGTGTTTGTTTTATCTTGTACCTGAAGCAGCTCTTCTCCTTTTCCTCTCAGGGTTTTACATGTAATGCAGCAGTGCTCCTCGTTCCTTGGCTCTGCTTTTGAGGAATATTTTAGAAAGTAACTGGAGGTTGACCCAGATAGAGTCTCTCTGGCAAAATCTTTTCAAGTATTTTGTTTGGGATTACAAATTCTTTGGGATCAGGGAGTCTGAGCAGTGATTTATTAAAATGACTGAAGAGAATTGAGATTATTTCATAAGCAATGACCTGCAAAATATCTGAATTATACTTTTATAAATCACATGAAGTTATTTAAAGCTTATTTAAAGCAGAATTCAAGGTTGGTTTGTACTGAACATGACAGATGACAGAACAGTCTCAACTCAAGGTCCACCTATTTGCTCTGGAGCTTTTGATTGTATCACATGGTCTTCATCAGCATATTGAGTTTGCTCAATTATCATCTAATTTAGCTTAATACTTCTCATCCATGAAACACCACATGACCAAAAAACGTTGAGATCAACTTTGAGCCGAACCTGGTTGAGAAGTACAGTAGTTTAGGTTCTCAAAATCATGAAAATGAGTAAATGGACATGGACAAGAAATATAAGAACTGATGTGCCTCATTGTGTTCTGCATTTGTTTATTGATTAAAAAGAAAAAAAAAACACCAAATAAAAAGTTAAAAAAAGAAAGTGAGTAAATGGACCTCAAGTTTATTTCAACATAGTGTTGGAGGAATGTGTCACAGTGCAATGATGTTTCTCCACGATGTGTTTTGAATATTTTTTGGACAATAAAAGAGGTCTGTGGCACAGATGATTAAGATCCTCAGGCCTTAATTACACAGATAATACTAGAATCTGTTCATCCTGTGATTATCAGAGGTTTTGTTAAATACATTTTACCCGTCCTAAAAATGTTTTTTCACCGCCCAAATTTAGCTGATCCTTCTGTTAACTTTACAAGTTTACCATTTTATTCAAAGTTACAGCCACACTCCCACAATTGTCCATTGTCACTGAAGAGGCGGATGCTAAAAACTGGGCTACGATGGCCAAGTGTCCTTCAGTGAAGCAATTTTATTGTTGCCTGAGCAATTACATGCTGTCAGATTAGCATGTTAAAGAGCCGAGTGCATGCTGGGCTTTGAATCTCCAAGGAGAGAAAACTGAGGAGGAGGCTGGGGAGCTCAGGGTCCATTTACGTCATGTTTGTACCCCTCTCCCTCTGTCTCACCCCCAGTCACCCCTCCTGTATCTCCCCTTATCTCACCCTCACTGGCCTCACTCTGAGCTGGAAGCAATCAGGGTTAATGGTGTGAAAGTGTCAGCTGGATGGTGGGGAGATTCAGAGAAGTCATCAGTAAAGGTCACCACTCTTCACTGCTGCATCACATGCCGCCTGGCTGCTTTTAGGGAACATATTACACCATTTTAAGACCAGTTATCACCACAGTTTGAAAAACATGACTGAATTTCATGATCATTGTGAGTCAGCATGGGTCAGAGCAGTGGTGGAAAGCATTCTTGTCTTTAAAGTTGGGTAAGATCTTTCATATAGTCCTCTTTCACTTTGATTTTTTAGAGATTGTTATAGAGTAGCTTCTCTGTTGCTGTCAGTCTTTATGTGTGATGAGTCATTTCAGTTAAAGTCCTCCTCATCTTAAGTGTGTGTCTTTATTTGTATCGTCACTGTAGCCTCATCAAAGTGCTTGGCAGCAGGGAATGATGGATATTCTGTTGGACCAGACTCATTTGGCTTCATCGGGCTTCATGTTTGTATGTGTGTTCTCTGGCAGTGGGGTCGACTGCTGAGGCCTTTTGAGAGTCGTTTCCGTAAAAGCCATGGCTTTATATGACCGAGAGGAAGAAGCTGAATGCTGCCTGCCGACTGACTGGCTGGTATCTGCAGGACCGTCCAATATACCAACAATCTAGCTGACAGAGTCGTGGTGCATTCATCCTTAATATTCTGGCAGGGAAGTTTTTTCTCGTACTTGTTATAAAGAAGCAAAAATTTTACAGACAGCTTTGCCAACATGCGAACACGATGTTGTCCAGATGACAGCTGCAGACTAACTTTGAGTTATATGTTCAGAGAATGTAGTCGCTCTCCCTTTGTATGTGTTGCAGTCACAGTTTCTCTGTGCTTTGTTAATATAGCTGGACAAGCCTGTATACCTTTTAGTGTGAGTTTTAGTGCATGTCCATGTATTTGTGAGCATGCCTCATAGCTGCTCTGCACTGTCCTCATGTGGTGGTTTCAGCTCAAAACGCCACTGCGACCGACCGCCATCACAGAAACGTATCACCCACCCTCCTGTTCCCACCTACATGTTAGCATTGTTAACACTGTTAGCTCTATCAGCTGTTTTGTCTTTGTTTTCACTGTGGTGTTAATGCTGTAAGTGCCTTCAACTACAAGTCACCGACTCAACTGTCGCCATGTTGAGAACCGCACAGAGGCAAGTGAAACGCTTCCAAGCTCACATTTAGCACCTTTAAGTTGATGAACTGAGAGTTGAGTCACTTATTGAGCAAATATTCTGAATGTTCTCTGGCTTGTGCCAACATACTTTTAGCTTTTACTCTGTTTTATATAATTGAAAGTTAAACATTTAGTCTGTTTCCTTTTGTCGACTAAACAACAGTAGTTTCACCAAAGTGCTTTTCAGAAGGCAGAAAAGTCAGAGAGAGAAAATACGTCAAAAAATTGTGCACATAAAGTTAACAAACTGCAAAATATTGAGTTATCATTATCATCATCATCATCATCATTGATCATGGCAAAGCCAAAGACAACAAGAGAGTTTCAAGATGTTTTTTAAGTCCCTGCTTCCCGTCGTTAGTCCTGAGTCATGGTTGGTCTTTAACGTCTGCACCTGTCGTTCCCTCTACCTGCCCTCTCTGTGTTTGATCAGCTGGACGAGGCCAAAGAGGCGACGCAGAGTCACAACTTAGTAACTCTGTCAACAACTGCATAAAATCCAGAGTTGGATAATTTTCATGTGAGAGAATCTGTCTTTTGATTAGTAGTTATTGTTAGTTATAATTAACTTTTTAATATAATTATATTTATATAATGTAATAATATTTAATTATTTTGTTAATTTACGTAATTTCCAAGGTTAGGCTCAATAAAGTAATTCTTTTGTATGTAATTCTTTATTCAGAAACTGTGTATGTGTTTTAGATGACGAGTGTTCATCTGAGAGGTGAAAGCAGCAACACAAACATTACATTAACTCACTGAGTGCCAGCCGTTTTATAAAACCAGCTTTGTGCCTGCATTTTTGGCCATTTTTAGACATTGTTTTAAGACCCACAGAATATTTTTACTCTGAAAACACTGAATAGTTAAAATGAAAGAATAGACTCTCTAGTTCATCATTGTTCTGTTCTTGTTTAATCAGAGGTAGAGTAGAGGCCAGTTTCACCAAAATCCTCACTTTTTGTCCTGAATTCATTTGTTTTGCTCTGTAATTGCGATCATCTCCACTTCCTGCTTTGATCTCTGTGGCGTATACCATTGCTTTATCTCTCAACTACAAATCCCAGAAGCCCCAATATTACTCACAGGCTGTGTGAGAGCGCCTTCTTGTGCTTGCTGCCAGAAAACCACTTTGACATATATATATACTTCAATGGCACTGAAGCATTGGATTTTAAATGATGTGCTGTATAAATACGTCAATGGCATCAGAGTTAAGTGTCTGGAGTGAAGGTGTGAATGAAAACAATTATACAAGACACAACCTGTTGGCTTCACTTAGTAATGGGAGATGAGATGTTTAATTGAACACAGTGTTGCTGGTGAGGATGTTCATGTGTCTGTCTGGTTGTACACAGGGGGGAAGGGACAGCTGGTCACTGGGAAGGACTGAAGGTGGGGGGGTTTAGCAGGAGGGCTTTTGTTCAACCATTTCAGGACATCTGCTCTTTTCTTCTATTCAGATTGACCCCCGCCCACTAAAGTTTGTATCAGCACCATCATGGCTGAGATCTTTTTTCCCTTCGAGAGGCATAAACTATTTATCGGAGTTAATTTCTCTGTCGCCCTTCGGTGGCGTGGAGTGGGACTGTCACGTCCTGTACGTGGCATCACCACCGGGCGTGCCCACTGTGGGGAGAGAGGAGGGAAAAAAAAGATTTAAGCTCTGCGGCCAACATCATGTATGAGCCGGACACACCCACACACACACTGCCGTCACATCTGGAAGCAATCGGCTGCAACCTCTGCCATGAAATGTACCTCGTTCACCTCACACACACACACACACACACACACACAGAGGACACGTCATGGCGGCTGGCCTCCTTTACATCCTTTTCATTACAGTCTAGACCAGAGCTTCCCAAAACCTTGTTACTAAAATTGGCAAATTTTATCTACTGTAAGAGTTTTTATAACAACAAAACCAGTTGATTGGTTGATGTAAAGGTGACATATGTGAATCAATAATATCAATATTTATTTGCCTTCTTGCAGAGAGTAAGTAGAGCAGGTTGATCACGTGTCTGTGTAGTAAATATAAAGCTGTATGATGATCTTAGCATGAAGACTAACGATAAAGGCTGATAATATAATAATCATCTAATCATCCATCCAAGAACTTTTGCTTTGATTCTTTCAGTACATTGCTGTCGATACCTCTGTGGTGTGACTTAACTATGACTTAAGTATGAGTTTTACATGTAATGGAGTATTTATTTCACAGTCGCTTACTTACTTTTACTTTTAAGTAAAGTATCTCAGCACTCCCTCCAACAACTAATTATTTTTAATGTGGTGAAACATGAACAATGAAAAAACAAACACCGGGTGTCTGTTTCAAGACACACACACACACACACACACACACACACACACACACACACGTATTCTCATGGCCTGGCAGTTAATTTAATTGTTAATCTGATAGACTCCCTCCGCAGGCCTGTACTTGCAGCATTTGTGTCTTTATCTGGTGTTTGTTGCACAGCTTTTTTCACTGTCAGGTTCAAACACGTTCTCTGTGCATCCAGACTTTCTGTCCGTGGTCATTTCTGTGAGTGTAGAGTTTATTTTTTTGCCGTTGGAGCTGGGGGAGGGAATACAGGCTGAATGAATGAGTTTCTTTTAGTCATTCGCTTCTTCCATCCCTCCCTTGTTTCCTCCCTCAAATTGCCACCTCTCTCTCTCTCGCTCTCAGTGAGAATTCCTGCATACCTGTCTGAACAGGGAGAGTCGGCCGCTGTAGGGCAGAGGAAGAAATAAAGAGAAAAGGAATCAAGGGAAAGAAAGTAGGAGGAACAAACGGCACATATTTAAAGAGGGCAAACAGGAAAGAGGTGTGTCAGAGGAGAACGGGCACAGAGCAAGAGACGAGTTTGTCAAGATTTTGAGGATTCAGATTTGCTTTTCCTCCCTGCTGGGCTGTTGTTCAAGTCTCTGAGACCCGTGGCTATTTCTGTCCGTCAGCGTCGGAGCGGTTTGGGATGGATGCCATCATGCTGCAAGAAAAACTGGTGGAACGGCTGCTGTGCCCACGAGTGAGAACAGCCAGGCAGAAGGTAAAAAAGTTGGATTTCTGGAGGCACAAAAGACAAAAAGAGTGGAAGAAGTTCAGGATTATTTTATAAATGCATAAACAGGAAGCCCTAACACCTGCGGACTCACTGCCAGCAGCTTTCTCTGCTTTTCTCTGGAGGTGTGTTGATACCTCCAATGACAGATTTACTGCTGAGGTGATATGTCTTTTATGATTACTCACTGATTTATCGAAGCTTTCCTCATTCTTGCTCCTCTGGCTCTTTGACAAGAGTGTCTCACTTTGTTTTTGTATGTGTGATCCTCACCCAAGGGGGCCATCGGCCCATGACGAGTTATGACAGCTTATATGGACTCTGACTGTTTGTTTGGCTGGTGTGTTTCCTGAGTGAAAAAAGAGCTTTTCAGCTCTGTTGAATGTAGCTTCTGTCTGTGTGTGAATGCTTTTGATGGGCCTCCAGTGTGTATTTTATGTCTACACATGTGAACACACACTGTCGGGTAAAGATGACGTCCTGCCAGATGCAGCAGAGGAAACCTGCAGGACTGAGGGCTACTGTGTGACACAGTGGGCGACTGGTATCATCTGCCTCTCTTTGTGTTGAGAGTTTGAGTGGAAAATCTGAGATGCTGGTTTATTCTCAGCTGCTCACAGAGGAATGCTGTGCACATGTTTTTCCATGCTGTTGTAGATTTTTTGTCTGTTGTGGTCTTTTTTACTGCATCAGGCGCTGCCAGATGAATTTTATTTTCACGTTATAAACCCTCCAAACCCTCCTACAGTTTGCTTCTATTTTGAGGTTGTGCGCTTTTGATGAACATTGTATAAGCCCAGCCCAGATGACTCTCTTTTTTTGCTCTTTAAACAATGTATTAGTTACTTTTTTAATAATCAGTAAATAATCTCCTGTTCTGCTACTTTTGTTTGTCATTTGCAGTGGTGGAAGAAGTACACATTAAATAACACAACTTTACACAATAAAAGGATATAAAGTATAATCATAGCTCATCTATTATTAAATGTAGTGAGGGGAAAAAGTACAACATTTGTCTCTTAAATGTAGAAATAGTAGAAATACAAAGTAGCAAGAAGTAGGTAGATACTAGAAGTACTTTAAAAGTGTACTTCAGAGCAGTACTTACATACAGTAAATGTCCTTAGTTACCTTCCACCACTGTTCTTTTGTGATGGTAAATGAAATAGTTTGAAAGCAATTTGAAGACGTCACTTTGAACATTTTTCAGCCTGTTTTTGCTTTCAGTCAACCAAACAATCAAATTAAGAATCAGGATTGTTTGATTGCAATTAACAATTATTTTCTGCCCTGATTAATCTGTGGATTATGTTTACTTTGGATGGGTTAAATGTTTTTGTGGAAAGGTCAGAAAATAGTGAAAAGCATTCATTTCTTTAAAGGTTTCTATCAACTACAGCAAGTCTTCACAAATGAGAAGCTGTCACGAGAAAATATTTGGCATTTTTGATTGAGAATCAGTCATCGTACGACTCATTGTTTCAGCGTTACAGTGATTGTCAGATACATTGACCATAATAAACAATCATTAAGTATGTTTCTCTTTCTCAGAACATGGATTAATATGAAACACCTCCTCTTTCTTCTGTTGCAGGAGAAACAATATGTGGGTTTTGCAACTCTGCCCAATCAGGTCCACAGGAAGTCTGTGAAGAAAGGCTTCGATTTCACGCTGATGGTGGCAGGTTAGCCTGCAGCTGAAGATTCAAAACATGACACACAACTGACTGCACTTGAACACTAAACAATAAACTGTCTGTCTGCCTCAGGAGAGTCTGGTATGGGTAAATCCACTCTGGTCAACAGCCTGTTCCTCACAGATCTCTACAAAGACAGGAAGTTACTGAATGCTGAAGGTGAGTCTTCATGCTCTTTATTATCTCTGTATCATAATGCATTAACTGCTCTGGTATTTTTGTAGAGCACAGTTTACAGTCCAGTTTAGTTTGTACATTTTCTTATTGATGAACTAGAAACAATGTTTTGTTATTGTCAGCATATCCCATGAAAATAGAAAAGACAAACAGAACCTTGATCTTACTAGTAAGCAGCTCAGAAGAGTCATTCCTCCACACACCGTCCTGCTACTATAAACACTACCACCAGTCAAGGTATTAGTACCTTCTAAATTACTTATTTACTGTGTCATATTTCACCAATAAACTTCAGAAATATCAAGAAGTCTCCAGTCCTTTGTGAATGTGGGTATGACATCATTTATATTATATGCATATAAAACGGCTGTGTAGTTTCAGAGTTGGAAATATTCATATGTTTTGTGAGAGTGAGAGAGAACTTTCCAATTATGCAACATCACTGCATCATGCAGTTGAACATATCTGCCAAATTATTTAATTATGTAGTTTGTAATCTTGATGTGGTAACTGGTTTGTGTGGTGTAACCGGTTTTAATTTAACAGAGCTACGATACTGTTTAAATATTTATTAAAAACTAACTTTTGGGAGATTATTAAACCATTTTAAAAATGAAAGCATGTCCAAGATGTATTTTTAAAGATTTGTAGTCCTGAGAAATATTGTTTTTGAGCTTTTCATATGATTTGTTCAATTATCCTCATATGTTAGATGCATTCGTAACGCAGCTTTGCAAAAAATTCACTGCTGTCCATCAATCATGCCACTGTAGGAACAAATACCCTGAATTACCATCAGAACTTCTTCTGCACCCTTTACTGTCTTCCTCTACTTCATTCTGCTGTTTCAGCAGCTTTGCCTCATTTCCTCACTATGTCTTTGTGTCAATGCTTTGCAGAGCGCATCAACCAAACTGTGGAGATCATCAAACACACTGTAGACATAGAAGAGAAAGGAGTGAAGCTCAAGCTGACCATCGTTGACACGCCGGGGTTCGGAGACGCCGTCAACAACAACGAGTGGTGAGCAGGAAGACCATCTGCTTGATGGAGGAGCTGCTAATGTTGTCTGTGATGTGTGTGTGTGTGTGTGTGTGTGTGTGTGTGTGTGTGTGTGACACACACACACTTAATACCAGTTGATTAGGGACAGCATGTGCAACTGGGGACATAGTCCATGTCCACCACTGACCCAAACCTTGATTTTGGGTCAGTGGTTAGGGGGTTAGTTGTTGTAGTTAGACTTAGGGTAAGTTTTAAGGAAATTAAAGTTTGTCCCCAAAGTCGGAGTAAAAATGCCTAAATACCCCAAAGGTGACTTAAACTGTGTGTCTGTGTCCAAGCTGGAAGCCGATCACAGACTACATTGATCAGCAGTTTGAGCAATACTTCAGAGATGAGAGCGGGCTCAACAGAAAGAACATCCAGGACAATCGAGTCCACTGCTGCCTTTACTTCATCCCTCCATTTGGGCACGGGTAATACCACACACACACACACACACATTCAAACACCTTTTATACCTGCATATTTTCTGCAAGAAGCTGTTTTTATTCAGAGGACTCCTCACTCTGGATTTCTCTCTCAGGCTGCGTCCAGTGGATGTTGAGTTCATGAAGGCTCTGCACGAAAAGGTGAACATAATTCCACTCATTGCAAAAGCCGACTGTCTCACGCCCAACGAGATAAAGAAGCTCAAAGACAGAGTGAGTCCCTTCACAGTGAATTCAGCATGTTTTACTGCTTGCAGGATGTTCACTTTAACCATGAATCTGATTCATCTATAGATACGAGAGGAAATAGACAAGTTTGGGATCAAAGTGTATCAGTTCCCTGAATGTGACTCCGATGAGGATGAAGAGTTTAAACAGCTTGATAAAGAGCTGAAGGTGAGTCTGTTTAAATAACTGGTTCACTGTCAGCTGAACTGAGTGTAGCTTTGACTGAGGTTGTGTCGCTTCTCTGTTTTACCAGAAAACACAGATTATCACTCAGGGATGAGACCATGATTTTTTTTATTATTCTTATGATATAGATTAGATTATTTTATTAGTATTTTTGTGTTCTTTTTGATAATCTGTGTGGTTACATTTTCTACAAATCTCATTTCCCAAAATACAGGTCTAAATTAATTTGTGTTATTTGTATGTAAATAGCCAATAATTTTCCATTATTTGTTTTGTCAAATATAGATGTATTGACTGCAGTTAGCAAATTAGACTGATGTCTCTCCAGAGTTCTCAGATAAAATACATTGGACATCAGTGTTCTCACTTACTCCTTAGTTTCATTATATTATTAACATTTGAATTAAGATTTTGAGATAGCCACTTCTAAATCGAATCATCTACAATCAGACCTTTCAACCCTTTAAATTTTCTTAAAATTAAGCGTTGAAGCAGCAAAATGTGTTAGGTTTGTGACTCTGTAATCAGCTGGGAAAATCTATGCTTGAAAAATAAACAACAAACTGTCTCAACATAGTCACACCTCTGACAAGCTGCTCACTTGGCTTCTGTGGATGTGTGTGAATGAGGAGCAGGGCCCAGCATACTCAGTCAGCTCTCTCTGGATAGATCAGTGTTCACATCTCAATCCACCCTCATGTCTCTGTGCAGGAGTGCACCCCGTTCGCTGTGATCGGCAGTAACACAGTGGTGGAGGCTCGAGGCCAGAGAGTGAGGGGGAGGCTCTACCCTTGGGGGATTGTTGAAGGTATATTTAGTGTGTCATCTACCTGATATTAGACACAGTTTGCACGACATAATGTGGGTTATTAAGTCATTATTTGATGTATTTCTTTGCTCAGTGGAGAACCAGTCGCACTGTGACTTTGTGAAATTGAGAAACATGCTGATTCGTTCACACATGCACGACCTCAAAGACGTGACCTGTGACGTCCATTATGAGAACTACAGAGCACAGTGCATACAGGAGATGACCAGGTATGTGTGTGAGAGAGAGAGAGCGCTTTGTAAACAAGAATAACTGCTGATGTTTACAGATTTCAATACAGATTTGCCTGCTTCACCTCTGCTCTTCTTCCACCTCAGTAAACTGGCTCAGGATAACCGTATGGAGAGTCCCATCCCCATCCTGCCGCTGTCCACTCCAGATGTGGAGACTGAGAAACTGATCAAAATGAAAGACGAGGAGGTATGAACCAACATTTGCTGTGTCACCAATCAGCAAACATTTTTGTCGCAGTACAGGATAAAACAAATAGAAAGATAAAACAGAATATAACAAGAAAACACAACATTTACACACATCCAATATGCTCAAAGGAGAGAAAAAAATATATGCATTAAAATCTAAAATAAAGGGAAAAAGACTATGTAATATATTGTTGGCACAGAAATCCATATACTGTATATATGGACCCCAGTATTGTGGATAAAACTACAAAAATGTTCAGGGCAAAACAATCATACAATGTTAGAGTCAGTCCTGCATGTGTATTTATACAGTACATTTAAACACAACACCACAAATAAAATGCAGGTGTCTTTTCAGTGATAAAATGGTTTAGAAGTATGTTGCTGTAAAATCTTATGCAGCCATTAATACATATTATTGGGACTAAAGCCAACCTTTCACCCGTAATATCCTGAATTAAATCCAGGAATAATCTATTTGAAAATTAAACACACTAGTATTAGATTCAGGATTTAAGAGCTGAAGCAAAGGTGTTTCTCTGTCTGCAGCTGAAGAGGATGCAGGAGATGCTGAATAAGATGCAGCAGCAGATGCATGACAAAGACCAGTGATGTGTCTCAGAGCGCCACCTGCTGTCTCAACCAGGACCACGAAGGTGGATTTCATGTGTTCGAGGCAACTCTGGCTGTGCATTTATCCTCAGTTTGGTGCTTTGTATAGTTTGTCTGTCTGGACGGTTCTTTGTCAGAGCGTTTGTCTCTGAAACTCTCCGTTTGCCCACCTTGAGCCCCTCGCTGTGGTTTAACAGTCTTAACATAATATAATATAAATGTGTAATTTAAATTCCTACTCTGTCTATCTAATTTATAATTGCAATGCTAAACTTTTTGGATATTTTGTCAGGGTATGATGTATGCTGCGAGATGTTTTGTAAAGAAATATAGCTTGTTGGTGATGTTCAAATTTGATGAATATTGTTTTTTATTATGCATTTGTGAGTGAGTGTGTTTGGGTGTGTGAGTGTTTGTATCAGGATATTTCCTCCATGTATCCGTCCAAAAAACTCCCTCTTATCCACAGCAACTTTTATTTTTTTAAGAATTTGGTGAACTTCATAAATACCTTTCATTTTTTTATTTTAAGTCCAAATATCCTCTCCCAGCATTTTTATGTGCTGAGCTGAAAATGTACTTATTGCCAGTGGCTAACTGTGAATGGAGAGGGTCAGTGCTGTGCAGGGTGCATGTACAAGCATGCTGCCATTACTCATATCTGCTGATGCTGTGGGCCTATTTCTGTGCTTTATGGGCAATGCCCTGTGCTTCTTAACGTTCATCATGACCTGCATCATGCTTTGATGCCATGATGGTAAAAATAGATCAACAATGAGGAGTGAATACTGTGTGTGTGCGTGTGCGTACATGTGTGTGCGTGTGTGTGTGTGTGTGCGTGTGTGTGTGTGTGTGTGTGTGTTGATGCTGAGGAGCAGTACATACATATGTTGCCTGAAGGCTGTGAGCTCAGCCTGTGCCCCCTTTATAAAAGTGTGACAAATAAACTCTTGTTTCTCGTCAATCTGCTTCGTTTCTGCGTCGACATCCTCCACTGTCAGAGCTGCTGGAAATTATCTGCTGACTCATGTTTATCTCCTACAGCCATTCTTCCTGTGCATCGTGCACAGCATCCTCTCCTGCCAGTCATGGCAGACATGACATCAGTAGGAGTAATAAAAAAAAAAATCTGTATTTTATGTGTAGAAATATTCTGTTTGTTATAGTTTTAAATCAAACTATGCTGACAAGTACTAAAAATAAAAGTACTCATAATGGACCTTTTTGCTTCACAATAGTATATATAACATAATATATATTATATTTTTGATTATTAATCTGAATCTACAATCTAACTTGTAGATTAACGTTCATACTTCAAATAAATGTAGTGGAGTTAAAAAGAACAATATTCACCTCTGAATTGTTGTGGAGCAGAAGTGTAAAGTAGCATAACATGGAAATTCTTAAGTACAAGTACCTCAAAATTATACAGTTCTTGAGTAAGACATCATTGATAATAACCCATTTACACATAAGATATGCATTATGATATCGGACTTGCTTCTTTGCTGCATGAATACTTTACTTTAATACAGTTTTTTTACAGGTCTGTAATTTCCAAATAGTTTTGTAGTTTCAAAGTTTTAATTTGTACTAATTATAGGAAAAGAATTGCTTTATTTGAACCTGTGCAAATTCTCAGTAGTTGATCGTTTATTTTTTGGAAATGTTTTCCTCCCAAATGTTGTGCACTTTCTAGTTTGCCTGCTTGAGTCAACACTAACATTTTTGCATGTACAGCCAACCTGCTATAATCTGACTGAAAGACTCTTCCAGGTTGAATGAAAATAACAATTACTGTACTTATTGAGCACTGTCTCCATTTTGCTCCCAAATAGTGCTAGACGATTATTCCAGAGAACTGCTTCAGTACACAGTATATTAAGTTACTGAGATATTTTCTGTGTGTGTGTGTGTGTGTGTGTGTGTGTGTGTGTGTGTGTGTGTGTCTGTGTCTGTGTCTGTGTGTGTGTGTGTGTGTCTGGGCGTGTTTTGCCGAACATATGGGGACATAAGTCTGATAACACACTCACACTGTGGGGACTCACGCTGACAATGTGGGGACTCACCGTACTTATGGGGACAAAGTGCAGGTCCCCATAATGTAAACTGTTAGATTTCAGGCTGAAGACTTGGAGAACATTTAATGTTACTGTAAGGTTAGACTTTGGTTAGGGTTAGGATTAGGATTACATGGGTAGTGGATATGGTTAGGGTCAAGGGAAGTGTCTAGGAAATGAATGCAAGTCAAAGTAAAGTCCCCACAATACACAAATACACAGCTGTGTGCGTGTGTGTGTGTGTGTGTGTGTGTGTGTGTGCGCGCGCGCGTGTGTGTGTTCATATGGTGTTTATCAGTGAGTGCCAGCTGGTAGTAACACACTTACGTCTCTCAGAGAAGAGAAACAGTCCTCTCCTGAAGAGAAGCACCACTGAAGGTAAATGACTCCTCAGACCTTAGTGAGGCATTTTAATCTTCAGACTGTCTTTATCATTATAGACAAAAAAAAAACATTGTTTCCTGGCTCATCACTCAATTTCTTGCTCTCAAAGTTTCACAGCAATTAGAAAGCTAATTTGTTGCTTGTAGCTCACTTTGGCAGAATTACTGCTTGGAAGCTTGTAAAGGACATATTTATTTTATGTTGTTAACAATGCATCAAACAAAATATTTATACCATTGTGGCCTGTTGTTTGTTCCTTTTTCCTTTGGCCATTTTAACAAGGTTTTGCTTTCTGACATGTATGTTTAGTGTGAAACAACTAAACAACACTGTCACTTTCCATTTCTTTTGAAATGGAAAATCAACACAAAACATTTACAGTATCAGTGCTTTGTTTGATTCTATTAATCCCCAAAAAGAAAATTAAGAAATGTTTTTAGAGAGCACTGGTCCAATTTTGGGTCATTACAAAGAAAGCAAGCTTCATTATGTAAATTATGGATGTATTTTCATGAACTTTAATGTTGTTTAATTGCTAATATTGCTGTTCAATGTGAGGGTAAAAGTTCCCTCCACCATTAGCTGAATGATCTCTTTCAGTCAAGAGCCAGACAGGAAATGTAGGAATAGTTTCTGAATTTTTTTGGTTTTCCTACACTTCAATGTGGTGTTTGTATTTTGTAAACAATTATACCACAATTTTAGATGACATGATGAATCTTCTCTTGTCTTCAGTGAATGGTAACCATGGAGGGGCTTCTGCTCCTGTGTCTGCTCACCTTGTTTGGAGGTCAAAGGTCATCAGCATGCCCCAGCGTTTGCTCCTGTCATGGCAGTCTGGTGAATTGCAGCAGCAGGTCTCTCGTCTCCTCCTCACTGCCCACCAGTTTCCCTGCTGGGACCACCTCCATCTATCTCCACAACAACCTGCTGACCACCCTCCCCAACGGGTTCCTGGATGAGCTGCCCTCCCTCCGCTTCGTCTCCCTTCATGGAAACCCCTGGGAATGTGACTGTGGTGTCCTTTACCTACGAACCTGGCTGCGTCAACCTAACATCTCCAAATCGTACCTAGGTGTCAACTGCAGCTCCCCTCCTGGCCTGAGAGGGCGTCTGGTGGTGTTTTTAACTGAGAAGGAGGTCCTGGATTCCTGCCACTACTGGTTCTGTGACCTGGCTCTAGTCTCACAGGTGTGTCTGTTTGTGTTTGTGCTGGTGCAGTTGGCTCTGCTGGTGGCTCTCATTGTGTTCCTGAAAAGGTTTGAGAGGCTGTCCAAAGAGGCGAGGAGGACCACGGAGGAGAGCTTCACTGTCGGGGAGAATCCTAGGGAGAACGAATATGCACCTTTAAATGACAGCAGCATCTGAGCAAATACATACAAAAGAAGAAGAAGAAATGTTCATTTGTTTGCACACTTAATAGAAAATGTTTCTCGCTTGCTTTAGTGTTTCTGACTACAATAACAATGTTTTTTTAAGCACAAGCAGGTGATAAATTAAAGGAAAGCCCTGAATAAAAGAAGTTCTGATGTGTCCAAAGTGTAATGTTAATCACTAATACTTGATTTGTCATGCCAGTGCTGTTATTTGAGATGAAACTGCTCTGTAAAAATATATTGGATGATATTAAAAAGTCACAACATTTATTGTATTTTTGATGAAAATCCTCTGATTGTGATCAATATCCGTGCTGAGCAGCACATTTTAATTGCTAAAAATAAACTTGCCAGTGTTATGTGGTGGAAAACTATTTAAACTAGTTCAGAACATATAACACTGATTACTTATCAGCTTTTTGTAATGATATATCTGTGTTCACCTAATATCAGTTGATAATATTCTTGAAGCTGAAGCTTGAAAGAGAAGGAGAAAAAGAAGTGGTTATGTTCAAATACTTCATGAATTGCTGATTGTTTATTTTGTGTGTGACTTCGGCAAATGTATGTATTTTTCTAATTGCATTGTATTTTAAAGTTCAGATTTATTTCTTTTTATGTACATAGCCTCTAAAGAAATTTGCTCATCCAAAAATATATACCACAATTATTTATTATTTTGATTGGGTTTATATTGGTATTACATCCAAGATTAGATATACCTTTTTTTGGAGATGCATCCTGACCTTTGAAATAAATGTTAGAGGTGTGATTATAATTTTTGACACCCTGCTGTAATATTGTGTCTTTCTGTACAAAAAAAGTAACTTATTTTATCATGGGTGAAATTCTTCTCAAATGTATTTTTGAGTCAGACACACTGTGTGGATTATGTTGTTCTTTTCCACACTTTAAACTGTCAATAACAAATGACAAACAACACAATGTATAAAACACAAAACACAAGTTGTTGTATTTTTTCTTGACGCGGAACCTTTCTGCGGAGACAACGTTTCAGCGGCGGACAGTTTTAACTGACGGACCCTCATATGTTTACACGTGAGGTCTGTGCGATGCTTAAATACCAAAGCCCAAGTGTTTAAATCCTCCATGCTGTTGTTTTACCCGTTAAAATAAAAAAGGTTTGTATTTTATAATATTCAATAAGAATTAGTGACGTGTTTAAATGACGTTTAATCGCAACAGTTAATCTACAGTTAGCTGGTTAGCTCGTTTAGCTGTGTCGTGGTGTTTGACATCAAAAGTTCAGGTGGTGTTTCTGTATACAGCGTTTGTGAATTATTTATTTCCAGACCTCACTTTAAAATGGGAAAAATAAGGAAGAAACACAACTGGAAGGGAAGACAGCAGAGTGACGCCCAACAACCAGCAGAGGAGGAGAAGACAAAGGTTATTGTGGAACTTCAAGGTAAGAATTAAAAGATGAAAGTCTAGAAACGGGTGATAGAAGTTGGTCTGTTTGGCCACTTAAACGTAATTCTGTGGTAATCCTTGTTTTCATCAGATGGGGCCAGACTGAAAGGTGTTGACCAGAGCAACGCGTTGGTCCTCCCAGCCAGCAAAGGCAGCAAGAAGAAAGCCTCTGTGACACCTGCCTCCACCAAAAAGCCCCTCACCAAGAAGCAGAGGAAAGAGCTGCAGAAGGTCCTGGAGCGCAAGGAAAAGAAAGCTCAGGTGAGACCATGGTGATGCTGCAGGAGGTTCACAAAGCTCCAGGAAAAAATGATCAGGGTTTATAATCGTTTCATCCAGTAGAAAACACTGTAGATCCAGTTCATGAGGATTTGCTACTTTTAAGTGTTTTATTTCACTGTAAATTGAATAACTTTTGGTTTTTGGACTGTCAAGTTTAAGACTTCACCTTTGGTCTATAGGATTGTCTTGTTAAGTTGTTCCTTGATCAGATATTTCCTAACAAAATGTTTGTCAGTTCTAGATTCTTATGAGCTTTTAGACTAATGATTTTTCAATCAAAGTTTAACTTCTTACGCTTTTTTTTATTTAATTAAAAAGAACATGTTGATGTGAGATGTTCTTTGGTTTATCACTTTTATTACAATTAGATAACAGGAAATGAGGGACAAAGAGACATGAAGATAAAAAAGGATTGTTTTCAGATATCAGTTTTTCTGCCACTGCTGAAATTCTCAGATAATGCCCAACTTGAGACACAAGATTGATGTAATTTATTCCTATTTCTCTCAATAACTCACCCTGCATGATGTCCTTCTGTATACTGGGCATAAATTTGTAAAACATTTTACTAACTCAAAAACAAGATAACCAACCAAGTGGATATAAAGGACTACATTGTTACCCGCTTACCTGTCCCGCTGTCTGTCCTGCCCAGAGAGCAGACATCCTGACCAAACTGGCTGAGGTGCAACTTCCAGAGTCTGAACTAAAGCTGCTGTACACTACGTCCAAACTGGGAACAGGAGACAAACTTTACCAGACCAAACAGTGAGTGTGCAAATACAACTTCTACTGTAAACTAAGGCCTTTTCCTCATTGGGAAATATGGAGAAGGTGGAATCTGTGGTATAATATTTTTGAGTCACATTTAGGTTACCAGATGAAATAACGGATGGAGACTCAGGAGTAAAGATCAGCAGTGTAAGTGGAGCGAACAGAAAAAGAAAATGGAAAGAAGAAGATGATGAAGAGGAACAAAAGGCAGAAGAAAGCAGTGATCTGGACACTTCATCTGATGAGGAAGAGGGGGATGAAGAGATTAACGAGACCATAGAGGTGACAGTCTCTTCCTGTCAGGAGACAGGTGACAAAAAGGAAGTGAAGGAAGAACAACACAAAGCAGAACAAGACAGACAGAATGGGAAGATTTCAGATCAGGAGAAAGTCGAAAACAAGACGCCGTCACAGCCAACTGTCTTCATTCCTGTTGACAGATTACCAGAAATACAGGTGTGTGAAAACTACTTCATTTCATTGAGACATTTTTTCTGTGAGGTTGTTAAGGTGTATTTCAATCTGTCATTGCAGGAGGCTCGTCTGAAGCTGCCTGTACTGGCAGAGGAGCAGGTCATCATGGAGGCAGTGAGAGAAAATCCGTGTGTTGTCATCTGTGGAGAGACAGGAAGTGGAAAGACTACTCAAGTGCCTCAGTTCCTATATGAAGCTGGATATGCCAGGTAGGTCACCTCTTTATGGTGCTTACATGTGAATACGCAGTCATAGTGTGTTATGTAATGTGGTTATTGTCATCTTCTTCGTTCTGGTTTCCTGCAGCGGCAGTGGAATAATCGGGATCACAGAGCCTAGAAGAGTGGCCGCTGTCAGCATGTCCCACCGAGTGGCCAAAGAGATGAACCTGTCCACACAGTAACAACTATTTGAAATATGTCAAATATACAGACTATTTTGGTTTTGAAACCTCTCTGTGACAAGCTTGGGAATGGAAATGTTGCTGATGATGGCACTGTTTAGTAAATTATTTGGTGCATGTTTGTGCATCTGTGTTTAGGGTGGTGTCATACCAGATTCGATACGAGGGGAACGTGACCAGCGATACCAAGATCAAGTTCATGACTGATGGTGTTCTATTGAAGGAGATTCAGAAGGTATCTTCGCTACTTTCACTGAGCCAGAAATATTTTTTTAAAATTTAATTTGCTTTAATTACCTTGACATCTGTGCATTTTATTTCTCTGTCTTGTCTCATAGGATTTCCTGCTCCAGAGATACAGTGTGATAATCATAGATGAGGCGCATGAAAGGAGTGTGTACACAGATATCCTCATCGGACTGTTGTCTCGCATCATCCCGCTCAGGAACAAGGTCAGAGACTCTGCTATGTTCCATGTTTTTGGTGTAAAAAGTCAAAGCCTGACTTGACAAAATGCCTGATTTTATCTTCTCTATTTCATCATCTCTGCAGAAAGGTTTGCCCATGAAGCTGCTGGTCATGTCAGCTACTCTGCGAGTGGAGGACTTCACAGAAAACACAAAGCTGTTTCGGACGCCTCCTCCCGTTATCAAGGTGGACGCTCGCCAGTTCCCAGTCACTATACATTTCAACAAACGCACCCCAATGGAGGATTACACTGGAGAAGCTTTCCACAAAATCTGCAAAATCCACCGAATGCTACCTCCAGGTACACGTACACACGACCCGTTTATTAAATTCTACTTTTTTATGATGAAGACTTGTTTACTATAAAAACTAAACTGACCTATAGGGGTGAAATAAAATAATAACAAACGTCACACAGCTATACAGTGTCAATTATGGCTCTTATGAGACCTGAAAGATGGGCGCTCAAGTAAAATATTTTTAATTTGGTGAGATAAAGAGAAAGAAAGAAGAGTCGTAGCCTCTGGCATCAATAACTGTTTGTTAAGATAGTATGTTGGGATGCATGAAGAAGTCTTAGTTCATACTGAGCCATGTAGTTTTTGTAAAGGTGAACTGGACATTTGTACAGAGTCATTTTCATTAAAATAAGCAGGATAAGTTTAACCGTCACACAGACACTCACTACCTCTCTGTCCCTCAGGTGGTATCCTGGTGTTTCTGACCGGTCAGGCGGAGGTTCACAATCTGTGCAGAAAACTGAGAAAAGCTTTTCCCTTCAGGAAGGGTAACACAGCAATTGGTGAGTCTAACACACACCTGTTGGCTCTCTCACACTATGACACATCTCTGTGTGCGTTTTTGTACATTTACATGTTTTTGTGTTCAGATGAGGATGCAGACACCTCAGAAGCGATGAAGAAATTTAAAAAGGCCAAACAGAAGAAAACTGTTGTAAGTCCACTTACAGCAAAATGCTCCCAAAAGTTGCTGTGACTTAAAATGTCCTTTTGTGTGATTTTTTTGAAATGTGATTAAAGCCTCCACCATCTTCTGTACATATTTTAAAAACGTTATCTCTGTCGCCAGTCTTTGCCTCGAATCGACCTGGATAACTACTCTGCCCTCCCGGTGGATGAAGGGGACGAGGACAGAGAGGCGGGGATCGGAGACGAAGAGGATGAAGGCTCCGACCTCGAGATCGGAGACGATCCCACCAGTGCAGGCTAGTTACTCCAAATGAATAATTCTTCACATCCAGTTGGATGTATTTCAAATGAGTGCTTTTACTAATTCTGCTGTGTTTTGTTTCTGTAGAGGAGAAGGCCGACCCCTCTATTCCCCTCTATGTTCTCCCTCTGTACTCGCTGTTGGCTCCAGAGCAGCAGGCTAAGGTGAGATTAATATTACAAGTTGGCACAAAACTGATCCATGATCCACACAATAATTTTTTTAAAATAATTTACATCAAAATTCACATTGTGACTAGTGTAATATATTTTTTTATTACAGGGGCATTGTTCAGAACTCCAAGCATATTACTGATTTGAAATTTTTTTTATGCACAATAGTACAACCACAACAATTTAAATACATCGTTTTTCAAAAGGAAAATTCAGAATACAGTCAAGTAAAATAGCTGTACATTTGTTGGCATTGACTGTTAAGGTGTGTGTTATAGTGTGATTTTTTTTGTGCTCTTGTCCTGTGACTGTAAATAATCAGCTCCCGGTCAAACACTGTCTGTTCTGTACAAACTGTAGGTTTAGACATACTTGTAGCTGTTTTCAGACCTCACTGTCTGACAGCTCAGGATTTGGTTCTGTAGAGTAAATAAACTTTTACTTAGATATCTTGTGTGTGTCTCTTGACTGCAGGTGTTCAGGCCTCCTCCGCCTGGCACTCGTCTGTGTGTTGTTGCCACCAATGTGGCCGAGACGTCTCTGACCATCCCGGGCATCAAGTATGTGGTGGACTGCGGCCGAGTTAAGAAGCGTTTTTACGACCGAGTGACCGGCGTGTCCTCTTTCAAGGTCACGTGGACTTCACAGGCGTCAGCCAATCAGAGGGCAGGCAGAGCGGGACGAACAGAGCCAGGACACTGCTACAGGTCAGGAATTAGAAACTATGTGACGAGATCATCTGTGGATGTTTGCTTTACTTGAGGTTTCACAAATGCCTCTGTGTCTGTGATGCAGGTTGTATTCCTCTGCGGTGTTTGGGGACTTCAGTTTGTTCTCAGAGGCAGAGATCACTCGCAGGCCTGTGGAAGACCTGGTTTTACAGATGAAGGACCTCAACATAGATAAGGTCAGGAAGAAGTGGACAACCTAGAACTACCAGTAGCAGCCTATGTGAATCTTCTCATTAAAATGGTTTTGTATTTTGTGTTTGTGCAGGTGATCAATTTTCCCTTCCCCACGTCTCCCTCTGCGGAGGCTCTTGCTGCAGCAGAGCAGTTGTTAGTCTCATTGGGAGCTCTGAAAGAGCCGCCTCGTACCAGAAGGTAATAATCTGTCGATGGGTTGCCCTGTCGCTGACCTGTCTTGAGCTACTAGTTTTAGAACAGTTTTGGTAGTGTTGACGGATTTTTGTTCCTGTTTACACTCTCATTCTTAAAAGGAAGTCGTTAAAGTCAATTGAATGAAACAAAGGGTTATTTTAATATGAAGTTATATAATGTTTTCACTTCAATGTGAACATGTATAAGTTTCACAAAGAAAATAAATATACTATAAATATAAATATTACATAAATAACTGTCTTAGTTTATTACTAATGAGTAATCGTCGTGTTCCAAAACTGTTCATTTACTTATTTTCTTGAAAGTGTGAAAGAGATGGAACGAGCGAGGCTGAGCTGTCCCATCACCCCTCTGGGCAGAGCAATGGCTTCGTTCCCCGTGGCCCCACGCTACGCTAAAATGTTGGCTCTTGGTAAGCAGCAGGACTGCCTGCCTTACGTCATCGCTGTGGTAGCAGCCATGACAGTCCGAGAGATCTTCGAAGATGTTGACAGGTGAGGACACGTTGCTGCAATGATCAGTTTATTTATTAATGGTAAAAACTGGAATTGGGACTTCTGAGGTCTTGCTTGTAGAAATAGTTTCTTCAGGAAAGGAAAAAGTAACTTACACAAATGTGATGTCACTTGGCTTGTCATGTTGCATACTAAACATATTTGTTTCTCCTCAGACCTGCACGTAGCGAAGATGAGAGCTCCAAGCTTACCCAGCGCCGAGCTCGGCTCACCCAAATGAGGAGGTTGTGGGCTGGGCAGGGAGCTTCCCTCCTGCTGGGGGACCTCATGGTCATGCTGGGTGAGCTTACTTTTTGTTCAGGTTATAATATTGGATTCCATTGTTACGCAATAGACTGAAGCACAGCCTGATTGTTCAAATGTTGACCTAACAGACCCATAACATGGCTTCAAAAGCAGAATATCAGGGTGAGACATGGGTTTTAGAGGTATTGGGTTTTTTGGGGGGGAGGGGGTCTATGTATTGCTGATAAACAGCTAAACATATCATTGCTGTACAGAGAGCGTATAGTACATGTTTATCGTTCAGAATCTTTAATATCATGTCCATTGGGACATGGGGTTGTACTAACTTTCTGCATACATGTGACAACAGGTGCTGTCGGTGCTTGTGAATTTGCTGGTTGTACACCCAAGTTTTGTGAGGAGAACGGCCTGAGGTATAAAGCTATGGTGGAGATCAGGAAGCTCAGAGGGCAGCTCACCAACGCAGGTACACAAACACACACAGAAAACCTAACATACAATGTCCTGCAAGAACAAAACAGAAAATCACGTGTGTCCTCTCATCGCAGTGAATGCAGTGTGTCCAGAGGTAGGAGTATTTGTGAATCCCAAGATGTCTCCGCCGACGGAGCACCAGGTGATTTGCTTGCGGCAGATTGTCCTGGCTGGACTGGGAGACCACCTAGCAAGGCGTGTCCAGGCAGAAGATTTACTGGACCCAAAATGGAAGAATGGATACAAGGCAAGTTGCTCTGAGGTCTGTCATTGTGATTAAAGAGAGTCAGCTATCGCTCTTCTCACTTTTATCTGGATTTGTTCATAGACACCTCTTCTGGATGATCCAGTGTTCATTCATCCCACCTCTGCGCTGTTCAAAACGCTGCCAGAGTTCATCGTCTACCAGGAAATCATGGAGACCACCAAGATGTACATGAGAGGTAAATGAGCTTTGTGAAAACAGCGATCAGTTAACTGCTGTTATTAAAACTGATGAAAAACTGATCTTTCTGTCTCCATCAGGTGTGTCAGCAGTAGAAGCAGAGTGGATCCCCAAGCTTTTGCCTCAGTATTGTCATTTGGGCTCTCCTCTGGAGTCACCGTCACCGTGGTTCTGCTCATCCACCGGCACCATCAGATGTCATCGCCCAAGCACCTTCTGTAAGTTTTCTACAGCTGAGCGTGATGCTGCTTTGTGCTGAAAGAGTGTCTCTGCCCACATTTGTGTAATTGGTGTGGTCAAGTAATGAGAGTTTTTCATGTTGTAAAGTGTACTGATTATTTGCTCATGTTGCTGAGGTGTTCCCACACTGTGCTCCCCACAGGAGAACAGTCTGGGGCTTTTTGTTTTCCTCATCCCCTCTCCTCATGTTATGCTGTATATTTCTTCCATCCATGTCATCCTGTCCTGTCTACCCCCCCTTGTCATATTGTATGAATGTTTGTGTATATGTACGGACAAATTGATGGCTAATTTTGCTGGTATTTGTGACTAGTGACAATAAAGGCTCTCTCTGTCTCTTTCATCTACAGTCCGCGTAGGTTGGCAGCTGCCAGCCGTGGAGATGGAATATCCAGACGACCTCGAGCATTACAAATTGTTCGCCAGGTTTTTGCTTGAGGGACAGGTACTGCAGCAAGTTTCTCATCTCTGTTCAGATTCCACTCAAGTTTTTAAGCACAAAAGCTTGAACCTGTTCTGTCCCATTAACAGCCAGTATTGGTACCCTTAATAACTATGGAGCCTTCTGCTCCCTTCAATGGTTTAGCAGTTGTTACATTGGCAAAAACCTGCTCTGCCTTCCTTCTCTTTGTATTAATATACAGCACAATTAACAGATATTTGCACACTCCATACAATAAATAAAACAGTTCACACCATCACTCCCTCTTTGCCCAACCTAATCAAATCTAAACAAAAAGTAACATCAATACCAAATCCAAAAAGTAATTATAATTTCAAAATCTTTAAAAAAAAAAAAAAAAAGAAAAAAAAAAAAAAGAAAACACCACATACCTGACAGGAACTCTTGAGTCTTGTGTCGTAACTGTTTTGTCTGGTTTGCAGGTTTGTCCTAAGCTACAACGTTACAGCAGACATCTTCTCTCAAACCCTTCTATTATGCTGAAAACATGGGCAAAGTAAGTCACTCACGCATACCTTCTTTGAGGTATTTCTCAGTTTTTGTTAGTAAATGTACTTGCTTCCTACTGTTCTGTCTTTGGTGCTTTAGGCTGCAGCCAAGGACGGAGGCTTTGCTGGGAGTACTGGTGTCAAAGAGGGTTTGCTGCAGAGATGCCCTCCTCTCTGTCTGGAAAACTGAAGATAGATGTGAGGCTTTAATGCACTTGGGATGATTTGTCTGAGTCTAATTTGCCTTCTTGTTATTTAATCTTGTTGTGTATTATTTTTCTCCTCCTACAGTTCTGTTGTCTGCGTACTGCCAGTGGTTACCTGAAGCCATGCACCCAGAAGTATCCAAAAGCTGGCCTCCGATATGAAGATTTTCATCAATAAACAAGGCAGAAAATTGTATTACACAATCACAGACATCGTCAGATCTGTAGATCTTCCTTCTTTATCATCAGAGATGTCTTCAGACGATTACATTTTTTACAGTACAACACTGCCTCTTCTGCCTTTTTATATTTTTTACACTGCATTTGTGACTTGTACAGTTTTCAACTAGAGATCTATAATCAATCTATTTAACTTCTTACTGGGTGGCTCTGAATGAGGCTGCTGTGCAATTCCATCATGTTATAACTGTTGTTAAATATTAAATACTGGAGCCACTAATTTTACACATCAATTGTTTACTAGTCACGTGGAATATTAATCCACATTTTAAACCAATGTAATAATAATACCCAGGTCATCATTGTAAATGACAATTAGTTCTTAATTGACTTACCTGGTAAAATAAAGGTTAAATAAATAAAATTATCTCTTTTAGGGCATGGAGAATACATTTGTGAATGTTACCAGGCAGGCTATGTCAACAAGATAATAGAGTGAAATTGAATGTTAACTTTTTGGCATTTGTTTTACATGATGTTTATCAGAATTTTTGTTCGAGAATTTCCCATCATTACACCAAACAGATTCACCTCAAAGGCCATTTATTAGCTGTTCGATACTGACCCAGCTGTTCGATACTGAATGGACGTTGTGCTGAGATGTCAGATGGTGCTATTTGATTCATAGAAGAGCCTGAAAGTCCACCTCTGTTGCTTCTTCTATTTTACTATTTACATCTTTACGGAAGTGCAGCTAATTGAAGACACCCATGTGAAATATATGTAAAATCTGAATCGTTAATATTCTTAAATAAATGTGATAAAACTGTTATTTCAACGGTCTGCTGTGATTGGTGGATGCTTGTGTGTCATCACTTCCTGCAGTTAGCGCGTACACTTCCGGAAGAAGCGGAAGACAACAGTTGAAAGTAATAGCCTATATGCTGAATGTTCGAATAAGAATAGAAACAGGTATTTTGATTTGAGTCGTCTGACTATCAAAGACCTAAGCTGTCGACATGGTGAGTGATTTTGAACAATGTCGATGACACGTTTATCGGTGACGTCGTCCCGAAATAAACCGTACTTTATAGCAGTTAAGCTAGCAAGCGGCTAACAACAACACGTAGCAGCAGAAAGCTGCCCTGTCATGATGGAATAAAGTCCTACTTGGATGTTACTAACTCGTGTGAGAATTTGGAAATATTTGTATTTTATTGTTAAGCATTGGTTTCTTCCACAGTTTTCCTTCCACGTATTCGACCACCCGATGTCTCGGGGGTTTCAGAACCGCTTCTCCACTCAGTACCGCTGTTACTCGGTGTCCATGCTGGCGGGTCCCAACGACCGCTCCGATGTGGAGAAAGGAGGAAAAAGTGAGTATTGCTGTCAAAAAAAGATGTATGCCAGACACTGCCAGTGTGACCTCTACCCACTGTAATCACCTTTGGTAAAATAACAGACACGTTTTGGAGTCTTTTCTTTATTAATAACTGAACCAAAGGTAATAAGAACTTAATTAATATCGTGGGTTTTCAAAACCAAGACATAAACACAATTTTGGGTGATATGGCCAAAACCTTCTATCATGATATAGGTAATTTCATATCTCAATAACGATATGTATTTCAATATAGCATGTGTTCTGGTAATTTAATAAATACGTCTGATGAAATTGTATATATTCCTGTCTGAATTGAATAGCCACAACAGGAAATGATTTAGAAAAAAATTAAACAAATGTAGACCTGGCTGATATTGCAAAACAGTAAAGGAAAAAAATATGGCAGATATTTTATAGTGTTAAGTCCAGGTTCAATGGTTTAGTTCCCCTGTTTATTGTCCCAATTAAACTTGTAGGACTGGATGATCATAAATTCACTAATAAACATGAGCTATTATGCCAGAAAAATTTTTCCTACTCTCTCGTGTTTTGTGATGCTGAATTGGATGCTTTATTATGTTGACCCATGTTCAGCTGTGTCTCGTATTTGGTGTAGCCAACCTTTTATTATGTAAGCTACAGGCCATTATAAACATGCCTGTTTGATCAGGGTGTGTCAGTTCTAGCCCTGTCCCATTTCTTGATGCCCTTTGATAAATTAGGTCAGTTTTAGTATGTAGTACTAAAAGACACACAATGTTTATAGCACTTTTCTTGTAATTTCCCCTTTTCAACTGGAGGCAGTTGTGTTTTTTATGTGATCTCATTTGCCTCTTTTTCAGTCATAATGCCACCTTCAGCTCTCGACCAGCTCAGTAAGTCAAATCAAATACCTTTTTGTTATGAAAGCTCTATATGAAAATACCTTGAGTCTTACCTTTCTGCTTCGTTTTCCTTGTATAGGCAGGCTTAACATCACCTATCCAATGCTGTTCAAGTTGACTAACAAGAACTCAGACAGAATGACGCACTGTGGTGTTCTGGAGTTTGTGGCAGACGAGGGAATCTGCTACCTGCCACACTGGGTGAGTAACAGAAGCAAGTTTAATGTATTTGTTAAGTGTTCTCTGCTGATTAAATGGTTTTAAAGTCACTATGTGAGTATCCAGCACCAATGTTTGCTTCATTTTTTCCCTGCAGATGATGCAGAATCTCCTGCTGGAGGAAGGTGGTCTGGTCCAAGTGGAAAGCGTTAACCTTATGGTGGCCACATACTCAAAGTTCCAGCCACAGAGCCCTGACTTCCTGGACATTACAAATCCCAAGGCAGTGTGAGACATATCAGTTAGGGACATTAAATTGACTTGTTCTTTTACATCTTTAACTGCAGTGATTTAACTAAGTTGTGACTTTGTGACAGACTGGAGAATGCATTAAGAAACTTTGCCTGCTTGACCACTGGGGATGTCGTAGCTATCAACTACAATGAAAAGGTAATTTGACTATGTCTTTATGTTGGACTAATATTTGAATTTGTTTTGTCTTTTTTCTACTAAATATGACCGCTAATGGAGCATGTGTTATTGTTTCAGATATATGAACTGCGAGTAATGGAGACCAAGCCAGATAAAGCCGTGTCCATTATTGAGTGCGATATGAACGTAAGAGCCTTCATATCATCACAGACAATAGTTAATTATCCTGTTGTATTATCCACTGTAAATGTGTTTGGACTCTGTTTCTCAGGTGGATTTTGATGCTCCTTTGGGTTACAAAGAGCCTGAACGACGACCTCAGCACCAGGAGGAACCAACAGTAAGGACCAAACCCTGGAAGTACAGTTTGTGCTCTGAACAATTTTAGTAAAACTCATTTTTTTACAGGAGGAAGAAGCAGATCCCACCAGTTACGCTGACATGGACCTGGGATTCAGAGTCAGTAAATCTTGGTGTGGTTAGAGACAAATAAATCTCCTTGTCACTACTGATAACTGTAATCATCAGAGCTAATGCAACTTCTAACCTATTTGTTATCCTTCAGGCTTTCACCGGCTCTGGCAATCGCTTGGATGGTAAAACGAAAGGGATTGAGCCCAGCCCTGCTCCTCTTGGCCCTAGTGACATCAAAAGGTGATGGTCTGTATTTTTTACATGTAGATATGAAGAGACTGGACAGTAGATTTTATTGTAGACTTAAGGAAAATGGCAAAAGGCTGTGAGGTTTGTAAGATTTTACTGGAAATACTAAAGTCTGCCGAATGGTACCTGTGTGTCCACATGCTTTTAATTTTCCATATTTGTGTTTCTCCACATATTAAACTCTCTGCTGATTGTTGCTCATGTGAGTCCCCATCTCGTCATGTGTTGGTGTCACATAACATGGTCAACTTGCTTTTAGCAGAAGTGATTCATAGTTCGGCAACAAATTAAAAATGTAACAATACATTCAATGTCTATATATATTCTCAATCATCCAAGTCAAGATAAAAAGAGTCAATCGGACTCACCTCGACTTGCAACATCTGACAGCTAGAATGTGTAAAAAATTATTTTTTTTTTTCACAGTGACAGTAATTCATGCATGTTCTCCCCATGCCTGCGTGGGTTCTCTCTGGTTACTCCAGCTTCCTCCCACCATCCAAAAACATGCATGGGGATTAGGTTAATTGGCTAATTTAAATTGACCGTAGGTGTGAATGTGAGTGTGAGTGGTTGTCTGTCTCTTTGTGCCCTGCCATGAGGTGGAGACTTGTCCAGGGTGTACCCTGCCTCTCACCCTAAGACAGCTGGGATAGGCTCCAGCCCCCCGCGGCCCTATGAGGATAAGCAATAGAAAATGGATGGATGGACAGTAATTCATGAGATGCACTGTGTGGAGCCCCGTAGTGCCTATTCAATATTTGTTTTACTACACATCACTGAACATTGAGCCATTCTGGCAGCCTTGAATGTAAATTCCTAACCTTGAACTCTAATCTTTCATCTCACAGAGGCATTCCCAACTACGATTTTAAAGTTGGCAGGATCACCTTCATCCGAAACTCGAGGCCTCTGCCCAAGAAAACTGTAGATGATGTAAGAAATGTGAAAGATTTTATCTTACATTTGCACTTATTTGACTAGGCTGTATTTACAGTACTTCAGCACCGTTTCTCACAGTCTTGTCCAATACAAATGTTTTGTTTGCAGTCCTAAAAAATGTACTTTGTTTGAGTCATTCTGTTTGTTTATATTGAATTCTGTAAATACATTTCCTCATGTAGCACTCATACTGCATTTTTTTCTATTATAACTATTAAAATCTCTTTTAATCATCCCAGGATGATGCCATGAACAGATTCATCGCCTTCTCCGGAGAAGGACAGTCACTACGCAAGAAGGGCAGAAAGCCTTGAAGGAGTCCTAAGCAGAGAGACTGGCTAATATACATGGACTCACCATATCTATTGTCCCCTTCAACAGCAAAGAGAAAAAAAAATGACCTTCAGGTGCATTGGGATTTTGTCTCTGTCTCTTTGAAATGGTTTTGCTGTTGATTTGGAATTATATGTAATTGAGACTCAGACAGTAATATCCTGCCCAACAAAAACTGAGCTCTTTAAAATGCTGTCTGGAGTTTTTGGAATAGATAAAGATAAATTATGTCACCACACCACCAAAACAAAGTGTGATATTAGAGCATTTCCCTTTTTTCCATAATTATTGCAGTTTTATTGACTTTAAACAGAATCCCATTGATATGATAAAATGGGAGCAATGATTGCTCAACACTTTTATTTTATGCATAAGGCAATTTTTTGCTTTTTTTTTCTTTGTTTATTTATAGGCAAATAAAGGACTGATTGAAATTAATTGTTGATCATTGTTTTTGTGATGTACAGACTACATAACGAAACTGGTGCCTTAAATTTGACACATTTATTTAGAAATTAGCAGATGCTTTATGTTTGATTACTCCATTCCAATTAACCAGTGTTTTCAAGTAACATTTACAATAGTGCACATTTAAAAACATGGCGGAAAAATGCCTCGATAAATTGATAATTATGGCACGTATATTTAGTCATCATTAGTATTAGTCGTATTGCAGTCACTCCTGTTCATTTTTAACTTCACCGGTTGAAAGCTGTCTGTATTTTCAAAGTAACAGCTGTAAAACTGTCTGGCAGCGCTTTTATTGTGAAATTGAATCAAACCGGATGTATTGTTGCTGCGTCAGCTAACTTAGCTAGCAATGGACTGGCCAGGAGGAGCACCGTGGAGGGTAATTTATGAAACAATTGTGTTGCAGATAACATTTCTGGCCAAATTTTGGTTTAAATTCTTTCACCTTATATTTGTCAATCATGACAACGTGTCAAATTTGACCCAGATACTCCGCGAGGTGATTACGATATCGTTGCTAAATGACCCGTCGCTAGCAATAGGCAATGTCAGTTTGACAAGGAGATTTCAGCAGATTTAACAGTTTATTCATGATAAGCCTCGAAATCTAATGTTAGCTCTGCTGCAAATGTTAAACTACATGTGAATATAGATACTTATTACGCTAGATTAGCCACTGAGTAAACTGAGGGTCATCCAAACATTAGCGACATTAGCTATCTGACATAAATTAGTTTTCTCTCTGTGAGTCACCAACGTGTTATTTACAAACGATGTTTTAGAAGGTATATTGTTGTATATGTAAAGTTTTGAGTAAATAATTTGATATTTTATCATTTTTATAAGTAAAGCACTCCCAAGTTTATCCTGCAGCTGCTTTTACATGTCACATCTTGCATGCTTGTTAAAACTGGAAGGGATGCAGCCAGGAAGTAAACAGTGCGGATCAAAATATAAGTTGTTTGCTGTTATCAAGTTTGATTGGTGATGATTCTTGATGGTTTTTTTTTCGTACAGCCGCCCCGAACCTGTGATGACTACTGGAGCGAATTCAGACATTGCAAAAGCTTGAGGAATTGTTTTCACCACTATTACACATACGGTACCTCTCCATCCTGCCAGCAGTGGAAAGAGGACTACCATAACTGCAAAGAGTGGGAGAAACACCGAGCTGCAGAGGCCAAGGTACAGCGGCAGGAAGTCACATTGTTTAAAGATCTAAACTTATGAGCTTGCTGGTGTCTGAATCTGAATGTCCTAAAGAATACTTAACAATGTAATGTAAACCGTTGTGGAAAAGATGTCTTGAAATAGATCTCTATATTCTTGCAGGAAGCCTTGCAGAAGAGTGAGAGGAACAGAGTGGCAGAGCAGAGAAACTTCACCCCAGTGTGGGAACTGAGGCGAAATCCTCCCAGAGACTGGCACATGCCCCTAAATCAGGAAAAGCCTCAGGACTCCTGAACTGTTAAACTGATGTTTCTGTTCCATGGTGGCCAAAGCAAGGTGAAATGAAGACACAAATCACTAAACAAAAATGTGTAAAACGATGTACTGGAGAGACAGTCACTGATTGCTGTCTCAAGCTGTATTCAGTGAGCTGCTGTATGAAAATGATCATGTACTGTACATTAAAACAGTGGTAGCAGCATCTAGTGATCAGTAAGGAGTATGCCAACATCCATGTTCAACCAGAAAAGTACAAGATGATCTCTGCAAAGTCAGTGTTGTTTTCCCCATCAATAAGTGTTCTTCAAAGTTTGTGTGAACTGAAGCACACAGGCTGATTGTGCTCAAAGCATCACTCTGCATGAGTTTTAAGATTAAGATTGCCTTGTTTTTCTGTTTAGTGTAAGAAAAGGAGGATACGTGGTGGAATTATGCCATGGATACTTTTAAGATTTGTGTGTATTCCATCCGTGTGGCACAGTGGTCTCTGGGTACTCCAGCTTCCTCCCACCATCCAAAAACATGCATGGGGATTAGGTTAATTGGTTAATTTAAATTGACCGTAGGTGTGAATGTGAGTGTGAGTGGTTGTCCTTCTCTATGTGTCCTGTGATGAACTAGAGACTTGTCCAGGGTGTACCCTGCCTTTCACCCTAAGACAGCTGGGATAGGCTCCAGCCCCCCGCGACCCTATGTGAGGATAAGCGGTAGAAAATGGATGGATGGATATATTCCATCCAAGTAATGAAGCATCTATCCTGCATTGCTAAAGCTAAAATTAAAGAAATGCACACAACAGGAGTGTAGGCCAGAGTACGCCTCACAAGTTCTCAAAAGCATTATTATCTGTAGCTCCGCAGTAGATGCTCATCTGTGATGATTATATAATTATTATTGATGCAATGATGACAAAATTCAGCTATATAGTTTAAACTCATTCAGTTGTGCATTAGCAGGTGTCTGCCTCATGAATGATTGCAGCTTTACCTTGAACAACACAAAATTGGATCAATAAAAAAAGAACATGTTTAATTTCTGCTTTCTTACATAGTTTTATAGAGATGTGAATGAGGAGGGAAGAACAATAATTCAATGCATAATTTCCATGAATGGTACAGACATGAAACAACTGAGGTGACTGCACAATTCAAGAACTGAGAACAAAACATTTTTTCAAAGTGTCATTCACACACAGGCTGCACCACAGTTGTCATCTGTCCATTACTGTGTGTAAACTTTAGTGATGTCGTGGTATTTCCCATCAGGAGCATCGTAGTTGGCCTTTGGCGGTGTGTAGACGGGACCTTCACGAGTGAAGGGAAACAGTAGAGGGTCTGGCTTCAGCGCTGCCTGGTACAACTCCTCAGACTCTAATTTCAGCTCCTCCAGTGCCTCCCTCTGTGCTTTTATAGCCAGCAATATAGTCTGTTCTTCAGCCATGTGCTGCTCCTACAAGAGCAAAGACAGAAGATTACATCAAATGAAGCCCACTAAGTGTACATGATGGAGAGCACAGGTCAGAGCCAAGATATGCAATAAAAGCTTATGTGGCGGAGGTGTCATAGGTAAATGATGACCTTTTTATAACGACTCCACTCCTTCAGCAGCAGGGCTCGAGCCTCACTTTCTTCAAATAACAGCTTTGGTATGGAACGTTCTCTTTGTAAGAGAATAAGAAACATAATTTATAGCACATCAAAGTCAGAGCACCACCACAGCAAGAACAGAACAAAATGTACAGCAAGTCAAAGAAGAGAAAGACACATAAAAGCATGTCCATGAAATGTTTTGTCCGATAGCTTTGGCAAAATGCTGTTAATTTACTGTTTAGAACAGTCAACAGGGACATATTATGATATGTTCAACATCTGTTGAAATATAATTTGTGAAATCCATCCCTAATTCCCACTCAAAAAAACTGATGGAAGAACAATTCAGATGAAGTGATCTTCCTGATTGATAGATAGATTGAAATCTGTTTTTTTAAACTCCAATGAGAGCTGAATCTGGCTGAGTTCAGATTTTGAGATTTCTATGGGATATACAACACAATCTTGACCCACGGGTAAGAGGAAGAGGGAAAAAAATACAAGTTCCTTCTATTAATTCATGTTCCCCCACTGCTAATTATCAGCATGTTATTAGGCCACTAATAATTATGTGGTGCAGTAAGCTAGACACTGCCTCCTGTCAGCGATACAGCTGAGGAGTGAAAACAGATTCATCTTTTCCTTCAGCTCGCTTATGGCTGGCAGTTTCCATCTGAAAGGAGTAAAGCATGAGGACATGTAGGATGTGGCTGCTGTTATCGTCCATTTTTTATTATAGAAAAGCCTGAAACATGGTAACTCTCAACATATTTAATAGTTCTGATAAGAATTTAACAGACTGTGGCCATAAAGACTATACTTGGTTGGTTTTGGTGTTTTCAGAGTATTTAAACACTGAATAACATAAGCCCAATTTTTAATGTATGTTTCAACACCAAGCTAATCTAATTACTCATAAATGGCAGTATAACCAACAGTGAAATGTGCGGTACCTTGTTTCGTCCAAGCATTTGGATGAAATAATGAGGTCCTCTATGGGGATGAGCTCAGGTGGAACCTTTTCCAACTTCTTCAACTTTTTTTTCATCCTCTCTCTCATCATTTGCTCCCTTTTTGGGTCCACTTTCTTCTTCTTCTTGGGCTCCGCTCTTAAACACAAAGCACAACTCTGAGGACATTCAACCACAAGTTATATATTGGACCACATCTGGACAATATTAATATATATCAATACTAAGGCATGAGACATAAAGGTAGATTCTTTTTACAGTCTATGGTTTATAACTCTGGCTTCAGCCTCTCAAATGTGAAGATGGCTTAGCTAGCATTTCTCCATTTTACATCAATGTAAATTATATATATGGGCAACACAAAAACGGAATTTTGGGATTCTGTGAACTCATTGTCTGATTATTAAAAGTGAGAGCAAAATAATAAACATGTTAAAGTATATATTGCGCAAAGCTAAATAACAAGCCACGATACAAGCAGTTAAATTCAACATCTTTTTAATGAATACGGTGCTTTAGTAGTACATGTTCTCAACCAATTAACGTTTAAATAAACAAAACACAACTAACATGCGGTAAACCTAAGACTTTTGAGCATACCTCAGTGGAGCAGATGTTTTCAGTGTCATCACTGGTGCAAACCAAGGACTCTGCATAGCATGGTGATGTTCTCCCGACAGAAAGCTACAGGACATGACACAGAGATGTCAAGAATGTGTCTCATTCAGCAGCATTTCTCCACTGAATAACCTTAGCTTTGTTAGCTCCAGGTAGCTAGCGGCCTATTAAGCGGACAACACACACTTACCTTGATGGAGCGGTCTGCCGGGATAAAACCCTGCCGAGACAACGCGTCAAAGCCGCAGACATGCTTCCACTTTGTGATGTTTCACTTTAAACTCATACTCGGGGTCAAAATTGTTCACATGAAACTGTTTCTGTCCCCTTGACTACATGAAGGCGAACAGCCGTGTCGCGGGAAGATGACGTTTACGAACGTTCATGATCACAATTTGACGTGCGCACTTTCGAGTATTTTCTTTATGCTGGAAATTAAATAAACTGTATTCAGAATATAATATTTGATGAACACAATAATCACTAAAAGATACGATGTGCTGATTTTGTAACCTATTCAATAATATATGTTGATATTTATATATTTTTTATTTGTCGAATCTCACTGGACGAGTGGAAAATTGGCGGATGGGCTGCACTATATGGGGGAAAGGTCATTACTCTCAGGTTTTTATAATCTCTTCGGACTCATTCAGAGAGCCACGAGAAGATATCGGCCGTAATCGAGTTTGGTCCTGACAGTGGTGGTTTTTTGTGTCTGCATCATGGCGCTTCTCAGAGGTAAACAACCACGTTTCAGTTCAGCGGGGGATAAAGTGACAAAAACGCAGCTATACTTCTTGATGTTGGGGTTGTATTCTCCTCCCAGTGCTGCAGTAGGAGATTAACAGTGACTCAAAATTAATGTCATTACTTTATTGTTGACTTAAATGAATGTAATCTGTAGTTGACTTTATGCCAATACAAATGTAGAGATATTTTTTGATCTCAATGTCACTACAAAATAGGCGATAGGTGACTGGATGGTGTCAAGATTATTAACAGCTGTTTGTCGATTGCGACACCAATTACCTTTGATTTATTTAAGTGCAAATTATAATAATAAAGCCTCCATTGGTGGAGGAAGTGACTCCTTTAAGTGGGGGAACCACATTATTGAAATACTTACGTGTTAAAGTCATAAGTACAAATATTAATTATCTTAATTGTTAAATTAATTAATTAATTGGTCTATCCCAGTGATAATTAGTTAAAGTTTACACCACTTAGAAATATTGGCATTTTATTCTTTAAAAATACTTAGTTAAGCAGAGTCAAGACTGTTGAATAATGATAGCAAATACTTTATTGGATTATAAATACTGAATCGTTAACCTGTAAGCAGCAGCTGGCAGGTGAAGCTGCAGCACACTTTACTTTATGGTAGTTGAATAAATGGTGAAATAAAAAGCACAATAATACCTTTTTATGTTGAATGTAAGTATAAAGTAAAAATACAAGTACTTAACAATGAAATACATTTGCTTGTGCAAATACCACAGAACAAATCGTTCAACACTAAACACACAGATACAGCACAGGTCAGGTGTTGCTGACATATCAGTGGTAACAGTTCAGTGTCTGATTAGAAACTAAAAGATATGTCATCACAGTATTTCAAGAACATACTGTGAGTAATTTATTGTGAAATACTGCCTGTGCATGGTGCATCACTGAAGTCATTTGCTTGACTCAAAATGTTGCGAAGAGGTACGCCTGTTTTTCAAATCCTGGCAATTCTGATTGAGAATAACTGACCAGGGTAATGAAAATTATATATGCATAAAATTAAACTACCCTTGTCTGTTTTTATGGATTTGCACATGAAGCAAGTTGCAAATGATTAAAACAGTGTTCTTTCAAATGAGACGTCATTTTGTTGAACTTGTTTACACCTGTTGAAATAGGCATTAATTATGTCTGTGTGTGAGAAGAATTCTCCTGGGAAAGAGGCGTACCAAATCCAATAATACTTGTGCATTCCTCTTGTCCCCTCCAGTCCAACATGATCCATCTGAGGTTATTTTCCCTGTTATTCTTTATCTTCTGTATTTGGTGCCCTTGCTGTGCCAGTCATCACTGCACTGCATCTTCTGCCCAGTGCTGCCTGACATTGATCTGGCTGTTGCTCAATAGCAGGTGGTTTGAAATTGTTATGGATGTACTAAAATACTCTGTTTATCTGCAGGTGTATTTGTTGTAGCTGCCAAGCGCACTCCATTCGGTACCTATGGTGGGGTGCTGAAGGATCACAGTGCAACAGACTTGGCTGAGCATGCAGCCAAAGCTGCCCTCGCTGCAGGGGGCGTGGCACCAGAGCTTGTAAACAGTGTCATCATGGGAAATGTCATGCAGGTACCTAAAATGCAACTAACATACACTTTATTGCCAAAAGTATTCGCTCACCCATCCAAATAATCAGAATCAGGTGTTCCAATCACTTCCATGGCCACAGGTGCATAAAATCAAGCAGCTAGGCATGGAGACTGCTTTTACAAACATTTGTGAAAGAATGGGTCGCTCTCAGGAGCTCAGTGAATTCCAGCGTGGAACTGTGATAGGATGCCATCTGTGCAACAAATCCAGTCATGAAATTTCCTCACTCCTAAATATTCCACAGTCAACTGTCAGCTGTATTATAAGAACATGGAAGTGTTTGGGAACGACAGCAACTCAGCCACGAAGTGGTAGACAACGTAAACTGATGGAGCGGGGTCAGTGGATGCTGAGGCGCATAGTATGAAGAGGTCGTCAACTTTCTGCAGAGTCAATCACTACAGACCTCCAAACTTCATGTGGCCTTCAGATTAGCTCAAGAACAGTGCACAGAGAGCTTCATGGAATGGGTTTCCATGGCCCAGCAGCTGCATCCAAGCCATACATCACCAAGTGCAATGCAAAGTGTCAGATGCAGTGGTGTAAAGCATGCTGCCACTGGACTCTAGAGCAATGGAGACGTGTTCTCTGGAGTGATGAATCACGCTTCTCCATCTGGCAATCTGATAGACGAGTCTGGTTTTGGCGGTTGCCAGGAGAACGATACTTGACGGACTGCATTGTGCCAAGTGTAAAGTTTGGTGGAGGGGGGATTATGGTGTGGGTTTGTTTTTCAGGAGCTGGGCTTGGCCCCTTAGTTCCAGTGAAAGGAACTCTGAATGCTTCGGCATACCAAGACATTTTGGACAATTCCATGCTCCCAACTTTGTGGGAACAGTTTGGAGCTGGCCCCTTCCTCTTCCAACATGACTGTGCACCAGTGCACAAAGCAAGGTCCATAAAGACATGGATGACAGAGTCTGGTGTGGATGAACTTGACTGGCCTGCACAGAGTCCTGACCTCAACCCGATAGAACACCTTTGGGATGAATTAGAGCAGAGACTGAGAGCCAGGCCTTCTCGTCCAACATCTGGAAGAATGGTCAAAAATTCCCATAAACACGCTTCTAAACCTTGTGGACAGCCCTGCCTGAGTTGAAGCTGTTATAGCTGCAAAGGGTGGACCGACGTCATATTGAACCCTATGGATTAGGAATGGGATGCCACTTAAGTTCATATGCGAGTCAAGGCAGGTGAGCGAATACTTTTGACAATATAGTATATTTAACAAATGACAACTTCCGTCGCGTGAAAAACATGCATATTTGTTTGCTGATTATATCATCCGTGGTTTGGTCCTTTCAGTCCTTTTTATCTACTCCAATAATTTCAGAGCTCAGCTGATGCACCCTATATCGCTCGTCATGTGGGTCTGAGGTGTGGTGTTCCCATCCCAGTGCCTGCTCTCACTGTGAACAGACTGTGTGGATCTGGTTTCCAGTCCATCATCAATGGCGCGCAAGTAAGAACACCAGCTGGAACAAAAAACATTCTGGCAGAAATACAAATTTTGAATAAACCATAATATTAGTTTGTGTGCCACTGTATATGTGTAAAATATCATCATGGTTTATACATTAATAAGCTCAATATGTTGTACATAGCAATTACATGTAATGTGTCTTTGGTTTTGTTGCTCCAAAACAAAAACCTGTTTACCTTGTGTGTTTGTAGGAGATTTGCCTCAGGGAGTCAGAGGTGGTCTTGTGCGGTGGCTCAGAGAGTATGAGTCAGGCCCCGTACGCTGTCCGCAACATACGATTTGGTACAAAGTTTGGATTTGATCTCAAGGTTATATTTTATTACTCTCTTATCACCAAACACTTGACACAAATATAAATGTGATGGCCATAAAGACAGCTTGTTGATAGACTAAAGATAAAAAAATAAACCTCTTCTCATCTGCCTGACAGCTGGAGGACACCTTGTGGGCGGGTCTGACTGACATGCACGTCAAAATCCCAATGGGCATCACAGCAGAAAACCTGGCAGAGAAGTACCAGATCACACGAGAGGACGTTGACAACTATGCATACCAGACACAACAAAGGTGGAAGGCAGGTAAGATGGGTTTCATTTTTTTAAATGTCTTTTGCATCTTTCAAATATGTTGCTTTTTGAGGATGGGCTGTTAACTTTGTTGCTCATTCTTAATGGTTAAATTGTAATTTGTTTTGTCTATGCAGCTCATGAAGCTGGTTGCTTCACTGCAGAAATTGCTCCCATTGATGTGAAAAGTAGGAAGGGTAAGGTGTCCATGGCTCAGGATGAACATCCTCGTCCACAGACCACACTAGAACAGATGGCCAAACTACCTACTGTCTTCAAGAAGGGAGGGACTGTTACTGCTGCCAATGCTTCGGTGAGTTTACGCCTCTGGTGTTGGCTTACCTTCGGGATCTTAGGTGGTTTTTTGTGATCTGTTTTACCTTAAAAACAGTTTTTCAAATTCTTTTTACTGTATATGTTATAGATTCTTGCAACATAAAAAGCTAGTTTAGTTTTTTCAAGGGGTAGCGTCAGTGTCATCCAGACACAGTTAGATTTACTGTCAAATCTACTTTTATATAAATATGATGCAACTACTGTTACTCCTTCCATGGGAAGTAGCTGTCTTTCACTAAAGTTCTCTTGATCTGCAGGGTGTGTCTGATGGTGCTGCTGCCGTGGTGATTGCCAGTGAAGATGCGCTGAATGAACATAAGCTCACTCCACTGGCCAGAATTGTGGCCTATCATGTGTCAGGCTGTGACCCAAGCATTATGGGAATTGGTAAGTGACACCACTGTCATGGGGGTGTAATTAAATCCTTCTGAATTGAAAGGAATGAATTACTCAATAAATGGTTGTTGTATTCGACACAACATAATAGTAATAAATTAATATTGTAAAATTTTCTGGTTTCCTTAAATCATCTTAGGACCCGTACCAGCAATCACAGAGGCTCTTAAAAAAGCTGGTCTGACTCTCAACGACATGGATCTCGTGGAGGTTTGTTACTAGTGAAGCACCAATATCTGTGTTATACATTTCATCAGTGGTGGATAAAGTATTCAGATCCTTTACTGAAGTAAAAACACCAATAGAGCACATACCATCAAGGCTGAGACCTTACTGCAGAGGCCAAGCTTTGGGTTTGGGACTCTTTACTGCATTTCTTCTCCTCTCAATCCTGCCTTTCCTGTCTGTCTTCTCACTGTCCAACAAAGCTGAAATGCCCAAAAGTCATTAAAAAACACTAATACAGTAATCTAAAAGTAGTCCATTGAAAGTTAAAGTCCTGTAGTTAAAATGTGCTTCTGTAAAAGTACAGTATTACCAGCAAAAAGTACTTAAAAGTGTCAAAAGTAATATATCCCCTGTCAAATGTTATGTAGAGATTGATACAAGTACAGTTATGTAAATGTACTTCATCTACAACTGTACATTTCATATATGTTTTGATTTTTTCACTTTATTATGCAGCTGTGTCACTGTTGTTTTTTTGCTTTCCACAGGTGAACGAGGCTTTTGCCCCTCAGTACCTGGCTGTAGCTAAGGCTCTTGGACTGGATCCAACAAAAACCAACGTTAACGGTGGAGCTATTGCCATCGGCCATCCTCTTGGTGCATCTGGAGCACGCATCACTGCCCACCTGGTTCATGAGCTCAGGTAACATTGTCTTTTTAACAATCATAGTTACAGTATGTCAGGTGAGATGTTTACACATTAAGTAGCTTTGAATAATGAACTTTGATTTTTGACAGGCGACGAGGAGGCAAGTATGCTGTTGGCTCTGCCTGCATAGGTGGAGGTCAGGGCATTGCCATAATCCTGGAAAAGTACTGACCGAAGAAGGTGCCAATATCAGAAGAATTCCTGTAGAAAAATGCCCCGTCCTCCACTCACATGAAATAAAACACAGGTGACACATGCTAAAAAGAAATTCTTTTAAAATAACTTTTTAGTACACATAAAAAGGCAAATGTTCTCTTAACATGGGGTGTCAATTTTTCCCTGATACACAAAGAAAACTCATCATTCATGATTTGCTGTTAAGTCTTGTGTATTTATAAAGAAAAAAAAACACAATACATGTTTTATGCCAGTGTGGCCTTGGCAGCCCTGCCAGCTATTTCATGTTTCTGTGAGTGTTGCAACATGGTGTGTACTGTATGTGCCTGAGACACAGAACTAGGTTGTTGGCCACATAAACATGTGTAGCATATTAACTCATAAAATATAGTCGGGTTACAGAAAAGTTTAAACGGACTCTGTACTCAACTCCGATGTTTGCCTTAAAATGTTCCCGATCACTCCATTAACAGGGGCCAGAAAATATGCCTGAACTGTGATGGCTCCAGCAAAAACTTATTTTGTGTTCCTCTGTTAAAAATCCCAATAAATAAGTTTTATTTTGAAATTTTTTTATGATCAAGTTTCTTCATTGTCATTTCTTCATACAAACACACTGGAACGAAATGCAATTTCTCATGGACCATGGTTATGATGTGTAACAAGTCACAACAGTTACTCATTTACCAAAAAATAACTAACAGCAGGATGACAAAAAAGAGAACAAAAACTAACAGGCAGAATACTAAACAGCTACTCAGCAAGACGACTGAACAGAACTAAGATTTAGCAGACAGCCACTGCTAGTTCCTATTTTAGTTTTAATGGTTGTTTTTATGTCAACATATTTTGTTATTGTTCTCTATAATCAAATTTTTGCTCTTTTATTTACTTACAAAAGTAATTACCTTTGATAGCATTGTAACATGTTTAAACATGTGGTAACACCACCATAGAGAAGGTATTTCAAAATGCACTGAATATTTTTTGATCAGACATTCAAAGTTTAAACAATAGTAACAAGTTTTGGATCATAGCTATCTCCTAAGAAAACATATCTGCTTTCAGAACATCTGTACCTCTTTTTATCTTTTATTCATACCAACACCAACCCATTATATTCTCCTCTATTTTTATATACCATATATTTTGCCTATTTCATGTTTGTCTCATGCTGCTAAATTAAAAGAGAACTGCTAAACTGTCTTTCATTGTTTGACGACAATGAAGATCTATTCCACTTACAAGCATTAATTGTTTGTTGTTTGTATGTGCAGATGAAAACAGTAATGCATACAAATAAATACATTTTCTAAAGCAACCGAAAAACAGTCATTAATGTTATCAGTGAAAACAATTGCAGTGTTTTTATTTCAAAGTCACTGTTACTCTTAAGGGAATACGTTCACATATTGAGGACTACAAGGACCCGAACTCCCTGAAACTCGACGTAGTTACGTAAACGTCATCGTCCAGCGTCTTTATATACGTCACATCCCCGGATGTCGGTCTTTTTTCATAGCTACGGTAAGACAGTCTTGTGCCCGTGTTTCTGTTGAAATAAAATCTGTTTTCATCTGTGTTACAGAATAAAAAATACAGTCAACAAATAGCAGGAGAAGAATCCTTGTATGTAGACCATGCCTCAGACATAGTTATTGTCGTAATTTATGTGTAATGATTCTGTAATAATGGACAGTTTGGCGTATTAGCAGCACCAGGCCGCCGGCTAGCCTCTGTGTTGGCTATAACGTTAGCTAGCTGATCAGTGTTAGCGCGTTGTCCTTCGTTAGTTATCTGTGCCGTGTGTAACAATGTTACGATTTCGCCCTCACGTATCTGCAATTAAAACGCGTTAGTGTCATTTTGAAAAGACCAGTAGCTGGCTAGCTAGTAAAACATCTGTGCTATGTTGCTAATTGCTAGCTAACGTTAGTCGACATGTCTGTTGGCGATGGCTGCGGTGTTCAACGCTCATCCTAACAGCATTTAGGTCGTAGTGTTAAAGTGTAGGTGGTTCCTGGGGGTTCTTGTGATGTCGTTCTGCTGTTAATAAATGCAGCATGGAGTCTCATAACACAACACAGTTCTCTTGACGGCAATGTCAGACCTAGCGTGTTGTGATTGTTTTTAAACTACTATTTGTGAGCATAACATTATTAAAAACGTCCAATGTCAAGTTTAAACATATGAAATTGAATATCTCATATGACACAACACAATACTGCATTATACTGTACTATATTAACCTGTGTGTGTGTGTGTGTGTGTCAGATGGCAGAGGGTGACAAAAAGGCTGCCAAGAAGAAGCACGGGAGCCGGAACCCGGTTCTGGCCCATGGCATTGGCCGGTACTCCCGGTCTGTCATGTATGCGCGCAGGGCTTTGTACAAGCGGAAGACCAAGACCACTGAGACCAAGGTGAGCCAGATCTGTGACACACCCTGTCCCCAGCATAATGATTGATACATGACACAGGATGCTGATTGACTGTGATTTGTATATATGATAATTTTTCAGGTGGAGAAAAAGATTAAGACGATTAAGGAGAAGCCCAAGGCAACTGTTGTCAAGACAGTTGGAGGAGACAAGAATGGAGGCACTCGTGTTGTCAAGCTGCGCAAGATGGTGAGTCATGTGTGAATTATTGTTTTTCTTCCCATCTGTTTTAATAAAGTTTTGGGTCAAAACTGTAAATGACATAGTGCTGACAACCGAAGGGGAAAAAAAACAATTTGCACACACGGATGAGGATCAGGATGAGATTACTGATATTTTTCTACTGAAATTCAAATCCCATGTATCTTGTGTGTTATATAGTTCAGCAATAACGACAGTAAATAATTTTACAGTGCTATGTAACACATTTGCTGCATTTGTATGCGTGCGCTGCATACATGCAGCAATCCTAGATATGAAACTGTAAAATGTATTTTTATGTCCCTCTGTTGTAGCCTCGCTACTACCCTACAGAAGATGTTCCCCGTAAGCTCAAAAGCCACGGAAAGAAACCCTTCAGCCAGCACAAGAGGAAGCTGCGCAGCTCCATCACCCCAGGAACTGTCCTCATTCTGCTCACTGGTCGCCACCGTGGAAAGGTGAGAATGTTTTGACAGTGATCTCCCCATATTCAAGGATTATCAGAAATTATTGGTATCTATACAGCACATGTAGAACAAACATAGTAGGTAGATAAATAGACAGGGTTTTTACTAGGTAGCCTTGTTGCTAGACAACAAAGATGATGTAGTGAAAAGATTTGTGCAATTTTAGTATAACAGGAAATTTTGTGTGTGAATGTATATTAATACCTCATACTATCAAAAGAAAGAATTCTGTTGTCAGAACACCTCAAAGTTTGCAACAGCAATAAATTCATTATCAAAGTAGATGGCTAGTTATCAGATGTCAATACTGATTTACAGATCTAACAGTTGATCTTTGGGAGTGTGACAATGCGCATTTGATGTACACCCAATCACAGCTAACAAAGTTACTTTCCTCTCTGAGTATCAGGCTACGGTCAGCATGTGAAGAAGTTAATATTTTATGACAGGGCTACCCAGATAACTGTTCGTTTCTGTCTGAAGATGTCGCAGCCGGTTTAAAGATGAGTGAAATTGACAGATTTACCAGTAAAATTTTTTTTTTTTTTTTTTTTTTTTTTTTTTTTTTAGTCAGAAGGATCCCTGCGAAATTACTGCAACTTACTCATTGTCGTTGCTGCTCACAGGATTTGGTTGCTTAGTAACATCAAGGGTGATAGGGCAAACCTCCCAAGCACCTCAGATAAAACGGATGGAAGCAGCACTGCAGGAAACACATCCCTCAACCCAAAGAGCATATGGGATCTAAAATTACAAAGAAATCGGTGTGTGTGTGTGTGTGTGTTAAATTTTTATCTTATAACAAGCGTGCTTGACGCATCACTATTATTTCAAGCACCCTCGGTACTACAGTCTTCCCACACTCGAGCGCTACATGGGCAAATTACCGAGGCATGCTAGTGTGAGCACACACACACTTGAGCAGTAGCTGACCTAAATAATGTTTCACTGGCAAGTCTGACTGGCAGAGAGCGCTCCTGAAGAAATTAGACTGTATGTCCAAGATTTTTGGTTTTATCAATATGGCTCAAATGACTGAACTGTGTGTAAGACCCCAGTGCAGTAGCTTTATACTTAAGATATTTTTTTTTTCCTTCCCTTGTCTTTTTAGCGTGTGGTGTTCCTGAAGCAGCTCTCAAGTGGTCTCCTGCTTGTCACTGGTAATGATTAAAATTTTGTTAGTCAAAATTCATGCAAAGAAGCAGTAGTACATAAGGATGATTGGCAGGTTTTGCAGTCAATATCTAAGTATTTTTTGTTTGCCTACTTGTAGGCCCTCTCGCCTTGAACAGAGTACCCCTGCGCAGAGCTCATCAGAAGTTTGCCATTGCCACAAACACCAAAATTGACATCTCTGGCATGAAGATCCCCAAAACTCTGAACGATGCCTACTTCAAGAAGAAGAAGCTGAGGAGACCCCGTCATCAGGAGGGAGAGATCTTTGACACAGAGAAAGAGGTGAGCTAACCTGGATGTTTTCTCAGGAATTCACATAAGTATATTATCATTTCAATATGCCTTTAACCCCTTGATTTTGTTACCTGACTAATTGGTTCCCATCACCTCATCCCCATCTGCAGAAGTACCAGCTGACAGAGCAGAGGAAGGAGGACCAGAAGGCTGTTGACTCTCAGCTCCTGCCCCTCATCAAGAAAGTACCTCAGCTCAAAGGGTACCTGCGCTCTTCCTTCTGCCTGTCTAATGGTGTCTACCCACACAAGCTGGTTTTCTAAATGTGTTGTAATAAAGAGTACCACCGTTGAATGCCCTCTGTTGCCTCATTTTGTGTTAATTCTGTTGGCCATTTTCTTAGTATGTCCCTTCTGCATGGATAAAATGTATTTCAACAGCTAAAATGGTACATCCAACTTGTCATTGCCCACTAATAGGTTTTATAGTGTTGTGCAGATGAAACCATCCTGACAACTAATAAATGATCATCTTAAATGAGCCTCAAAGGTTAATGCACTTATGAAAGTGTCTATAATGGAAATAGTGAATTTGTTGACTTGAACATTTGAGTGTAAGCTACTTCCTTAATGTGCCAGAGGGTTTACACTTGTCCTGTTTGCTTTTCAGATATGGATGAGAAATGTATGTAGGCTCACCACTCAGGATTTTTCAATGGTAAATATTCTGCAAGTATATGTTTGAACCATATCCATATGTGTTGCTGCTTCAATACATACATAGCAAAACATGACCTGTATCAGGTCATATGTGATAAATATAGTGAATTTAATTAGTTTAGAATGAAGCAGTTCAATAAAATAACCACACGAAGCATTGGACCCAGACAGGTTCACCGCTACGCTTTAATTAAAAAAAAAAAAGACATGTCTAATGTAACAAGACAAAAATAAATACAAGTATTCCATCTCTGTAACATGGCCACAACTTTTATCCTCAAAAAAACAGAACAAAGTAGAAAGCAGCACAGAAAAAGGCAGCGGCCCCTTGCCAAGGAATGATAAGTGCCTTTGTCGAATCAGTCAGTACTATATGTATGGTCAGCTGGTGTTGAGAAACTGCGTTCCCTCAGCCAGACTTGAATAGCAGAATGGCCACCTGACCCAAGTAGAAGTAAATGAAATGCTTGGTCTCGTGAGTCACGTAGCTGCCAAAGTTCCTCCCAACGATGCAGTGCCAGGTTGGGTTGTATTTCTTGTCAAACTCCTGCATGGGACAAAGACACAGTTGTGTTCGTCAAACACTTGTGGATCAACATGCTGGGAGGTGACATGAATACACTACTTAATGAGCAAAAAATGGTTTACCATCACAAAGAAGAAGTGACAATTTTCTGCACATATTGTTTCTGTCACTGGGAGAAATTAATGGAATGCTTTTGCTTGTTTCACCTTAGAATATACATCCATCCAACTCTTCAAAGCTAAGACTAATACTTCATATCACTAATAAAAACACTACTATCAGTCTCAATAATTATATGAAGGAGTTTAAATACAGTTTGCCTCAGTCAGGCGTCACACTGAAGTTTCGTCCATTGTAGTAACTGAAAAATGCTTGCTGCTTTTAGGTCCTAATGACTAAATATTTAGGGGGCACACTTCTCTGGCTTGTTATTTGTCATTAGACATAGTGTCTTATATTTAGATTATGTTCTGGATAAAATACAGCATCTGTACATATTACCAGTTTTGTTCTGGCTGTAAAAAGCTTTAAAATGAGTTAAATGATGGCGTACACCCAGACTCAGGGGTGTGCATGAAATATCAACGGTTGTTACGACAATTGGCCTTTTTCACAGCTGACATTTTGACTTGTCTTCATGATAAAGAGTCATGACTGGGGTGTCCCTCCCTAAACTGACCAGGAAAGGAGAGGAGGAAGTATGGCAATGTGGCTTTCAGCAGGACAGCTGGTCCAAGACGAGCTGGAAACAATTACTAACACCAGGCTGGTATGTAACATGAATTATGCACAAGGTGGTTGGTCAGTAAGGGCAAAATGGCTTTTCGTCAGATGTTGCTGCCATTTCCATAGAAACACTACATTTTGTTAACAGGCCAGCTGGTTGAAGTTAGGGAAGATGCGTCAGCAGAAGTTTTACCTTTTTGATGAATGCAGCGATATCTTTCTCGATGTTGTACTTCTCCAGGGCCTGGGTGGCACACTCCACAGCGTCCTGCTGCATGTCCTCAGACATGTCGGCATTTTTGATCACCGCCTTTCTGTCAGTCATGGTTGCCCTGGGAAACCAAAACACAGCGGAGGATTTAACATCTTCACAGGCACTTAGACACACATACATACAATGCAATAAGACTGCATCCCAACGGTCCTCATCAACGATTGAGTAAAACGACACTGTGCGGAGAACGTAACGTTACATAGTCACATAGTAACACAAAAAAACGATTAGTTAGTGACGACGTTACCATTACATAATAACTGACACATAATATCTGAACTAGCCATTTCTACAAGTGTTGCATAACAACTTCCATCAGCACGGGGATGCGCGCTCTGCGTAGTTTCTATGGATACGGAAGACATTTGAGAGATTGTCGCCTCAATTTTTCCATGTTTCAAGGAGAACCTTATGAAATATAGGGCTGCAAGATGAGCACATTTTATCAATTCTCTAACGTTAAAAAGCAATAAAAAAAAGACAGCCTTCCTTTAACATAGTAGATACCAAAATAGACATGGCATAATAAGGTTTGGCATACAGACTACAGATTTTCTGTATCATGGGGAGAACCGTTTGCTAGCAACACGTCGCTACATGCAAATTCAACGATGGTAGGCTGTTTAAAGCGCGATGACTAGCGGGTCATTCATACAGCAAAACGAAAAAACACAGAAAGCACAGACAACACAATTCCGACTAACACTGCACAACACTAAAAGCTGGATAAATTACCCTTCGTATAATTTTCTACACGTTACATTCTTAATTTTACCTACTAGATTCACGTAAAATGTTTGTCTTGATACACAGAGGCGACTGCTGCCGTTGTAACAACTCCCGCGAAGTGGTTGACACAAAAGTATTGTGGGTGTGTAGCGGTAAGAAATTTGCTCCTTGACGTGTTCCCATTGGATGGTATTATTGCACAGGGCGCTGTCATTGGCTAATCCAGGCCTATATTTCGGCTGTTTCTGCCTGCATTTTATTTCAAACCATCATGCCTTGCGACACGGTCGTTGCCGAGGCAACCACTGTAAATAACTTGCTCATGGTCCACACGCTTCACTGGCCGCAGCAGGATGGGGTTGAATGTTATCAAAAGTACCTTTAACGTTAATGTATTTTGCAAATGCCTTTCAGCACACTAACTTTATTTTAAACTGTAGAAATGCTTTTTTTTTTTAAAAATAAGATATACGTTTTTCATCCTGAAGGAAAATTCTTTCACAACAGCTGCCAGCAGGAAAAAGCAAAAATATTTAAATAGATTTTAAAATACAATGATTTGCAAATATGCACATTATACAGTGTAAAATAAAAAATGTAAGTAAAATAACAATATAAAAAAAGACTATAAGAACAAAAGAACCCATAAGCTGCCAAGTAAGAGGTTAAAAGTGAATTAAAAAGCAAGGAACCTCTGCCTGGTCTGCCCGTACTTCTGTCCGTTTTTCACACGCCTTGAGAGCTGCTCATCTGATCTACCCAGGTGCAATATTGTTCAAGGCCATAAACTGTCAAAACCCAAGAGAGTGCAGTATCAAATGTGGTGCAATTTAGCCAGATGATGACACTTTAACAACTAACTTTAAATTTTGTCCTGCAACCTTTAAACTTTAAAGCAGCGGTAAGCAGAGTGGATGATTAAAAGAATATTTGTATACAGAGAGCAGCAGTCAATCAGTCACGAGCTGATCAAGTATGAATCAATTTTCGGTTCTTGTTATGCCTATGTCGCATATATATATATATTTTTTTATGTGAAACATTTTTGTGAACGGTTTAGCTGTAAAATGAGAAAGTTTGTGACCTGGCTGCCATGTTGAGAAAACAAAGCAGTGCCCATCGGCTGGAGCAAACCTTCTCATTTTACAGCTAAACGGTACACACAATATGTTGCTGAAAACATCCAACATGAGAAGTCGGCATTACAGTGTCATGATAGGAATAGGCATATTTCATCTGTGCTGTGTTGACCATTTGACTGAGGTGTAGGAGTGATTGGCAGCTGCAAGTGTCCAAAGTAGCTTGACTTTCTAACCCCTGAAAACAGAGCCGGGGGACAGAAGTCTAGTTTTCTTTCAGAACTTTTGAATTACAATATACTGATAGGCTACCATGGGATTTTTGCCTAATGATCCTCATCTACAAAGGAAGTATTCACTGTCTGTCTGTGTGTCTGTAAGGCTGCCCAAAACATACTGTATCTCAAGAACCTGCTTATCTGATCAACATCACACACACACATATACATACATACATGTATATACATATACATATATACACACATATATATATACACACACACGTATATACATATGTATATACATACATGTATGTATGTATGTATATATGTATACATACATATATACATACATACATGTACATACATGTGTGTGTATGTGTATATATATATATATATATATATATATATATACATACACATAGTATATACATACATGTATATGTGTATATATATATATATATATATATATATATATATATATATATATATACATATACACACATACATGTGTGTATATGTATATATATATATATACATATACATACATACGTGTGTATATGTATATATATATATATATATATATATGTGTGTATATACACGTATGTATATATACATACGTGTATATACACACGTATATATACACGTATGTATATATACACACACATTTTGTTTGCAAAGGATAGAAGGTGTCTTATCCTGTACAGATTGTAAAGCCCTCTGAAAATTAATAGTTTGTAATATTGGGCTATACAAATAAAACTGACTTGGCTTATCTCACTGTGGTTTGGTGGTCATGCTGCTATTTCTTGGCTATATCATTTGTACATTCCCCTCGCTCAGGCTCTTGACAATTAGACTCTTTCCCCTTTTTTACCAGATCACTTTTGTTGTTGTCAGATAGGACTTGCAGAATTATGTGGCATACATTAGCAGCTTTCCAGATTTTCAAGAAAAGGTCAAATGCATCATCATTTGGAATGCAGTGTACTTAAATGTTTGGGTCAACTCAGCTAATAGTAAATACATTCAAATGACACTGATCACATGTGGTGACAGACTTGGTTAAGTTAGCAGATACTATGTCCAGTTGTCCTAATATTAACAGTTACGTACAAAATACATATATAGGAATAAGATAAGAATTGGATTATATTCACAAAATATGAGTTTACAGCACTGGAAGTATTCAGAAATGTCGCTATTTCACTGTACTAATATGATTTTTACGTAATATCTCTAAATTGATACAGTAAACAAAAAAAAAATCTTAAAGATCTATGTCCGTATAAGGTCAAACATCATCTCAAATGTATCATCGCTGTCAGGAATCACTTATTTCAGTATTTCAACCCATAAATGAAAGAGTTAAGACATTTCTTTCACAGTTTTGTAGTCATTAATTTTTCTTTTGTTTGAGACATACAACATGTTTTATACTCCTTGCAATTTTTTTTTTATTATTTATGTTATGTTATGAAATTGTCAGGATTTCATGGCTCACCTGTATGAGGGGAATAATACAATATTTGAATAGTTTTTTGTGGATTTCTTTTTTTATGGATGCTAATTTCAAAATCCAATGTGTTGCAGGGTAAGACCCTTCTCAACCCCCCTGGTAAGGTCTACACCAAGGTGCTGGAAAGGAGGGTCTGACCGATAGTCAAACCTCGGATTGAAGAGGAACACCAGCTTGGTGGGCTGAGGGTCTTACCATTGCTATTTTGCAGCTGAAGCAGCAGGGATGAGGATCAGCACCTCTAAATCCAAGGCCATTGTTCTCAGCAGGAAACTGGTGGATTGCTTACTCCGCGTAGTAAGTCAGTCCTTACCCCACGTGAAGGCGTTTAAGTATCTCAGGGTCCTGTCCGCGAGTGAGGGGACCAGCGTGGGTATTGCATTCACTTTACTACACCGCTGTCTTCGTTCCTACTCTCATCTATGGTCATGAAGGATGGATCATGACCAAAAGTACAAGATTACGAGTACAAGTGGCAGAAACAGGTTTTCTTAGGACAGTGGCTGGCCTCCCCATCTATTCATTTCTTAGTGTCTTGTCTCCACATCTTACTGTTTTTGCTGTACTTTGTAAAGTACTGTGCTGAACTCATGTGTCCAGAAGTTATTAGTTTTGTTACAGTATGTTGTGATAACGTCAAAGGAACATATTGTAAATACTTTCCCATTTTTGTGAGCATTAAAACTACAATTAACAAAAAGTGAAAATCAACTCGAAATTCAAGTTTTTATCCATTTATTTCACTCATATAGTCAAAGTTAACAGTTCACACACTGTTTTTCTTTTTTTTTCTCCTCTTAAATATTGTCAGAAATGTTTGCAATCATACACATACAAAACCACATCCAAGTCTCATCCTAATATTCAGGTTTTGTTACAAATTAAAATCAGTGTCACCAGGGTATACCATAGCAGTATTTCAGCTCTCTAGTTAACTATTATTTTATCTACCACTTTCAGAGTGCCCCCCCTCCAAAAAAAGCACTGGATTTAAAAATAAAATACTGACCTAACACATGTAATAATTTTCATACAAACACGGTGAACCTTTTTGTGCCAAATTAGCACCCTGCATTTTGTATTTTATATTTTTATATTTATGTCCTTTATATCTTTATTTTTATTCCTTATTTATGTGTCCTAAAGCTGAGAGACTCTACAAAATGTCATTATGCGTGCATAATGACAATAAAGAATCTTGAATCTTAAGAACCCATTTACCACAAATACTGTTTTCATTTTTCTTCTCAATCATTGTTGAAAGTGAAATTCTTTAAAAACCACACACTCTTAACTGTCCATGGTGAATGAGATAAAAATATTTATATTTTTAATCTACTGACATTTAGTAGCAATGCTGCTATGTCGTCTGAATGTGTAACGGTTCTCTATCTTTGAATAACTCAGCACTCAAGTAGTGTTCAAGGAGGATGATTTACAGTCTTGCTTCAAAAATGTCTTCAAAAACATGAAAACAAAGATAAAAAGCAAGACAATTTTGTTGCGCATGGCCTTTAAGTTGAAATTTCATTCAACGGGAAGAGTTCAACTTCAGATATTTAAGACAAAGTTGAGGGGTAACACTCATCAGTACATGTGATTCTGACCTCGTTTCCAGCTGATACTGTTGCTACAGAGGTTAACTGTGAGGTGTCTTTTGCTTCATTCGCTGCGGTCCTTTGGCTCTCTGTATTTGTAGTGGATGTAGTCAAAGATGTCCCTCTCACTATCCACCAACAGAGGCTCCCCTGCCACACCTGCAACACATCCACAAAGCAAAAGTAGCTGTTATTAAAAGTCAGTTAAGGCCAGAAGTAATTTATTACCATGGCACTCAGAATGTGTAATTTTAAAACCCAGTTTAGATGAAACCTGCAAAGGTAGCTTGGAAAACATCTAGCTGTAGGGTAACATATGGAAGCACATACCCAACGCATGGAGGCATGAAAACCCTCAAATTAATGCAAATTAGTCCATTCAGTGAGAGGCAGCTGGCTCACAAAACTTAGACTACATTGTCAAACTAGGTGATATAGGTCCAACATGAAACAAGATTTAGCCATGGCAAACGGAATCTTGACAAAAAGTGGTCTTTTTGGTGAAACTGGTCTCTACTTAAAAAAATAACAATGGAACAAGGTAAAAACAAACACTTATTCCATGATGAAATAAACAGTCTCTTCTTTCATTTGAGCTATTTTGTGTTCTCAGAGTCATAGTACCGTACAAAATATTCTATGGGTCTTGAAATATGACTCAAAATGGGCAAAAACGCTGGGACAATGCACTTCAAATTATCACACGGTGTGGCTTATTAATATTGTAGGGAAAACAAATAAATATGAAATATCATGGAAATGCCAAAATACACTAGATGAGACTTTAAATCATGACTTGCCCTGGGAGATGCCAGAAAACACAGTTAAGTGTCACGTTTGAGTGATACTCACCAGTGACCCCAAGTGGGCGTATAGTGTACTCATTCAGAGTGAAGCCTTTCTCCAGAGCATGAGTTCTCATGTTTTTATTGAAGATATCACTTCCAGTGAAATACAGAACTCCACAGTAGTACTGGTCCTTGGGAATTAACCTGGGGGAAACAGAGAAGAGGACAAGAACAGATGGTTGAATAAACAAATAAAAACAGACATTTCCGTCTTGACTGTTTTTGCAGTATATCCAATTTTACACAACTAGACAACTTTGAGCAGTGTAAAGCACCTAATATCAATGCGCCTGTGAAGGTATTCCTCCTCATCTTCATCACTCTGCTGCAGCTGGCAGACTCCCTAGAAAACAAGATCAATCACATCTTGACCACAGTTGTGTGCTTCATTTGTTATATATAGCTACTGCGTTACCAATCACAACATCAAACACATACAGCTGAGCACAACAAAATAAACAGAGGCCTCACCATAAACTTGGTGTCTCCTTTGGACAGGGTGTCCGTCACAAACCCAATGGACTCCAAATGGTCGACCACAGCATGGAGGAGCTGAGGCTGGAAAAGAAGAAAAATGGAACAAAAATGTATCATAAAAATACACAGATCAAGCACAACATCATGACCACCTGCCTAATATTATGTTGGTCCTCCTTTTGCTGCCTCAACAGCCCTTACCCGTCGAGGTATGGGCCCCACTAGACCCCTGAATGTGTGCTGTGGTATCCGGTACCAAGATGTTAGCAGCAGATCCTTGAAGTCCTATAAGTTGCAAGGGGGGACCTCCATGGATCAGATTTGTTTGTCCAGCACATCCCACAGATGCTGGAATGGATTGAGATCTAGGGAATCTGGAAGCCAAGTCAAGACCTCAAACTCCATTTTGTGCTCCTCAAACCATTCCTGAACCATTTGGGCTTTGTGGCATGCACGCATTATCATGCTGAAAGAGCCCCCAGCCTTAAGGGAATTGTTTCCATGAAAAGGTGTACATGGTCTACAACAACGCTTGGGTAGGAGATACATGTCAAAGTAACATCCACGTGGATGGCAGGACCCAAAGTTTCCCAGCAGACCACTGCCCAAAGCATCATTGCCTCCATCAGCCTGCCAGGAACACTCTGGGAGAAACCAGAGTGTTCCTGGTACCTGTGTTCCCCAGGTAAGCAGCACACACCCACCCGGCCATCAATGTGACGTAAAAGAAAACGTGATTCATCAAACCAGGCCATCTTCTTCCATTGCTCCGTGGTCCAGCTCTGATGCTCCCATGCCCATTTTTGGCACTTTCAGTGATGGACAGGAGTCAGCAGGGGCACCCTGACTGGTATGCAGCCCCATACACAACAAACTGTTGCAATACAATCTGTGTATTGTGACTCCTTTCTATCTTCAGCAGCATTAATTTTCCTGGTCTGTTGGATCCGGTAGCTTTCAGTGGAACGTGAGGTCCACTCATCAGTAATCAGAGCTTTTGTACCTCATATTTATTCTTAAGCTGGTTTCACACCATACGTAAAAAGTGTGGCGCGCTGCGCGAGGTAGGGCGCAAGCGAGCTCAGAGCATGGCGCACTGTGACAAGTGGAGGAAAATTGTAGTGCTCTTCAATTTTGTGAGGATAGCATGTATTTGTCTGTGTCACAGCACAAAGCCCTGACTTTTTTATGCTGCTGATGATGAGGAGGAGGAGATCAACATGAAGAAGAGTTTGGCTACATGTCCCTTTGAGGGGGAAGCAGGATGTGGGAGAGTTTTAGCTCATCCAGGAGCTACAGCCTTGTGTCCCACTGTTCGCCATTGTGACATGGCAATAATCAGCCTTTTATCCATTCTTTACACACATGCTTTTCCCCCTTTCTGTGCAGCTCTTGGCATTTCTTCTGCAGTGCGCAAGAACGCTAACTCCACCCCTGCGCTGCGTTCTGTTGTGCCTTTGCACAGCGCAACCACATACACATTGTATGGGTTAAGTCAAATTCCTTGTTTGTGCAAACGTGGGAATAAACTTGTTTCTGGTTCTAGGATGGGACACTTTTCACAGCACTTTCAATAAATAGTTGAAGTCGGCTCCTCTACTACATATGGGCGCATACATGGGGATTGCTTCAGTAATGTTTTTGACCCTGTCTGTCAAGTGGCTGCTTAAAAACATGTTTCATGTGTTTCCAGCAACATACTGCACCTCCGCCAAACATCGCCGGCAGACAGTTTTTGTTCCATCCACCACTCCATTGCCGTTATCTTGCACTGAGAGGCCAAAGTGTTGGTATCATACAGGTGATTTAAATGATGCCGGCGGCTCTTCCACTTCTAACTAAACACTCATCACTTTTCTTCTTCATTTGTTTTTGCAACTGCTTCTTCTTCTGTAGCTAATAATGGTTGCTGGCAGCTTTCAGGCTCATTATGACCACCTGAATTGGAGTGAGGAGGCTACTTTTTTTTTATACTCACTCTGACGTGTTTGTCGTATGATTGCGTGCACCGAACCGTGAAGACCGTACAATGACGGTACAGGACGAATACATATACACCCCTAAGTATATAAAATGATTCACCTGTCATAATGTTAAACTTGATCAGTGTATAAAATTGCAATAAATCACAACATGAATATTGTGTCCATTTATAACTGAAAAAGTACAGTAGAGCAGAGAATTACCTGCTTCTGAGTCTGAGAGGTGTAGTCTGGATGGGTCAGCAAAATATCAATATCACCACTCGATGCGGCACCTGAAAATTATGAAAATATTAATCAATATTACAAGTTTTAACTATCATTTAACTGATCATCAACCTGAGGGGAAGTTTTACCTCTCCTGTAGCTTCCACAGATAGTCCCAATATATTCTGTACTGAGTGTCTCTAACTCTCCAAGGATAAGAGTCTAAACAAAAAACACAGTGTCAGAAAAATCTCAATTTTTAATATTTGAAGACACCAGAAACTTGAAAGCTTCATCACCTCCATCTTTTCCATTTCAGCACGTGGAATCCTTTTCTCAAATTCCTCAAAGTACCTGAAAGCAGAAAAATTATCCGTGAAACACAGCTTGTGTACCAATAAAGAAGGACTTCAAGATAATAAATCATAGTATATTTTGAAATACACATCTCGAAAAAGAGCTAATCAGCTAAACTTACTTGAGTCCAATCTGTTGATGGTGATTTAGCTTGTGCTCAATCTTTTTCAAATCTAAAAAAAACAGCACAGAACATAGATTGCTCATCAAATCATACCAAAGGCTAAATCTTCATTGTGCACGTATTGCTTGCAATATATACATATAATAAGTCAAACACAAAATGAAGTCATAAAGACAAAGAATAAGATTCAACAAAATGTTTGAACAACTCTAATGAACAAACCTTCTAACGTCTTCACCCCTTCTTCAAAAAACTTCCTGGCAGCAGCAGGGCTGATGACATGTATGAAGCACATTTGTGTAAAATTAAAAAAACTGACACATCATACGTTCCTAGATATTTTCCTACATAAGTTCCATTCTTTTGTACATTTCTCAATAGGTTTTCTGTCTATATTATGACCACATATAGTGATTTGCCCTTGCTTAGAAGTGCCACCTTTCCCATGTCTGAACACGAGTGCCCATATAAAACACTGAAGTGTTTTAAAATTGATAACTTATATTATACATTGGTAAGTCATACCCAATTCCAGTGACTCTTGTAAGGAAATTGATGGAGGAGCTAGTGTCATCATTACGAATCTGGAGAAAAATATAAAAGTAGCACATCAGTCTGTGTAACACAGTGACACTGAGCTGTTACTTAACACAGTGAGCCATGAAACATAGTCTTCCCACACTCCAACACTCACCTTTTCCAGTTTCCGTAGTTTGCCTGTTTGTAGAAACTCATCAATCTTCTCTGCTATTTTAGCTCCAACACCATCCTGTTAAAAGGTGAAAACAAACACAAGAGTGTATAGCGCAATCTGCAGCAGTTATGTAAGATGTGCAGAGTCTTACTGTTGACAAACAAAGGTTGCAGCAGAGGACATTCCATAATGCACGACCATAGCAACATAAGCAAAAGGAGAGACAAATAATGACTGAGTGTTTTTCAGTTGCTGTCCACTGAAATTGGCGGTCAGAAAAACAGTTATGATAAAGTCAGCTCCAGGTCAAGTTCAATACAGAGACGGCTCATAAAATGTGACTTACAAAGTGAATCTAAAAAATTCACCATGAGAAATTACTCAGAAAAATGACATTAAAAAGTGTGACCATGCTGACACAAAACTCATCTTGCATGATGATAATAAGCATGAATAAGAACACGAGAATTTCTTCATGAAGCAACGTTTGATGGATGTACGCATACATACATGCACATACTGGCCCAAAAGCCACGTGTGTGATATGATAAGCATAATAATATCAAAGCTTTATTTTGAATAACATATTAAAAAAATACTGACCAGCATATATGTTGTAAAATGCAGGCTAATAAAAATAAGGTCAAATATGTAAATGAAAATAATAAAGACCACATTTGGTTTCTGGTCAGAGTGGCTGTTGAACTTAGTGTTAGTGGCACCAGGATTAATTAGGTTTGGTTAGACAAGCTAGCTGCTTTCATGAAACCCAATCATGGCTAAATTAATTAAAGGCAACAAATGAGGAGCTTTAAAACAAAAAACAATGCACATACCAATTTCTTGGCCTCTTCACCACTTTTGATTTTGTTAGGGTACTTGGCAATAGTAGATGCTGCTTTTCTACACAGAATAAGCAAAATGATTTGTAAAAGACAGGCATAAATGAGATGCTAAAGACACATATGATGGTAATATAATGTGGTTATAGAAAGAAACATTTTTGCTAAAAAGTTTTATCACAATTACTAATCAACTCTCCTCTCCAAATGACATTAAATGATTATTATATACAGTGGCGAAAATGGGCATTTGATACTCCGCAGATTTTGCACGTTTTCCAACTTAGAAAGAATGGAGGTCTGTCATTTTTATCATGGGTACATCTCAATGGTGAGAGACAGAATCTTAAAAAAATAAAATAAAATCAGAAAATCATGTTGTAACATTTTTAAATAATTAATATGCATTGTATTGCATGAAATACGTATTTGATCACCTATCAACCAGCACCTCTCACAGTTAGTTTGTCTTTACGAAGCCCCCCTATTTTCCACTCATTACCTGTAACAACTGTACCCGATTGAACTTGTTACCTGTATAAAAAAAACACTAGTCCACACACTCAATCAGTCTAAAGGGGATGACTGCACCATATTGAGGGGAGGATGGATGGGGCCATGTATCGCAAGATTTTAGGCGACAGCAACCTCAGAAAGAGCACTGAAGATGGGTCGTAGCTGGGTCTTCCAGCATGACAATGACTAGAAACACAACCAGGACAACTAAGGAGTGGCTCCGTAAGAAGCATTTCAAAGTCCTGGAGAGCCTGAACCCAAGAGTAAAACATTGGAGGGAACTGAAACTCTGTGTTGCCCAACGACAGCCTGGAAAGCTGAAAGATCAGGGGCCTCATGCATCAAGGTAGCGTATGCCAGGAAACGTGGCGTATGCCAGGATCCACGCTCACGTTCTGACGTATCAACAGTGAAATGAGTGTGGACACTGGCGATGCTCCACGCCAACTTCATAGCTGCCATATGTCAGGCTTTGATGCTGGAAAACTATCACTAGTTGGTAAACAGCGCGGAGCCTATTCAAATGAATTTGAATATGTACTTATGAATGTGGTGAGACATGAGTCCGCAACGCCAACATGTCCGCTCAATTCCACGCTGAGTGGGATGTATCAAGGTAAACTGCATGGATTCTGGCATTGGCACTGTTTCATACATCCAGATTTTTGACGCTGCACGCCTCTTTCTGGATTACAACATACACCAGCTCTCAGTATGAAATCCACGCAAGTATTGACACATGAGGCCCTTGATGAAGATCTGTGGAGCAGTGGGCCAAAATCCCTGCTGCAGTGTGAGCAAACTTGGTCAAGAACTACAGGAAACATCTGACTTCTGTAATTGTAAACATCAGTTACCTTTTTTGTTGTATCAAGTACTAATTTCATGCTATAAAGGCAAATTATTTAAAAATCATACAATATGATGGTTTTTTTTTTTATTTTGTCTCTTAAAGTTGAAGTGTACCTTAGACAAAAACTACAGACCTTTCCATTCTTTGTAAATGGGAAAACAAAGCAAAATCTGCGGTATATTAAATACTTTCCCCATAGTACACCATCGTCCTGAAAAAAAAAGTACACCTCACTGATGATTCTTCAGTACTTACCTGTAAGCATTGTACTTGTGTATTGCCCTGTTGACGTTTTTCTCGTAATTAGCAAGCTCTGAAAACAGAAGTAAGACATAATATGGCTTTTTATTGACCTCATAATACTGCAGATTATTGACACTATTTTATGAACAGCAAACTCAGCAGTGGACGGGAGGTATTTAAATGTCAACACAATAGCTATGGCGATCGTAGTCCCAAGGAAGCTATGCTACAAACACCAGACAAAAACAGCTTAATTTGGCATATTTGCTCCGGAAATATCAATTACCGTCTGGTATGCAAAGGTGTTTTTTAACATAAACATAGACTCCAGTCGACGCGCTAGCGACTGTTAGCTTAACACAACCGTCTCTCCTCTTCACGTACCGACAAGGAAGTCTGTTATTCCCTCATTTAGGGATTCCTGTGGCGCTTTCCTCTTACTCATTGCTTCTTTGACAAGCTCTCAAATATCAGGTGTAAACTCAAACGGCCTTATATGCATGCACGTGAACTTAAAACCGCTATTCTTTTAGCTCGTCTGTAACTAGCACATTAGCTAGCACAAACTGAACCACCAGGGAACAATGGCTGATTGACGTTGTGGAGTGGGGCGTGCGTCCTACGTCATATATTGTGCGTCTTGCGCAACATCGAAGTCAAACGTTTAAGTTTGACCACATTGAGCCATTCCATTGGCTGGAGTTAGGGTTTGGGGATCATATTGGGTTAGGCATATCATTCTGATGCTCAACGTCGAGCCACTCCCCGATCTGCGGGCTGCAGCCAGGGTCTACTCGGTGGTGACAGGAAGCAGAAACAACCAAGACTAATGGTCTTTGTAGAAGGATTTCAGTAATAAGTGATGAAGTTATCCTTCACTCCTCATCATCATTCACTGAAGGTAACTGGTGCAGCTCAGCACAGAGCCCCATCCAACAGAGACACTTCCTTTCCTTTCTTCCTTTCCATAATTTAATCTCAATAAAAGAACACCAGTCTGCTGGCACTGCTCTGATTTTTTTCAAGCAATGGGGAAAGTAGGTCTGCTGCTTTGCTTAAAGAAATTTAAACTGTTTTATCGCTAAAATCAATATTCTTTTTAGATAGTCCTTGAAAACGCTCAATTTAATGAAAAATAGACGAAAGACACAAGAACAGAGCTCTGTGGTGAATTCAAAGCAAAGCCATGCTGAAAGAGCTAGAGAGTGAGATGATCCAGAGTGGGGCAGAGTGGAAAATCAAACTCACCACTCTGGAAGATCAGAAGAGGTGTGAGCTGGCTGCTGAGGAGGGAAGCTCAAGGCTCCTGACAGACAGCAACACTGACCTCCAGGTAGGTCACCTCAGCCTTCAGGAGCTCTACTAGGCAGCTGACAAGGAGAAGGTAAAGATGACATAGAAGGAGGCAGAAATGAAGCTGAACAAAGAGAGGAAGAAGAAGGAGAACATAGAGAAGAAAGAGAATGTGAAAAAGGAGAATCAAGAAAAAGAGGATTTGAAAAGACAGAAGAAAGAAGGAAGAGAAGGAAGTGAGAGAAGTAACTCTTCATCACATCTCTCTTCTTACCACCCTCCCTCCTCTTTATCTCCTACCATTTACCAAAAATAGATTTCTGTAAATTGAATAGCAGACACTGATAAAGGTAAGTACATGTAAATTGCATGTTACGTCATCGGTGTTCAAAATGTACGACATGAACTTCCATTTTTTCAAAACCCTAGAATGCTCAGCGACAAGGACAATTCTCTTCAGAGTCCAATAGAACTCAGCCATCGTGACCCTGGTACCTGGTTTTCATCTCCTTCATGTCATGATGGATTCCGCCCCTGCTCATTGCTCATTGCTCCCAGATTTTTAGGAAAATGATCCATATGCAAGAATACGTAATGCAATTTGATGCTCATGTCGCATCTAATGTTTCTGAAAGCAGTCAGCATATCAGTGATAAGTTTTCATACGATTCATTTCAATTTCATCACAATGAGCTACAGGACGAGATGCTGATTGAAGATTGGATCAGATGCTCCGTGTTTTTCTGTTGATCGCAGTAGGAAGTAGCCGTCAGTGCCATAATAGGTGGGCTCCCTCCAAACCATGGGAATTCCAAGACAGGTCTTCTTGCCTTTAGTCCACTGACGCAGATACTCTGTGCATGTCTTGCATTTGATGTGTGGCACCCAAGCTTTATCCTGGCTTATTTTTGCAAGATTTATCATTGAAGCCATGTCATTCACTTGTGAAATAAAAATACCATTAGTCAAATATTGGCATATGCAAACTCTTCAAAGTTTGATTATTTCAAACAATAGAAAAAAGGTTTGCATCATAGGAAGCAAATATTCCTATATATAAGCCAAAATGTCAAAAATAACATAACACCATAGCTCTAAAAGTTGACCTGATTGCGCAAAACCAATGTGATATTTGAGTTCAGCACATCAAAATTGTCCTAAATCAGCTAAAAGAACTTAGACAATAAATTTGGTGTTGACCAGTGTTTTATACAGTCTATGGGTAAAATAGTACTAGATATTTACACACCAAAAAAATGAAACAGAATCCTATGATGGTTGGTTAGTACAGTCAACAGCACAACACACCATCCATTTTCACATAGGGTCGTGGGGGGCTGGAGCCTATCCCAGCTGTCTTAGCGTGAGAGACAGGGTACACCCTGGACAAGTCTCCAGTTCATCACAGAGCACAAAGACAACCACTCACACTCACATTCACACCTACGGGCAATTTAAATTAGCCAATTATCCTAATCCCCATGCATGTTTTTGGATGGTGGGAGGAAGCTGGAGTACCAGAGTGCCGCCCTCAAAAAATCCATTTAATTCATTTAGTGATTATGGCTGGGGAATACTTTCCACAGAGCATATTGAAAGGTGTTGTTTTGCGTTCCCTATTATCCGATTCCGTCTCCGTAGCTATGGAATTGGATAACGTATTATGCAGTCAGAGAAGTATATTCCGGCCTGTAGGTATGGTGACGTACTTATCAACGACGACTTGCACTGGTAACGGAGTGACTTCAGCCAGTTCAGACGTTAATGTCACACGAGGGTCTCCTGCGGTAGGGTTGCAATGGCACTATCCACCCGCCACACCAGAGAAGATGGAGAGGCTCTCCGTCAGGCTCTAAGGCTATGCAGAGGGCTCTCCATGTCTACCTACAGCAATTTACAGAGTACTATAGATTGGCTTTAAGTTTACAGTGCAGCTGCTTATTTTTTAAGATAAAAAGGAAGTATATCGGCCTTTATATAACCAAAAATAAGTAACTTCAATGGTTGACCTTGTAAAATAATTACAGTTTGTAATAATTTGGTGAATTTCCCCCCAAGGGGGGATGAATAATAAAAAAACTATTCTATTCTATATGGTAATGATTACAATATCAATTTCACAAAGCTCAAATAATGCAAAAACAAAATGAAAATTAATCTCAATAAAGCAGTGGATTTATAGGACCTCTTTAGCTCCTCTTCATGGGTTACGTGTCTATTTTTACGTAAACTTTGTCCCTGGAAAATATTTTAATGGCCTCCTCAATTTCAGAAAGCCTACAATCAAGACGAGTTCGACGTGAGCGAACACTCAGATTGTCAGCTTTGAGAGGGAGTGACAGCAACTCAGCCACAAGGGAGCGATGGCCTGAGGAAACAAAATAAGCACAATTAGAGAAGCAAATATCATATAAGATCAGAGATTAAGAATAACATATACATACTCTCTTTGAGGGACTTCAGTGTCTCCTGCCTCTCACTCTCGGGCAGCAGGGTGTGACCAGCTGGGGCTGTAGGATCAGGTGCGTTCCTCCTCCTCTCCTCCTCCTCTTTATGCCACTGCTGCTTCCTTTCCTGAAGACTGAATGTGTGTGTTTAAGTAACAGTGGGAGAACAGAAATAAGCAGCATCATTGAAAGTAAAAGCAAAAGAGTCGTGTTTTTTATGAAATTGATTATGCTTGTAAGGTAAGGAGATAAGATGAGGCATAATTATACTCACTACTGAGGCACCTGTCCCTTGACTGCACTGGGCACAGGCTTGTCTCTAAGGTTTGTCAGTGACTGGGACCGACGCAGCTCAGTTTTTCCAGCAGACCGGGCATTGTGTTTTATGAAGTCTATCTTCTGGCCTTGCACCTGTAACTATATCCACATACAGCTCTGAAGCCTCTTGGATAAGAGGTGAAACGTCAAGTAAATTCTGTTGACTCTTTTTTTGCTATTTGTATTGACCTTGACCTTGGGACAGGTCTTATCACATCACTACATCAATTCTCACCTGCAAGTCCTGTATGGAGTTGCAGGAGGCTGGGCGTTGCAAAGCTACAGGAGAGGTTTTGGAGTGTGGCCTTGGTGGGGCAGTAGAGTGGGCCCTCAGAAAGTTTTGACACTGTGGTTTAGGTGTTGGACTAGAAACCTGCATGAGAGACTGGATTAAAAGTGATCCAGAGGAAATATTGACAACTCAAAGACATGCATCTTTCGGAGACATGCTGCTCACTTGTAGCTGGACCATCACCCTGGATGGGACATTCTGATATTTGGAGGAAGTCCAAAGAGCTTTGACTGGAACCGGCCGAGACTGTGCTCTCTCAGCCTCCCGCTCTTTGCAGCGTCTCTGGATCTCCCTGAGCCGACGCACATTCTCTTTACCAAAATCATGTACCCGTTGTTCTGAGAATCACAAAAGTTTTCTCAATTTCTTTTTAATCTCGATACATGGGGTTAGTGTGCTAGATCATCTCTCATTTAACAACTCAAACAATGACAAAATAACTAGAAATACTGAGGTGCACAACAGTATCAATATACAGTATGTCATTATTTCTTTTTGTCAGTCTTCAAGACCTAAGTGCTCTTTTTTGCAAGGCACAAATTTACAGACCTGAATAATCCATTGCACTTACTCTGTTTGGGAACTGGGGTGATAGCAGCACAGTCTAGTTTGAGAAGTTCCCCCACTACTCCTCTCTGTCCTCGTTCCAGAATATGGGTGGCATTAGGGCCAATACGAGGAGGATGTGCTGGGGTACGCGCACTGTAGCAGCTAGGGTACAACACAGGATCTGGAGCGAGTGGCCCTGAGAGCAGGGCCAAAGTTGCATCACTGTTTCCCTCTAAACGGCCACGTGCTGTAGAAAGAAAGAAAAACTTAAAAAGATCACATGAAACAAAGCAACCAAGCACCAGATCTGCGGAGACACAGCCTTCTCTGTTGTTGCTCCCACCTTCTACCCATCATCATTCAGACTCTCACTGACCTCCCCATAAAAACCCTTAAATCTCACCTTTTAAAAATTGCTTTTAATACATTATTTTACTTGTGCTTATGTTTTTTAAACTGTCTGTTTTAATCTGTGAATTCTGTAAAGTGTCTGACTTTTTTTTAGGAAAGCTGTTATTATTATTATTATCATTATTATTATTGTTATTATTATTATCGTGGTGTAGTGGTTAGCACTGTCGCCTCACAGCAAGAAGGTACTGGGTTAGAATCCCGGCCCGGGGCCTTTCTGTGTGGAGTTTGCATGTTCTCCCCGTGTCTGCGTGGGTTCTCTCCGGGTACTCCGGCTTCCTCCCACCATCCAAAAACATGCATGGGGATTAGGTTCATTTATCTAATTTAAATTGTCCGTAGGTGCGAATGGTTGTCTGTCTCTATGTGCCCTGCGAAGAACTGGAGACTTGTCCAGGGTGTACCCTGCCTTTCACCCTCAGACAGCTGGGATAGGCTCCAGGCCCCCCGCAACCCTTTGAGGATAAGTGGTAGATAATGGATGGATGGATATTATTATCAGATTTCAAACACACTTGAGAAGATGTTACTATAGAATATCCGTATGCATTTGATGCATTTATTATAAGCACTCACGAATCAATCAAGGAAAATTCCAATATAACAGTTACAATAACTCAAGTTAACAAAAGAAGACATCTTAAAGATATTAAGTTTTCTGCCCAAAATCACAGGAAAATAACACTGAATGTTAGCCCAGTGGCTGTATCTAACCTGAAGAAAGTCGTTTGTAGTACTGAGGAACCAGAGAGGGATCTGGGGGGATTGGCCCAGATACTGATGAAAGTCCCTCACACATCTGAAGCTGAAGAATGAAAAAAAGTAACAATCAACATACATATGTTTCACAACAATAAGCCTCAGATTGGTGTTACAATTATTTACTAAGGCCTGCAGGTGTGGTAATAATAATACTAGGCTAATATGTTTTTCCTAAGGCCTATTAACCAAATCACAGTCTATGAATAAGACCGCAGAATTTTATGTTTTGATCATTAGTCAGTATGTGTGGTGTATTATAGGCTACCATGACCTATAACTCCTGGATAAAATAAATGAATAATTCACTCACTCAATCATTTTTTTAAACACCGTTATCCAGCGGTACATTGCCTGCATTACATTAGAACCCTTGAGTTTAGCTAGCAAGCTAACAATAACAAGAACTCCTTCGACGTATTCCTCCTCAGAAACGAAGCACAAACCTGCTTATTTCCTATAGTTTACGTCGACAAAACTACTGCAACTGTTTAACTTGCATAACATGGTAAAGTTAGCTAATTAATTTACCTGTAATATAAATCCTTGTTGAGGATTTTGTCCACGCAGATTGATGACGCTAAAGTATCAACACGTCTTTCCATGGCAACGGGGCAGACGCACACAGAACTAGAGCGGACAGAAAAGACATGCTCCGCTAAAACATTCAGACTACCGAAATTTAATTCATGAATCGTCAAAATATTTTAAATAATGAGCAATAAGAGGATTATTAAAACGAAGACCAGGACCCGATGGCAAATGTTGGATAACAGCCTAAAAATTGTGTGTTACTGCCTACAATTTTGTGTCGGTTAAAATTGCGGCGGATTATTTTGGAAACTACCCATCAAGGGTTTGCTGATAACTTCTAATAATTAAGAAACTAATAGTGGCGATCAAACGTAACACACACCTCTTTGTTTAACGAGTTGTGTAGTTACCTGCGCTCACCTGCCGTTTTTTGTTCTAACAGGTGCATTTCTATTGTGATCCTTCCTGGGCCAGTATCACGCTGCCCTGAGTAATACCTTGCAGGTTTACTAATGCCTGCCTCCTAATCCAGGACCATTGTCACAACCAGGTGCAAACCGCAGCCATAGCTCTAATATTAACTATTCCTACACTTAAATTATGCATATTATGTTGCTGGAGTATACCAGCCTACTTGGTACTCATTCTCTTTGTGGGAGTATGGGGAGCCTGAAAGATTGAATTCAGGGACAAAACGCCCATAAAAAACCAGGGCTAACAGCAGGAGGTCAGTGCCCCCGAGTGGAGTGAGATTCATATTACAACTAACGGACGTGTGCGTGTCTACATGTGCAGGATGTTGCATAGGCCTATTTATTTTCTAATTGTTTACCTTCTAAGCAAGCTTTTAGTATAAATTTTTTTAACAAATTAGCTTGACACAGGTGCCGATGTAGATAAATGCATCAGATGCATTTATAGATACATTATTTAGATTGACAGTGTACAATAACAAAACTGTACCCCTTTTCCATTAGGCCTATACAGTAGTAGTGGACAGATCGGTCGATACCAAAGTAAACACGTCCTGCGTATATAGACCTGCGCAATATGGACCTAAGTTATATTGTGTAAACATTTAGGAACAGTGTAGCCTTTTGTTAAGTTTTTAGCTCAGAGTGAATTGCACAACAGCTCCGCCCTCAAACAGAGGTCTGATTTGCGCCTGCCCAGTCTGTGTCTGCTGTCTCCTTCACTGAAGACACCAAACACTGTGGTCAAACTCTGCACGATCCGCCCCACAAAGAAAGGTAAGAAAACTAAATTCAGTAAAACGTTATTTCTGGAAAAAAAAAACACTTATTCTCTCATGTCCGATTATCTGCACGGTGAGTCAGCTGCTGACAGTTACTGCTTTGCCTGTCAGTGGGTTATGAGTCACAAATAAAGGGGTGGGTGTGCAGCAGCGGGTGTGACGGGCTTTTAATGCCAGTCCAGGGCCTGAATGTGTCACCAGTGAAAACTGGAAACTGCCTGAAAAAGAAACCCCACAAGCAAGAAAATGTAGCGCATGTGTTTGCAAATGTGAAGGCGACACAGGACACAAGATCCTACTCTCTGTAAATGTTATAAAGTCACAGATTTTACAACCGCGGTGCAACATCCAGGATGGAAAAGCTGAAAGAAAGGAAGATGTCTCTAAAAAGTTTCATGTTGCAGCGATGGTAAACCCTCAGGCATCTGGCAAATACGCGTCCTTTCATGGGACAACGCGATGCGATGCCATCAATCTTGTGAAAATGTTTTGAATGTCTGTGTCTAAAAGCACGAGGTCCATGAACAGATTCACACCAAGGACCACTGCTCACCTTTACACACGATCCTTCTTATGTAATTACACGGTAGACACACAGTGACCCACACTACAAGAGTCAGATTGGGGGAATTTTAACGGTCTTTATACTGGGGAACATTGTAGTCATTTATTTATTTAATAAGAAGTTCATGTAAAGCTGTAAAAACACTCATTGCTGTCAACACAGGATGCTGCAGTGAGCATCATAAGACCCAATCACACTGATGAACAGCTGCACATAATAGACTCATAACTGTTGTTGTCACTGAAACACACTGATGCTGAACATATCACACTATGGAACAAATTCATCACTAAATTCTCTACATTCGAGCTATAAACTGTATTAGTGTAACATGACAGCTCTTCACCTTATCTCACACCCACGCATTCCTCCCATTATATAGGACACACACACCACCTTGGTTTCATCTTATCAGCATTGGGTAACTGCCTGTTAACACAATCAGTCAACTAATACTAATTCTGACCCCTAAAAATGTGATTAACACTACTTTTTCTGTGTCTACATATGTTTGATTGTTGACCACCATCTTGTTGTTTGTGTTGTCTCTTTTGATTTATGAGTGTCATTTTGACCTTTGAGCTCAGTCAAGGCTGTCATCGGTTTGTGGCTGATGAAGGTGTTACAGTGTGGGGCAGGGGTGTGTTTTTATATAAATACAGTGTGAAGGTGGAGTACAGACAAATAAATGTGTTTTCATGAGGGATTTAGTAGGCTGAACCTTTAGGAGGACACAGGCTGAGACTGAAGTCACATGTGTTCTAGTGTTAGGTTCACCTGAGCTAAATATAGAGCTGTGTGTTGAGACTGAGGGATGAAGGCCAGGAGGGAAAGGGTCAAAAATGAACTGCATGGTGAAGTGACAGTCCAGGACTTTCACTTGGTCAGCAAAGACACATTTGATGCCTTAGTTTTTTTTCCACTTGGTTGTTCTTATTTCTTAGTTTTTATAGGCCCTCCTTATAATGTTGCACTATCCACTTTGCTTCTGTAACAATACAAATTTGCCCGTCTGTGGGACGAATAAAGGATTATTTTATCTTTTCTTGCTTCACATTTGAGAAATGAGGACAACACTGAAACAGCAGAGACACATACTTTATGACGCATACTGAGATTTGTGGTTGGATGTTTGTGTGTTAGAGAAATAGGGCTCTGAAAAGGCCCTACAACATATTTTTCAATCAGTTTCTTTGAGTTTGATCTAATGTGGATATTTCACTGTCACATCTTTTGTTTTGAGTCTGATGACACAGATATTTCCCTCAGAAGTTGATAGAGACCAAAACAGAGGTCAAAGAGACTGAATATCAGACCTACATTCACAGCACAAACAAGACAACTGAACGATAATGTTGTTCCTAAACTCCTGAATGTGTAAATAAGAAAATAATAATTTCAAGTTCTTATCAACTATTCTGTTTGTTTCCACCAGGGTTTGTTTATTTGTTTACAAAATAACTTCAAAAGTTATGGACAGATTTTGACAAAATTTTCAGGATTGGTTAGAAGTGGCCTAACTTAAAACTGATTAATTTTTGGTGGTGATTGGATCTGATTCAAGGTCATCAAGGTCAAATGAAAGGTCACGCCATAGTAATGTATGGGAGATTTCACATATTTCTGAACACTCCACAGTGTACAATTCTCAGCCAATTGTCACATACAATACAATACAATATGACTCCAGAAGTCACTGATTCAGTTTGATCAAGATCAGTAAAAGGTCAAGGTCACCAAGGTCAAACATGAGTTTTTAACCATAACTTCATGTAGGAAGGAGCTAGAGCAATGTAACTGGTCTCAGAATATCTGGAATTCTCAAATTGTATTTGCAAAATTTTACTGGTATTTAGGTCTTTTTTAAAATTCAAATTGAAATGTGACAAAATATGAAGTAAAGAAAAAAATAAAAGGTACATGACGTGAATACAATGTTAAATGTGGATTTCAAGGTGCATCAAAATCAACACATTCACTCTTAGGTGTTGTGGGCTTGCAGGAGTATACACTCTTCTTGCATGTACTGTAGGTGACATGTGAGAGGTGTCATAGCGCCTTGTGGTGTACCGTGTGATGTGCTGCATTTTTAAATGTAGAAGCTTCTGTATCCTTACAAGGACACAGTGATGTCTATATTTCAGCAGATCATTGTTTTGTTCCTTCATGCATTGTTGCAATCAGTCATGCAATGAATGTTCTTGTCTGATAAAAAAAAGGCCATCTCTCAGTACTACACAAGGGCTATACAGGCCTTCTATCCATTATCTACCGCTTAGGGTCGCGGGGGGGCTGGAGCCTATCCCAGCTGTCCCCTGGACAAGTCTCCAGTTTATCACAGGACACATAGAGACAGACAGCCACACACATTCACACCTACGGTCAATTTAAATTAGCCAATTAACCTAATCCTAATCATGTTTTTGGATGGTGGGAGGAAGCCGGAGTACCCGGAGAGAACCCACGCAGACACGGGGAGAACATGCAAACCCCATACAGAAAGGCCCCGGGCCCAGGATTCAAACCCAGTACGTTCTTGCTGTGAGGTGACACCGTGCCGCCTTGTACAAGGCCTTATCATGTTTTAATGCTGTGCACAAAGCACATGTTCATTATGCTGGTCAGTCCACACATGGCACCATGTGATGCAATAGGTGGCCCGTTCTCTGCATAGAAAAGAGCTCTGACTGTGCTCAAGAAACATGCTTATGTCCTCAGCCACGCTCAGACAAACTCACATATTGTGCACAATGCTTGACCAAAGTTTAATATTGTCCCATCTTGGACTTCCCTCTCCTGAAGAGACATGGCAGATAAAGGAGTGGGGGGTGAGATGCAGCAGGACAAGACAGGAAAAGGCAAGCAGGCAGAGAACAAAGGCCACTGTGGGACATGTGAGCACCACACACCCAAGAAACATGGTGAGTGGGGGTGTGTGCAGAGAGAGACACATGAAGCATCATCAGGATCCCTGGATTGGGATTTGGCTGCACATTAATCCTGTGAGGTCATATTTGCATGTGTGTCAAATCCACTGCTTGATTACAGTGACAGAATTTTGACTTTTTCTGAGCAGGGCAAGATAAAATTAGCTGACAGGTTGCATTACCCAAAGCAAAGTCTCCATCCTCTGCAGAAAAGCTGAGATTTATAGTGGAAGGAGCAGCAAAAGAAGGCGAGTCACTTGTAAAACATTAAGCTAGCTTTGGGCAATCAGTGACTGTAAAGTAACCTTGTCAGAAAGGTAGAAAAATGCCTCTTTCACACATACAAAGGGCATGCCCAAGACACACACACACACACACACACACACACACACACACACACACACACACACACAGATGACTGGTGTGTAGGACTGCTAGTTGCTGACTAACCAAACCTGCTACTGCTTGGGTTAGCCTGCACTGGCTTTGCATATTATGCATATGCACATATTGTCATTCTTTACAAATATTATTTCTCTTCCCACACAAGCAGAGCAGTAATGGGGAGATTACTAATGTTGAAAGACAGAAGTAAGTTGTCTCTGCTGGATTGATTTGTGGTCTTTGAATATCTGCTCCTGCACATTTCTAGTGGCTTCCTCAAAGAGCATCAGTCACATTTGTTTTAACAACATCCGCTGCTTGCTAGTGGACTGCTGCCAGGCAATCAATAGGGTTCTCATGGAAGATGAGGGGGAGGAGAGAAGCTGGACAGGGTCCCTCCAGATGGTGACTGTCTCCCAGCTGAGACAAATATGTATTCTGATGCTTGCAAGTAAATATTTGGCAGAAAGTGCCATAAATATAGTCTCTCAACATGTTTATGCCCAGGACTGCTGTTGTAGTAGTTTTACTGCTTGTTGTTAAGATACCAAGCTCCATGTGTTTGAAAGAGTTATTCAGCTTACAGCTGTATGCAGCATTTGTTTGAGCATGTTTTATTTAAAGGGGCTTTCCACCAATTTTATATGTGAAGTCAAGTTGGGGAATACCAATACAGTCTTACGAACTGGATGAGTATGAGTATCATGTGGATCTACGATCTTTGGTGCACATCTCATACCAGAGATGAAATAATCTGGATTTTCAGCTTCTGCATGCATTTTGATCATTGTCATTGTTTTGTTTTTTAAAAATTCTGTCCCTTGTGACTTGTCTTCACAATATGCATGTATGTTTTCTCAGGCACAATGGCTGTCCCTCCTGCATACTCAGACTTGGGGAAATCTGCCAAAGACATCTTCAACAAAGGCTTTGGTAACTCAATATGTACTATATTTATGTTGTTGTTGAAACAGGACTGATATTAGAGAATATTTTTTTGCTCTTTGTCCTTTCTCTATTTTAATTTCCTTTCTTTCCCAGGCTATGGAGTTGTGAAGCTGGATGTGAAGACCAAGTCCCAGAATGGAGTTGTAAGTACTGCTAATTTTCTACTGTGGCCTCTGTCAGCCTGATGTGTTTAGGTTTCATGTTGGGGCATCTCTCTCAGCACTCAGCAGCGTAAGCTAGATGACTCACGGCCTTGCAGCACTTCATGTCAGAGTGTGTTTGCTGTACTCAGTGTAACCTACACAGTCATCAGATGAACAAGTTTCATCTTCTCAAGCAACATGTTGTATCATGATGAGAAAATGCTCCATTTCAAAGTGTTAAGTTTGCTCCGGACATGTGTCTGCGTTGCTATAAACCCGTTGCCATGGTGAAACTAGAATGAACATCCAGTATTCCCCATGTGTCTAAACTCACAGGTTTCTGCTTTCTGTTTAGCTGCTTTTCATTTTCCCAGTGGGTATGCCAACTTTGTGCTTCACTCTAACTTTCTATATTTCCTCTTTTTTTTGCCTCTTCTCTGGATGTTCCTGTCAGATGGTAAGAGAGAGCGAGTGTGTGCATAAGTAATGGTTAGATATACAGTCATGGAAAAAAATATTAGACCACCCTTGTTTTCTTCAATTTCTTGTTAATTTCAATGCCTGGCTCAACTAAAGGTACATTTGTTTGGACAATTATAATGATAACAACAAAAATAGCTCATGAGAGTTTAATTTAAGAACTAAGGATTATTCATTTTCTATGGTTTTCTTGATAATAACCAAAATTACTTAAATTCTTACATCAATAGCTATGGCATTGTACCGCCAAAAACACTACTTTTAAGCATTCCATGTTTTCTTTTCTGTTTGCTTTAAACACATGATACACACAAGAGTTAATACTTGATTGCATAACCATTGTTTTTGATGACTGCAGCCATGCGTCTTGGCATGCTCTCCACCAGCTTCTGACATTGTTCTGCTGTCACAGCAGCCCATTCCTGTTGGACAAATTCAAACAAATTTTCTTTGTTTTTGGGCTTGTGGTTCTCCATTTTGAGTTTGATGATTTTCCACAGGTTTTCAATTGGATTAAGATCTGGTGATTGAGCAGGCCAAGGCATGGTGCGAATGTTGTGGTTCTCCATCCAGGCTTTAACTGACCTTGCCGTGTGGCAAGGGGCATTGTGTTGTTGGAAAATCCAGTCATTCGAGGCAGGAAAGAGTTTTCCAGTTGATGGAAGAAGACTGTTTTCAAGGGTAGTCCTGTACTTGACCTGGTTCATTCGGCCTTCACACAATTGCATTTGCCCTGTTCCACTCAGACAACAGAAACAACCCCAGATCATGACTGATCCACCCCCATGTTTTACTGTAGGGGCAAGACAGTCTGGGTTGTAAGCTTCTCCAGGCTTCCTCCTAACCAGTAAGTTGGCTGGAGTGGGCATCAATTCAAAATTGGATTCATCACTGAAGAGAACCTTAGCCCAGTCATCAACAGTCCAATCCTTGTGGTCTCGAGCAAAGAGTAACCAGGCCTTCCTCTGCCTTTCATTGATGAAGGGCTTCTTGCGTGCTCTGTGTGACTTCAAACCAGCTTCAACAAGTCGGTTTCGAACTGTCCTTGCCGAGCAAGTCACATTTCTCGACAGTGCCCACTCATTTTTAAGGTCCCTGGAGGTCTGACGACGATTCCTGACACAGGAACGGATGAGTGCACGGTCATCTCGTGGGGTAGAAAGACGTTTCCTGCCACGGCCAGGTAGCAATTTGGTAGTGCCATGTTCAGCTTGTTTTTTTGTTGTAATGAACGGCTGTCTTGGAGATCTTCAGTTTTTCGCTACCTGTCTCTCACTCATGCCAATTTCCAGCAGTGCCAAGATGGCTGCCTTTGTTGCTTCACATAATTCTTTTGTTTTAGGCATTATGTGAGAGCTGACAACTTCTGAGTTGTGCTACGGCTTGAATGTAAGCAGGAAACCACTCTAGGCCTTTGCATGTGCAGTGCTGCTTGTGACATGAAATGGCCTCTTATATACCCTGGGAATCAATTAAGCTTAAGAATGTCAAATAGGACATAAAGTATTATGTGACCAGCTGCATTTTTTGTTGTGTTCATTGTATTATACGTTTAGTGGTACCAGATATTAGAATGAACAAGAAATTGAAGAAAACAAGGGTGGTCTAATAATTTTTTCCATGACTGTAGGTGCATTGCTGGGAAAGCCAACTGAGTGTTTTTCTGCTAAGTGTCTCTGTGCAGCTCATCTACGTTAAACTTACGCCTACACTCGCCAACAGCCTCTTCCTCACTGTCCCGCCTTCTTTACAACTCATTTATCCATATTAAAAGGTGTAGTTTTAAATAACCACACATGCAAACATGAGATGGGTTTTATGGCAGAGGAAACATGGAGAAGCAATGCTTATTTCTCTCACCTTTATGTTTTCTCTCTCCTGTTGCATCTAGTTTCTGTAGTTTTGCTCTAATATGGCATTGTGCCACTCTGCTTACCTTCCCACCTCATTTGTCATCTTCACCTCCCCCTTCATCACTTCACCCCTCTTTGTCCTGCAGGAGTTTGCCACCTCCGGCTCCAACAACACTGATACAGGCAAGTCAGGAGGCCATCTGGAGACCAAGTACAAAGTGAATGAGCTGGGACTCAACTTCAACCAGAAGTGGAACACAGACAATACCCTGACCACAGAAATCACCATGGAGGACCAGGTGATCAGTCAGAACTGGATCAAAACATCAACATATTCAGTTTCATATAAAACATGAGCTGATGGTGTCTTGTCTGTTCATCTGTAGCTGGCTAAGGGCCTGAAGCTCGGTCTGGATGCATCGTTTGTGCCCAACACTGGGTAAAAGCCATTCACTTGATAACAATGTGAATACCAATCAATACATGTTTATTGTAAACATATTAACAATGCAGCACTGTGATTTCTTACCTTGTTATTCTTTCTGTAGTAAGAAGAGTGCCAAACTGAAGACCGGCTACAAATGTGACTTTGTAAATGTTGGCTGTGACCTTGACTTCGACATGGCCGGCCCCACCGTCCACACAGCTGCTGTGCTGGACAACAACAGCTGGGTGGCAGGCTGCCAGCTGTCTTTTGACACGGCCAAATCCAAACTGACCCAAAACAACTTTGCCTTTGGACACAGGACCGGTGACCTCGAGCTTCACACCCACGTGTGAGTCACTTCATGACAGTGAAGAGATGCAGGACATGGAAGTGATGCGCTGGATAAAGGCATCAAAGAGAGAGGAAGCATGACAAAGCCACGACTACTGCTGCTCATCTCCACCTTTTGTGTCTGTGTTCTGTTTTTCAGTAACGACGGCACAGAGTTCGGTGGCTCCATTTACCAAAAGGTGAACAGCAACTTGGAGACGGCAGTCCATGTGGCCTGGACAGCCGGCAGCAACAACACACGCTTTGGAATTGCAGCCAAATACCAGCTGGATAAGGACGCCTCCTTGTCTGTAAGAACTGACTCAACTAAAATGAAAAGAAAAAAATTCAACAAGGGCTAGTCATGACAATGTCTGTGGTGGAAAAGAGAAACTGCTTTAAACAATACAAAGAGTTTAGCGCAACTACTAATCTAAAGTGCCTTCTTTGGAGGCAAAGACATGCATTTAAAGTGATAGTTCAGGATTTTGGACATGGGGCCTCATTTCCAAGTGAGCCGGAGTGTTGGAGACGTGTGGAGACAGTTTTCAAAAAATTTCATTCAGTCCTTCTAGTTGCAGAGTTCACTGGTGCTAGGCTGACGCAAGTCAATGGTTCTAGTTTAGCCTGTCATTAAAAACAGTCTTACCCACTCCACAGTGCACCCGAGGCAAATCAGTTATAACACCAGGCCATCAATGTAAATGTCTGTGTTGATAGAATAATTTTAGACATAAAACTAACCTTGCATTTTGAAGGCAGCAGCAGCGTACTATACTTCCTGGTAGTAAGCTTGACAGTGGCAGATTTTTATCACCTAACAGTTAGGTTACCGGATCTATAATAGTTTGTTTACATGCAGCTGTCGTGGATAGATGACGTAGAGTATACGAAGAAGCCTTTTCTGAAGACCAGTTTTAGCCATGTTTGGAGGACTTTCCGATGCCTTTGAAGACAACGATAAGCAATTTTCTCCAACGAACCGTACCTGGACGAGCCGGAATACACAGACGAAGAGCTGAAAGAGATGGATGCTAAAAGGGAAAAACGAGAGTCTGTAGGGACAGCCCCCGCTGGAGCTGCAGAAAACCAGGACAGAAGAACCAGAGACTGGTGGTGACAGTGAGGAAAATGCACACAAATGCAGACAGAGGAGGAATGCAAGGTACACAAACTATTACAGCTCCGGTAACCTAGCTGCTAGGTGATATCAGTCCGCCGCTGTCGAACCAGCTGCTGCTGCTGAGACATAAATCCTTCAAAATGCAAGGTTAGTTTTATGTTTAAAATTATTCTATTAACACAGACATTTACATCGATAGTCTGGTATTATAACTGATTTGCCTTGGGTGCACTATCACTTTAAGTTCCCCCCGGTTGGCAAAACACACTAAAATTGACCCCTTGGGTGGAAAAGAAAAAAAAAAAAGCCCACACTAAACTGCTCTCTCAGCAAGTCTTTTTATACGTACATAAATAGTGTACAAAGTACATAAATTCAAAGGCATGGGTGATCAGAAATAATACGCATGTGAGCCCTCTCCCGCTCCAATGGAGCCCCATCCCTGCAGCAACTTTACTGTACCAAAAACTTTGTATTGATTGAGTTGTATGTAACCATTTGTTTACATTACATGTATCACATACATATTTTACATATATGTCAACCTGCTGGTGACACGGGGTCAGAAGAACCACAAAGGCACTAGGATCTGTTAATGTCTGTCTTTCCGTCCATCCAATAGCTGTTGAGATATTTCAGTCTGGACACTGAGTTATCCAAATGTTCATGATCATCTGATCCGTCTGCAATTTTTCTCCTCACAGGCCAAAGTTAATAACACCTGCCTCGTTGGAGTTGGATACACACAAACCCTCAGACCAGGTTAGCCGAGTACACTTGTCTTTTTGTAACAACAAGCCAAAGAGCGTATGCATGGCTACTGGATATAATCGGTCGCTCTCCCTGCAGGAGTGAAACTCATCCTCTCAGGTCTGATTGATGGAAAGAACGTGCATGGCGGTGGGCACAAAGTCGGCTTGGGTTTCGAGCTGGAGGCGTAAAGAATATGCAGGAGGACAGACAAGAAGAGAGGAAAGCAACACAGGAGAAGAGTAAAGAGCCCAAATGTGACAGCAAAGCAAAGGTCCACACAGGGACAGAAACACAACATCCCTCTAAGTCCTACACACATATGCACTCATTTGGGTTACTTTTGAATTATTTACCACAACCAACCTTAGAGCATATTATCAGAACACACCATAAAGAACGGACCTGTCATCAGACAATTCATGCAAAACCCCGTTTGACCAGACAAAGTCCACTTTTAATAAAGCATTTGTCTTGAACATGTTTTGTTTTCTGAAATAAGATTTTAAGCACCTTGTTGTTGTCATTTTGTTTTTGTTCAGATATACGTTGGGTTTTAGGCATCATACACAATAAGATTATTAGAGGATGCTTGTTTTGTGGTTTTGTTGCATGCGAGAGAGGCTAGAGGGAGTTTTTTTTTTTTTTTTTTACTTTTCTGTTAACAGATGCAATAAATGCTGGAGAGAATTAAAAAAAGGCAAAGAGCAGCTGATGCTCAGATTGAATGGGCTGATTTTGATTCCACCATTTGACCTCAGTAACGCAGTTTTTAAACTGTGAACCTTCAGTTGCCTAAATGTCTATTTTTCAGGTGTTGGCAAAAGGGCTGATGGTGTCTTGTTTTGTGTGCTGCACCTGTTCAACGTTCACCACTACATTTCACTTTGTCTGTGCTGTGCTTTGTATAGGAGGAGCTAGGACCTCAACCTGATGTTCTTGAATTAATGGAATAAACAATGTTAAACACTATGATTTTGAGGGGCATTTTTGCTAGAGTTTGGTTGACAAATAGATTAAGGAAGAGGAGAACCTGTGTGATCATCAGCCAAAAAAAACACCTTTTAATTTAGGCCTACATTAAAACACTGTATTAAAAGCACAAATAGAAAAGATATCACAGATAATGTGTAATATGCATCAACCCTAGGATCCATTACATTTACAATAACATTTAGAATACACTGATTTAAATGTAATGCAGTTAAAGTGAATTTACACTACTCACAATAAGTTAGGGATATTGTAAGGTCTTCAGTGTATTTCATACATAAGGTATGTTTGTTTCACTTAGTGATTTTTGGGAGGTAACTATCAGGGTGATAGACACACCTCATTTAGTGTTTTCCACTGACTAATCTCACTGTGTACAGTACACTTTACATATTGGTGCCAATACCAAAAAGCACAAAAAGACAAGCCTTTTCACTGTGACATCAACTTCAACACTCTGAAGGTATAAAAAAAACTGATAAGTAATTCCAAGTTCGTCATTCCGCGACGCTAACCGGGGAAGCTCGGCTAGCGCCGGTAACAATTTTAGCATTAGCATTAGCTAGCATGGCTCGTGCTGGCTGCTCCGTCACCGTCAGTTTCTCGCAAGTTCCGACGGCCCGAAGTCAACGCCCGTTAAAATGTGCCACGTTATTGTTACTGTGTGTGCTGACTGTATGTGGCGTTATGACCAGGGATTTAATATGTAGCCGCAAGCTAACGGCAACTTCGCTCAACAGCGGCACAGATGCGCGAGCCCTTTCAGAATCAAAGCAACGTGCCGGCACAGTTACTGCTGGTGTTTACTATCGTGTTTCCGGTTTGTTTTGGGAATGTTTTTTTATCTTAATTCTAGTGTTGTTTTTAGGCTTGGAGTGTAACAAAGTGGAAAAAACAATCAAACAACGCCCTCTAAGCTTCATATAAAATACGTTTGGAGCTCCAAAGCTTCCAATGTCAGAAAGGAGGTCGAAGGTCAGTACTAGTAAGGAGTATATTCCTATTGGGAACCTGAATTAAGTCTGGAGCCATCAAAGCTGTCTTAGGGGTGGGCGGTATAAACAGTATACCATATAAATTTAGCCAACAGTAGAGATTTTGGGTTATACCTGTTATATAGGGCAAGAGGTAGGGAACATCCTGGACAAGTCTCCAGTTCATCACAGGACGCATAGAGACAGACAACCACTCACACTCACATTCACACCTAACAAATTAAATTAGCCAATTGACCTAATCCCCATACATGTTTTTGGATGGTGGGAGGAAGCCGAGTACCCGGAGAGAACCCACGCAGACACGGGGAGAACATGCAAACTCCACACAGAAAGGCCCCGGGCCAGGAATCAAACCCAATACCTTCTTGCTGTGAGGTGACAGTGCTAACCACTACACCACCGTGCCACCCCCATATACTTAACAGTGGATGTGTTAAAAAAAACAAAAACAAAAAAAAAACATTTATACAGTCATTCAGCATAATAGAAAAGTGATTTTACAGTTATAAACCCAACCATGATTGTCTTAATAAAATAAAAATGAAATTATTGGTCCAGTGCAAAACATAAAAATTGACACATTTAAAATATATTTTTTTGTGCATTAATGTACATAAATCTTAAGATATATTTTATCCTGATAAAAGTGCACCAAAATGTAGAAAACAATGTAAATAAAATATGTAGATTCAACATGGTAATTTTGGTAAAACACTATTTACATTGATGAATTCTCTCACTTCTACAGTTTTTTTTCTTTTAGTGTGCAAGCTGTTAAAAGGGAGCTATTCAGTTTTCCTCTCCTCATACTGTCACTCTGCAGAACTGTATGTCACAATCATCTGATTCAATCCTCAGTACTCAGTACTGATGAAATGGTGCATTATAAAGGCGTAGGGGACAAATGGCTCGAAAAATAAGATCCTGCTTTAATAAAGTCATCTGGTCCTAATCAGAGAAACATCTGCTTCAATTCATTAGCTTCCCTCTTTTATATTGTCAGACAAGAGTAGTTTAGCCAATCATTAATCTCATTAAGCATATGTGCCAGCAGCTATTACTAGATTCACATTTTTGAAAAGACCAGCTGGTACCAGATCCTCATGTAGTTTGACATCACTTCCACACAGAGGCAGTACAGTAGCACATGTGTGCAGACATTGAAACCCACTTCAGGAGAGGTCACTGGAGAAACTCTGACTGCCACGCAGCCACGTCCACTCCCTCAACACCTAGGGCAAAAATAAAGTGAGCCGGTTTAAGAGTCGTCACAAACAAAACAATAAAAGTGATTAGAAACTACAGCAGGCAGCTGTACAGCAGCACAACCAGATGAGAGCTGAGGAAGGGAGTGTGAGCATGCATCTGTACCTCCATGCTGCTCTCTGATTCCTGGATGGTGTCATGCAACAAACTCTGGAGTCGACTCTCAAATGTCCTGCTCTCCTCAACAAGAGACTCGTCACTGCAGACACACCCAGTGTGATTCATACAGATGTTATTCATAATTCTGATGACAGTTTATCTGTGCATATGCAGGAAATGTTGTAAGAGTGTGAAAGCAAAACTACAAGTTTGTAGTTTGTCTCTGTGCATGTGTTAGTTCACTCACAGCTGCTGCAGGCTGTGTCTGGGGGTCAGCAGAGGCGGCACTGAAGAGGAGGTTCGTAACGCATCAGGACTCCCGCTCACTGGGCTGCGAACTTTACTCTACACAAGACAAGATGATGCCCTTTATGTTGTGTTAGTTAATACAGCAGCTGCATATTGTGGAAGATATACTGATTGGACATAACATTATGACTACTGACAGTGAAGTGAATCACACTGATTGTCTCTTCATCATGGCTCCTGGGATATATAAGCCATCAAATGAACATTTTCTCCTCAAAGTTGATGATAGAAGCAGGAAAAAAAGAAGGGGTCATAAGAGGACAAGGATCATTGATGCAGACTGGTTCTGGTGGTCGAAACTATTACTTTAACTTGGGTTTTGCATTTTTTTATAGCTACATTATTTTGAAGCCATTAGTGGCATTACAGAATGATGTGAAAATCATGGACATTTGCAAAACCAGCTGCTATTCTGTGATTATTAATTGTGACAACTCATATGATTCAAGTACTGTATGTATATGAAAAAAGAGAGAGTGTGTGTCTCTGAGCAGGTTGTGTCATATGTATCCTCACACAGGCGACTTTGAGCAGGTTCCACAGCTCCCGTTGTCGTTTCTCCTGCAGACTCATCAGGACTTGCTCGCTCTCAGCCATCCTCTGGACCACACCCTCCACCTTCGGCAGCAGCTCCATCACACGCTGACGGCACACTGCTGTCTTACTGCATAACACACAGACACAGTATTGGTCTAACACAGAGGCAGGAATTATAATCCCCTTTATGTTCTTGAGGAGCTCTTGAGACCATCTAGGGCTTGGAGTTTCCAAACATTTTAAAAATGACAGTCCATTGTGACACAGTTAAAAAAAACATAAATAACAGGATGTAAACCGGCCCTTCATATCAGATGTTGTAAGAAGCTGCATATACTATGAGGACAAAGAGAACATTCAGGCTCCCTCATGCGGCTCAAAGGTGTACTGCAGATAGAAATGTCAAATAAATGACAGGAAGAAATCCATCCATCCATCCATTATCTACTGCTTATCCTCATAGGGTCGCGGGGGGGCTGGAGCCTATCCCAGCTGTCTTAGGGCAGAAGGCAGGGTACACCCTGGACAAGTCGCCACCTCATTGCAGGGCACATAGAGACAGACAACCACTCACACTCACATTCACACCTACGGTCAATTTAAATTAACCAATTAACCTAATCCCCATGCATGTTTTTGGATGGTGGGAGGAAGCCGGAGTACCCGGAGAGAACCCACGCAGACATGGGGAGAACATGCAAACCCCACACAGAAAGGTCCCGGGCCCGGGATTCCAACCCGGTACCTTCTTGCTGTGAGGCGACAGTGCTAACCACTACACCACCGTGCCGCCCACGTGAAGAAATCTTGCAAATTTATTCTGCGACCTTCCTGTGGTCCCCGACCCAGTCTTTGGGAAACATTGGCCTCGACCATTTTTAAAGGACTTAACACACTGGTGACCGCAGACTGGGTGACTTCATTTTAATTTAAAAGGAAATCTTTCATTAACAAAAGGTTGTGACTATTTACACTTCTTTTTAAATACCAGCAAGTCCTTAATTAAGTGTTGCAAATGGGTCACCTTACACTTAGCCATCACATTACAGTTATGTTACATAAGTATTTTTGGCAATAACTTGCTTCATATTTTTACATAAGACATAGAAAGTCTCAAATGAGAGCTATGCAGTGCAACTTTTTCTTGAAAAAGTGAACTTGGTCAGAGAAACAAGCCCTGCTATGTGATCTGTGCATTTTCACAGTTCTGTTTTGTGTGAGTACCTGAGGTGTGTGTAAAAGTCTCGGAGCTTCCTCTCATAGAACTGCACAGCCTGAACCACCAGGCGAACCAACTCCTGACTGTCCCCTGAGCACCTCTGGTCTGAGCAGGGGAATGAAGAGAAAAGCCCTGTTTATTTTCACATGGAAAATCTTTAACAAGTGTTATGAAAGGAGTGAACAGATGCCCAAACCTCTTGGTTTCTCTCTGAGTTTGCGGAACAACTCCATGGCCTTTCCTTCACTGAGAACAAAGAGGGGAAGAGAGCAGAGTTCAAGATTACAAAGAAGTTGCTTTTTGCTGTTTTCACAGTTGACTGGTTCAGACTTACAGAGTGTCAAGAGTCTCTCCACTCCTCCACGGCTGCCTCTGCACATCCACTATGTCTGGCTGCAGCTGCATCATCTCCTCCTCCAGTTCACTCACCTTGGCCTAAATGCCCACAGGCTAGTATTAGTCTTGTTAAAGCACACATGACTCCTTATTCATAGAAACACACTGAACTCTACCTGACCACAGCCGACAGCTGTTTGCTCCATCTCCCTCCACACGCCCAGGAGTTTCTCTGATGCTAGAAAATGTAAAGACTGTCATTAGTTAGCAGGAAGTCAGTTATTCGAGACATTCAAGAAGCTGTAAACAATTAGGATTATCAGGACAGATTATCCAGCTGTAGTACAAATCTCCTTCTATGTACCATAGTGTTTTTATAACATTGTACCGATGCCGGTGGCTGTCTGCTCCTGGTATTTGTCCATGTCTATGTGAAGACTCGTGGTGAAGAAGTCCAGCTTGGCCATGAGCCTCTGGTGCATGGACACCATCTCATTCTTCTGTTTGGACAGCGAAGAGTTGTGTCTCAGAAGACTCATTCTGAAAGAAAAAAAATAAATAAATCATATTTGTTTTGTCAAACAGTTAATACATGTGTATAGTATGTGCAGGGCTGGGTATCATTCAAAATTTTTTGATACAATGCCAATTTCGATACCAGTTCCAGAACGATACTTTTTTCAATACCTCAATAAATTATTTGTGTGTGATTGGGCTTTAATCATGGTCATCATCAATTTATTAATGTATTATTATCCAATCAATACATTATTTTTGTGTAATTTGGGCTTTATCATGGTAGACATACTAGACAATGGTCTGATGATGATGATCAAAAGGCAGAGGTTGCTAGCATTTCCTCTTTAGGACCCTGGGGAGTGAGAGTTTGCCTATGGTGTGTTCACTGGAAGTCTGAACTTGGAGCTCAGATCAGCGTAACCTCAAAGTTTAGTGCTCCCAGCTCTTCCAGCCTTACAGACGTACAACAAAACATGTAGCTACTGTTTACATCAGTAGCAGATAGCATGATTTCTATGTCGGGTTGTTAAGATTAATCCGACTTTCCGAGGTAGAGAGCCAAATTTATTGAGGGTTCTGATTTAAATTCTGACTTGGAGAATGGAAATTCCGATATTCACGTACAACTGAATGCACAATGTGTCGAAAAAATACACACATCAGGCTCCCAATGCTGCTGCAGTGAAATTAATCTTCTGTTTCAGTGGCGATGTTTGTCTCCTTATGCTAGGAAAGTGGTGGGACGGATCAGTGTCTCTATGAATCTGAAGGGGACATGTCCCCTGTCCAAAGTGACATCTGAGATCATGGTTCACAGACACTTAGGGATCGGAATTTAGCACCAAAAAATGATTTATTTTTGATAGCCGATAGGATCTGAGCTTTTCGGTACCCAGCCCTAGGTATGTGTGTGTCTATGGTGTATTTGTCGTACATTGCAGCTTTCTGCCCCTGCTGCAGTCTTTGCCAGTCTTCCTTCAGAGACCGGATGGTGTGCCACGCCTGGCCGCAGGTCCTCCTCAGAGGGCTGTAAGCCAGAATGTGTTTTGGGTCGGTCTCTAGCACAAAGACAAAGAATGAGAGAGATGCACATAGTCACACAAGCAAAGGCCCTTTACTGTTATCAAAAAACTTACAGTTTGTAGTCTGTGTAAAAGCTTTTCCAAAAAAACAGGGTTTTCAATTCAAGCATCAAATGAAGTTTGTGGTTAGTAATAAATGCATAAAATATTCTATTGCAATCATATCTGTAAGTGATTTTATTTATGAATATGAAAGGTGTGTAATGTTTGTTTTCTCTGTATCCTAACAGTGGGTAGGATTAAAATGAGGTGAAGTGCTGATTTGGAGATTATTATGTCCTGCATCTTTGTTTGCAACAGACTTTCTTTATTGGATAAAACTTTCAGCTCTGCTGTCAGAACCCTGAGTGAAGCGTACATCCTAGATGGGCCGGATGAAGAAATAACGGCTTGAGTACTTAATTAATTGAAAAGTTTATCAAACGTATTCATGGTGTTCAAGTGACACGGGCCGTTTGACTGAAACCGACAAAAGAGAAAAAAGACAGCTTAAACATAGAAAACTACAGGTAAAAACAATTTGTTTATTGTGTACTCACGGACAAAACGGATATTTTCCGGAAGTGTGCGAGGAGCAAACTGAGGCTCATAACTGCACGAGGAACGATCAAACAGGAAGACCAGAGGCAAGTCAGTCCGTCGCCCATCTATCTCCTACAGATGCACATAACAATAACACTTTGACTACACTGTGCTGTTGACTATTCTGTGAAGGTACTGCGTGTACAGTGTGTATTTTAAATATTACCGCGTAATCTACAGCACACTGCATGACCAGTCCATGAGGCTCCAAGGCTAACCCCGCCTCCAGCAGCAGCTCCTGATTGGCTGCAGGGATGTTGGCGTCTTTCTCTATCCTCAGCTGCAGGTCTGCCACAGTCTCGTCCTCCGACACAGAGTATGTCAGGATTTTCGCAGAAATCATGTTCAGGACATGAACCAGCTGAGGGAAAAGAGAAGGACCAAGAAGAAGAAAGAACAAGTGAATGTGTTGATCTCAAATAAAAGAAGGTGTACTATCCCTTCAGATTCCATCTACAGTTAAACATTGTGATGGGCATTCGGTCGACCACAGAAACAAAGATGACCTTTAAGTTTTTTCCAACATCAGACCAGTGCACATCTGAGTAACAAAAGGACCAAAAATATATCCAAAGTGAAATAATAAATGAATGAATTACTATTGACCTTGAGCTGCAGAATGACCTCCAGCTGGGAGAAGCAGTCCATGGGCGTAGCGTTGGGGTCTTTGCCTCTCTCTTGAGGAGACCACTTTAACATCAGCTGCAGCCACCTCTCCAATCTCTCTAACAGCAGACTGTCAAACAACAGTCAACACATGAGAATGAGATCATAAGTATTAAATCAGTATTTTTCTGTGCATGTGTGTCTGTCCCAGACAGAAATCACCTGTTGAGGCTGTTGGGCTGAGGCAGATGTTTAGAGAAGCGGACTTCCCCTGAGAGGTCCTCATAGACGACAATATCATCGTCCTGCTTCAGCCTCAATTTGTTGTGCCTAAAAAGAACACAGATGGATTACATCAGAAAAAATCCTGTGGAGCATATCTTGTATTAATTCTGAAAATGTACAAATTTTGTTTTTTCCCCTCATTTTATCCTCAATTTGAACACAGGGGATTTTGACCAATGAATACACCCAGTTATTCACCAAGAACTGAACCTGTAATAATCCTCTATGTAACCAGTCTCCCCCTGGAGCGTCATATCTTTTATTCGTCACATTAGGGAGGCACAGGGTCACTGACGTTGGCATAACTCACATTTTATTCTTTGCTTTGGCAACTATTTATTTATATATTCCCTGTGTGTTACAATACGGTCACGTAACAGTGTTTCTTTTTATTGCTTGACTTTAAAAACATCATTGTTAAGCTTGTTTGCATAAGCATAAAAAAGAAAAAACAGAAGTGAGAAGGGAGAAATGTTGACTGTTGGACAACATGACTTCATTTCCTTCACGATAACTTTAGTGACATTTGAACTTGGGTCAGAGATAGAAATTGCTGAAAGGTGGTACTACCAAGGAACAGGTTGCCAGGTTGGTAAGAAAGGGCGAAATCCTGTGATACACTCAAACACCAAAGTCCCGAAGCTCCAGTAGTCCACAGTGACCGTGTACTTCTGTCTCTCAATGAGCTCTGGGGCCTGGAGGATGGAGGGAAAAAAAGTTGAGCTGTTACTGCCCAGAATATGGTGAGAAGATTGCGAGGAAAATGTGCCCACTTGTGTTTTCATCACTTACCAAGTACTGAAGTGTTCCCACAAATGAGGTGCAAAGGCTGCTCTGATCCAGCTCTTTCGCATAGCCAAGATCTATTATCTTGTGGATCAACTAAGATGAAGGGAGAAAAGGAAAAGAAAACCCCACCATGACAAACAGACAATTTAAAGGGACAGGGTTTTCCAAAATGTCAAAACTATTCCTTTAAATTCTGCAGGACTCAACAATACACGAGCAATGTTTAATGTTTTTCTATTCATTTGTGTACGACCCCTTTTGTCTATAATGCCCCATAACCAAAAATAAAGTATGTTGGCTCATGCAAAACTATAAACCTACTGCAGATAAAGTCAGTTTGGTTCAATTTATATAAACACAGCAGTGTACATAAACATGGATATATAACCATTTTAATATGTCTGGCCACTTTTATAAAGCATTCTTCATTTTCCTGTGTCCTTCTGCAGACTGAAGGATACAACGGACAAAATAAAGAGTGGAAGGTAAGAGCGACTCGGCGCCAAAAAAGTTTGAGTATCAGCTAAAGGACTGAGTTTTCCACATTAAATAATCAGTGCAGCATAGTTAAACATGTGGATGTGAGAGAGTCTCCTGCACTTAATCCACAGAGCCCACATAGAGACAAAAAGCCTTTACTGTATATGAGCTCTTTGTTGTGGTTTGGGTGTATTTGACATCAACAACATGGTTTCACAGGATCTTAAACTCACTCTCTTCTCTCCCTGCTGCATCACAATGTTTTCTGGTTTCAGATCTCTGTGGATAATCCTCTTCTTATGGAGGTAGGTGAGAGCCGACGCTGGAGGGAGGCAGAGGAAGAAAACAGAAAGAGCTTTACAATCTGTACTTTTACGAACAACCCTCACATCGACAAGGGAAAAACTCTCCAAACAACCATTTTAACAGGAAAAAGAAATGGTAGAAACCTCAGGAAAAGCAACAGACCAGAGATCCCTCTCTCACAGATGTCATTTGTACAGTAATTGTCAGTGGTAACAACGGACAACCAGAGAGGGCAGTAAAACACTGCTTTTCCATCTGGTGTCAAGTAACTCTTTTATTAGTAAAACCTACAAGAGGATAAGACTCATATTTACAGTCTGAGCCATTTAACCTGTAGGAAATGAAGTTTAAGTCTAATAGGTTTGGTCTCAATTTGAAGTTGAAACTATAACGTCACTTTACTTGTACATCAAAGTGTGACTAATGTATGTGCTGTTCAACAAGGCAGAACTCATAACCTTTGAGCACCTGACTCTCTGTGTGTGTGTGTGTGTGTGTGTGTGTGTGTGTGTGTGTGTGTTTGGGTGTGGATGTGCATGCCTATGCCTTTACCCTCACCCATGAAGCAGTTTAAGGGGATCACTCATTATCAGGAAATAACCACCGGTGGTTAACAGGAAAAGGAGTTTCTGTGTGAGTGTGTGTATCTGTTTATGTAAGTGTGTGTGTGTGTTAGTCTCCACTCTTGCAAAGTGTGAGCCATACCATGTGTCCTCTCTCGCCTTATATACAGTATACAGTGTCACATACACTGTCTTGTTATTCTAAACATCTGAATATCATGTTAGCGTCAGAGCGTGAGTGTCCGATTAGTGACGTAAACCTCCGTCTGCATGTGACCTATCGCCATGGTGACTAAGAGGCTGGTTGTTTAGGGTCACTGATGACATCACAACACTGGTCATCATGAGCATTTTCTCCATACTGCAGGAAACTAATCATAGTGCCGGCTCACTCAGTCACACAATCAGTCCATCAGTCTCACATAAACATGCTTTCAAGTGTATAATGGATACTCACAAATGTCTCGTAACAGAATCAAAACGGAGCCCTCCCTCATTCCACAGCAGTTCTCCAAGAGGTTCAGATACTGCAGAGATCACAAACACAAGACCCGTGACACAATGTATAACATTAATCTGTCTTTTTTATTAATCACTATTAAACTCTCTGCTCGTCTGTGAGAGCAATAGAGCTATTTTCCATCCATTAAGTACATTGTGTTTCAAAGGGATCAGACAAAAGCCAAAAACCAAACCCAAGTATCAACTTTCTCCAATATATAAAGAGAACTTTGTTCACGAGGCATTTTTTGCACCATTCAGATTATTTAAGAGCATTTCTGGTAGAAATTTTAAACTAACATAAGTTTGACAAATCTCACTGTAAATCCTTTGATTTGTTTTGCTTTAAACAAAGAAACCTAAAGGGTTCTACTGCTGGAAGCTCATGACATGCTGCGTAAAAGACTCCACTACTAAGTTTTTGGGCATTTGGGATGCTTTGAAATGTTTATGACAGTGCAGTTTGTGACGGTTGGCATTTTCCTCCTCTACTGGCTGTCTGCTGCCAACATTGTCACTCAGCTACAGATTTCACTCACAGAGGATGTGCAAACAATCCCATGACTATTGGTTCAAACAGGTTAGACAGTCACATAGAGTAGAATAGAATAGAATATTTTTTATTGATCCCCACTGGGGGAAATGATGGAAATAAAATATAACTAATAGTCACATTTGCGTTTCAGTTTCAATGTGCCTGTATTCTTCATTTCTGAAGTGTCTGATGTTTTTTTTGAAGAACATCATGAAAAGGGATCATCACCACACATGGTCACCGCTTGTATTTTTTAATGATTTAACACTCTGAACTAAAGGTCTAAGGGCTCTAATCCAGTGTCCTACATTACACAAATGCAACACACTCAAACGTACCTTTCTCAGATCTCCTCCCTGGCAGTACTCCATTGCCAGCAGCGGCAGGTCATTGGTGGCCACCATTTTCTGCATTCCCTCAGGAACCTCTCTGGCTGCAACAACGTTGACATGATCCAACCTTTGTGATAAGCAGACACCAATCAGTGTATCACATAATACTTAGTTCATTACTGAGATACACATTTCAACAATAATCCACTTCCAAGGGTAGCAATATTAGACATTTAAGATTTATAAATGTGGAAGTCACAGTCAGTCTTTGTCAGAGTTGTGTCCCTTTACAACAAATATATTTCTTAATCTCATCTCCATTGTTGTGTTCAACAAATTCATCTAAAATGGCACCCTTTCCCAATTTCGTGCAAACCTTTTCATCAGTTAAGTCTTCACCTTATGCTCCCTCTCCTCTTTGAGCTGCTCTGTTTTCACTTTTACTTTCTCTGGTTCTCATTCTTGGCTCTTTCATAACTCATCAATGTGTTTCTGATTGTCACTGGGTCAAGCCCTCTTTGAATAACAAAGAAGTAATATAAAGATAACAAACTCATAACTGATACCAGATGCACCTGAAGAACGCAAATGCAATCTGTGTTTTGGAACGGCTACAGCAGCAGGAGATATATGATAGTCATGACTAGAATAACAAGTTGCTGAGTGATTATCAGTCCTCCAAACCTACAGTGTGTGGCTGCTTGTGAACAGTCAAACCTCACATGATTGGAAGTATAGTCATACTGTGTGCTGCCTCTCTTCACCTTACCTAAAGCACATTTTAGGGAGCGTGGATAGAAAATGGTTTGAGAGAGTGAGAGGAAATAGCGAACCTGATCAAGGCAGAGCGATAAATAAATACTGCAGCTCACAGACAAGCTCTATAAACACACATCATAACTTAAAAACATTGTGAAAGTGATGTGTTTTATATAAGCATGTGTACATCTGTGTTAAGTGCCTGTAATAATATAATTGTAGGTTGCCATGCATGTGTCCCCTGCCCTGTGGTTTTTCCACGAGTTGAGCGTGGGTGAACGGGAGGGTTGTGGTCGTGACCATGTCTGTCTGAAAACAACACACTTGTTAAACTGGGACTGGGAAAGAAATGGTTTTATGCTCATGTTTGCACCAGCAAATGACAAAACACACACATCAAAACCCTCATGAGCTACAATTCCTGTGACCCGACACCCAAAGTAAAACTGTTAATAGACAACGCAGACGGGTATGGAAATGAAGCACACACCAAAGCAAAGCAAAATGAGGAGGCGGCACATTATCCTGTCAGAAATAACCACCAACTGACTAAAATAACCCAACTAATTGTCTGGTGTGATTTTTACTATTTCAGGATACAAATTTAGTTTTTGCATTTTGAGAAAACAGATGGGTACATAAAAGTCAAATGTCAAACTCATAAGCACGCCGCTTGTCATGGAATGTACCACAGTGAGTCACAACAAGCCAAACCAAAACTGGTCTCCTGTGCCAAAAAAAAGTGCTTTAAGGCCACGCATGAAAGCGTTTGGACGGGAAAAATAATCAGGGGAAATCACCAATTTGTCAGACACTGAGCTGCATCACTGCAGGAAAAGACACCCCTGGATTAAATGTGAACAGGGAGACAAACTTAGTCAAGGCAAGGTGCCGTGTCCAGAAAAAAAAAAAACCAACAACAACAAAAAAAAAAAAACAAGTTAGGAAATCCATTAGGAAATAAATATGTGCCTCTATGATCTTAGCATGACCTTTAAGCTGGTTTTCTTTATTACCTAACCCTGGAGGGCATGGCCTGTGTTAAAATGTAGTTTATGGCTTTATTAAATGTTGTACTTATATGGTACATGGTCCCTCATAAATGCCTTTTATAGCACAGCAACACTGGTTGGCAGAGGGACCTTTGTTTCAAGTCCTCTCTCTCTCCCTTTCCCATATTTCCTGTCCTAATTTTCACTGTGGTCTATCTAATAAAGACAAACTGGCTAACATGTGAGAAGAATGAAATGGAGCTGCCATGTGACCTGTGCTGTGTGACCTGGAAACGACTGGTGTTTGATGGTAAGCGCATCAATCTGACCTCTTCATGATCTGGATCTCCAGACACCATCTCTCTTTGTTTCTTTCACTCAGCTCCTGACAGCACTGCTTTATAGCGATCTGCTCCTCTGTGTCCTGAAAACACACACACACACACACACACACACACACACACACACACACACACACACATTTTGTTAAAGTTCTAACAATATTATTATCAGTAGAATCTTCTTTGTAGCCATAAATAAAGACTGCTTCATTTCATATATTTACAATAAAATTGACTAAATGCTGCAACCATCTTAAATACATGTACATGTAAATAATATACTTTTTGGCTTTAAAACACTTCTCAGCAGAGCCTTTCAAGAAATGTATCTCTTACGAATTAAGATAAAAAGAGAATGAATGGAGAACAAATCATGACAAAGACAAACACATAATAAGCATTATGAGCATCAAACACACCCAAAATGGTGAGCAACACGAGCACATCTCACCACCCAGTTCTCATGGCATCATTAAGGAAAAGACACTCCGCTTCCCATAACTTAATCAATGAACTAATAATACCCCACAGTATTGTCATTAATACAGGAAGACTGAACATTTCCTATTGAGGAAGTTTAGTCATCACGGCAGCAGCGGCACTCTCTTCAGTTTAGTCATTTCCGCTGTCATTGCCTCTTAAACCCGATGATCAGAAGTGCTTCATTGTGATTTCACTGCTAAACAATACATTTAGCCGTGCTTCATATTACTGTAACTAGCACTAGACTTGAGTTATGTGACAATCTTAACTTCTTGAACATAAACAAATCATCATTAGGAATAAGAGAAAATATTTCCCAGGGATCATAATCTCTAACCGTTTCCTACATTTTTCTCTCCATCACTTGTGCTGAACATCTACTTCACATGATAACGCTGCCTGGCTCAAAAGCAGCTCGACGTTCTCCTTGAAAGTGAGTGTGACTAACACAACTGACGAACAGTTTTAGAGAGAGAGGAAGAGGAAGGTCCACTAAGAGGGAGTGTTCATATTCCCATAGCGTCCTAATGCAACTCTACAATGTTCTCATCCTGTGACTCGGAGTGACATCATTATAATAGCGACTATTTCTATTGGACTCAAAGAAGACAGCTTCCTGGACTATTTACAGCAGTGCAGGTGAAAACCCCTTTAAAACATATGGTTTTTAATTTAGGAACTTGTGCTATATCATTCTAATAATATACAGTATGACTGCTTTTAATTTAAACAAGTGAGGGCTTTGAGGGCACACCAGGATTTGTGCAAAAGCACACTTTTTTATAAATCAATTCTACTTTCTTAAAGGCTTTCAAGCTGTGAGCTCAAAGGACGGTGTGGAGGAAGAAATGAGGTGTAAGCTGCAAAGTGCATTAAAATTTGTGTCCCTTCTCTGAGTCATAACACTGAAAACACAGATGTTAGATTCAGCTTAACTTACACTTTCTGATGACGTTATCATATCCTCTATAGGAAATAGACTTAATAAATCCACTTTCAAATCACAGAAAAAACAATCCTTTTAACTTGCAGAACTTGCCTGAGAATCATCAAGTAATCTAGTGATAGCTGTCAGCACACTGTAAACAGGAAATACATGTAAACATGTTGGAATTAATTTGGCAAGATGTAAACAATTTGGACTTAAAAAGAGTTGTGGCTAACTCACTGACTCCATGGCAACAGTATACTTCATATTTACATCCCCTGAGGCAGCTTTCAGTCACTCTGACTATTAACTCGACCTAAAACCGCCACAAATAGAATTAAACAGATGATAACAGGAGTAACAGTGTGTTAAACATGGGGAGCGTGTACCTTGTTTTGCCATCTTGTGACATTTCCAAACCCTCCAGTGCCCAGTCGCTCCTTCAGCTCCCAGGACCCACAGCTCTGCGGCTGCTGCAGGGGGACTCGATTCATGGCCTCCTCTGCTGGTCCTACGACAATCAAAGAATCAGTCAAACCCACACAATAATAACACAAAACAGCAAAACAAAAAGAGTTCATCACGTGAGCAGTGGATATTTGAGGACTCAAACTAAGTTTGCTTGTCTCGACATTTTCATCGCTTTACCTAGACTTCCCCTGTCAAGACAACGCTTATTGCGTGGTACAGGCTCAGCTGTTGGCATGGTAACATAAACGAGCTTATAATGTTAATTTCAGCATGCTGTGTCAGCATCACTCCCAAAAGCACAGCCAAGGACTGAGAGTTTACTGTAGTGCGAAAACAATGCACTAAACACCCAATTAATCAATAATTTTGATAATCAAGTACCACACAAACATTCCAGACACCCTCTACTTCAGGATTCTGACATTTTATTGTTATTATAAAATCATTATATTTGGGGTTTGGACCGTGAAGTGGACAAAACTGAACAAAAACAAAACCGAGACCAGCTGGCAAACTGTCGTTTTAAAAATTATTTTCTTATATGTTTTTTAAATGAATTGAAAACAACCAATTGATCGGGACAATGGGCATTAGCTAGATGCATCTAGGGTGGGCAAGAGTCATGCTTTGTGCGGGACAGCACAGCATTTTCATCATTTTTGATGTATCCCACAAATTGAGAAAAATGTCCAGCATTTGATTTCTCATGGTACAAGCTACTGGACAAAAATCATGAGTCATTTTTCAGTTGATAAGATAAGATAGAACTTTATTCATCCCGAAGGAAATTCTTTCACAACAGTAGTGCCATACACAGTAGATTTAAAGTTTATATATATATATATATATATATATATATATATATATATATATACACACACACACACACACACACATATATATATATATATATACATATATATATATATATGTGTATATATATATACATGCAGAGCATAAGAATGCAAAAATGTATTGCATTATTGGTGCAAAATCAACTAACAGTCTAAACAATACAACAATATACAAAATCTTCAAATATTAAAGAGCATAGATATGTAAACATAAGTATACAGTAAGCTGCCAAGTAGTTTTAAAGTGACACATAAAGTGACAAAGTAGTTTCAGTGACATGTTGCAATGATAACAGTATTACAGTGAGTCAACCTATATGAGCTGTGGACATATTCCTGCTGAAACCAAGTGAGGATTAGCCAGCAGGAAAGGTTTCAGCAGCTGAACCAGTGTTTACCACACTGTGCAGCACTCACAGTCATACCTAGATATTGAGAAATAAGCCGCTCCGCTCATGTTTCCAGACTCAGATTTTAATTATGCATGCAGTGGTTGCTGTTGTTTTCTTTAATGGGAGAATCAACCAAACAGTGTTAAGCCCTTTGTTTTCAAACTGCACAAACTGCTTTGGGACTTCATTGAAACTTTTCATGGAAACACTGAAACACACTCTCTGACCCACATGTGGCTTGTTGGCACCTGGTCACTCCATTGGCGATTCAAATCACTCCTTACTGAACCCTGATGGTGTATAAAGCTGTGCTGTTGTGTCAATAAACCTGGCAGAACCTCGTGGGAAGTGTTCATGTCTGGTCAGTATGACAGCAGTTAGAGGAGCATCAGTCTGCATTGAGGCCTGCTCAGATTACTGACATGCTTCATCAGGCTGCTTCCGCCTTTGACTTTATACTCTCTCTCTGCTAAATAACACAGTTATGCACTGAAACACAGGAAAAAACATTTTCCCTCTGTTGGCGTCTCCTGCACTTTTTTTTCTGTCTGCACTTTTCTCTGATAAAAAACAAGGTAACGTGACATTTTCGGGGTGTATCTTTCATGCAGATAAGCGCTTCATTTGAGGTAAGCTCGGCTGTTATTTCTACCAAACCCTACCTTGGACTTGATGAGCAGCCTTCACACCTGCTTCTCTTTAAACACCGTGAGTTTTCTGTCTTTTAGAGAGTTTAACTTAAGCAGCAACTTCGGCGACACCACAAATCTGAAAACCTTTCTACTTCCGGATGATCATGTTTCCTGTAAACCTGGAGGGAGCCGCCCACATGGAGGCAGAGCCTCAGATCAGAGATCAGTGAGAGGAATTCATTTAATTTCAAGTCTGCAGGTCAATTTTCACAACTCAACATAAATCTATGCCAAATTATCTGAATAAATCATTAATTAAATATACACGTTAAATAATTGGACATCAAGTATACCATTATTTAACGTGTAGTTAAATACTACTTCTTTAAAAAATAATTTACATAGAATAAAAAAAACAAAAACATGGCCACTTAAAATGATAGGTTCCCATTGACTCAGAGGTGTCCTTTACAGTCTATACGAAGCAGGACTCTGTTCACAGTTCAGTGTGATCAGTGTGCCAATAATAAACTTAAGCCTTGACAATAAATATATAACCTGTCAGATGCTTATAAAAGAGTTAATTAGTAGTGTGACTGTAGTGACTTGGGCTGGGAATCGGTGGGTCGCCAGTTCAAGTCCAGGTCGGACCAAATGTGGAGAGTGGACTGGTAGCTGGAGAGGTGCCGGTTCCTCCTCCCGGCCACTGCTGAGGTGCCCTTGAGCAAGGCACTGAACCCCCAACTGCTCGGGGCGCCTGATAAGGGGCAGCCCCCTCACTCTGACACCTCTCCTCCAATGCATGTGTATGTGTTTGTTCATAACTTGTGTGTGTAATGTGCAACTGAAAAAAATATACTAACAGAGTGAAAAAATGTAATTTCCCTCACTGAGGGATCAATAAAGGAATTCTTCTTCTTCTAAATGTTTTTTGTAAACAGGAGTATCAGGAGTATCTTTAAAAGGTGCCTCTTGCTACTTGTTATTTTTTGTCATCTCCCCACCTACAGAAAGACAGAAAATATAAAAAAAAGCTCATTCTGTCAGTTTAAGTATCATGTCTGTGGAGTCTTATTAGTAAGTCCATAAAGTAGAGCTAAAACTTATAAAGGACAAGTCACATATTTGCTTATGTTATTATGAAGCCTAGTAAAGCCTATATGGCTGGCAGTATTTTGGGAATGGACTTAATATACTTGTAGAGTCTGTTTTACTACTCCTCAGTTCTCGCTGAAGGTTGGATCCACTTCCCAAACTACTCAGAGTCACCGCCTATCTGCTTTCATGACCGAACAGCGATTACTTCATGTCCCTCTCTTGAATTACACCTCTCCTCTCTAAAGGTGGTTCTTGTTTCTGTAGCGCTCCTATCATATCAAAATGGTCCAGATATTGTCTTAAGTGGTTATGTAATGCAGCTGTTATTTTCTTAACCATGTGTACATTTCCATGGAGACTGAGATGTCCAGACAGTCCAACGTCACAATTTCACAGAGATTAAGATAAGATGTTCAAACATCAGCCTTAAAAAGACTCCCAAAATCCATTCATTCTTATCTGAACTGCTTGATAATAAAATATCAAATTTCAGTACTTAACGTTCCCAAACTTTGCTGTGTCATTACTGTTGATGCAGCGGATGTGTCTGGAGAGGATGCACTTCAAAATTTCCAGAGAACGGCATTGATGTTTTTCATTTCAACATCACCTGTTATTCTTGGATATAAGTGAAAACAGATAACTCAAACTTCATCTGTTTGTGTGAACACATATCAGACGTTCTTCTGACGTGATCTCTGGGTGTGTAAGATCAGATCGTTAATGTTTGTAATGGGGAAAAAAGTCTTTCCTGTTTATAGCTACTGACAAAATATTTTTTTGCCCACTAAGGACAGCAGGACACAACAGATAGGGCTACATGGGAGACAAATGGAACACATACTGAAAGAAACTGATGTCTTATTTCGCTTTGTTGTTTGTTAAGCTCGTATTTGTCCTCAATTAGCTTACAAGGGTTTATTTTCAACTGACACTGTTATAGCCACATGGGCAGTGGTTAGCACTGTCACCTCACAGCAAGAAGGTACTGGGTTTGATTCCCGGCCCGGGGCCTTTCTGTGTGGAGTTTGCATGTTCTCCCCGTGTCTGCGTGGGTTCTCTCCGGGTACTCCGGCTTCCTCCCACCATCCAAAAACATGCACAGGGATTATGTTAATTGGTTAATTTAAATTGACCGTAGGTGTGAATGTGAGTATGAGTGGTTGTCTGTCTCTATGTGTCCTGTGATGAACTGGAGACTTGTCCAGGGTGTACCCTGCCTTTCACCCTAAGACAGCTGGGATAGGCTCCAGCCCCCCATGACCCTATGAGAGGATAAGTGGTAGAAAATGGATGGCTGTTATAGCTACCATTTTGTTCTAGACCATTTCACTGTAATATACATATTCCAAATGTGTCCTGGGTTATTTCCTGTTACAGGTTATGTGAATGACATAAGCTAATAGGAAGTAAATTTGGGCTCAAACCATTGTTTTAGTAATGTAATTCCATTGAAACAATCGAATCCCCAAATTCTCTTGCTGGAGCATCATCTATCAGTACTACTGTGGTCGTCTTTAGATTAATGTGTTAGCTAATGTCAAGTCCCAAAGAAATAGTTTGACATTACAGTATAGAGGTATACCTTCATGATGAGACAGGCTACGATATACAAGGACTACCTTATGTCCTGCTGTCCTGTCAAATAGTTGTGTCCCTGCTCAAACTTCACCACAACAGTTTCCTGTATATTCATTACGAGTGGCACTTGACACTCTGTTTATGGGTTTGGAGCGTCTGAGTCCCAGAAATTGTGAAAACATTCACCCACACATTAAGATAGCAAACAAAAATGTTTTGAACAGTGGTTTGTCTAGTTTCTGAAATTACATAATGTATAATAGGCAGTTAAAAACAAGGGAGGAGCTAAGAGGTCACTTACTTTTAATGAACTTGATATTGTGGTAAAGGAATAACTCAAAGACATAAGGCTCCTGGTTGCATTGAAGGAACCTGATGTAATGCAAAACTTTCAGATTTAAAAAAAAAATGTGTGTTTATGTGTGACTTTCCTCATCGAGGAGTGGGAGTGCACTCTAATGTAACGCAGATGGAAACAAAGAGGACAGACACCAAACTAACAACCACCGCCTAGTACATCCATGAGAGCCATGTTCTAGCTATTTAATGTGGATTAACAGACAGTAAAAACAATTAACAAGAATTATCCTACGCAAATAAAATCACAGCTGGTGCTAGGAAAAGATGGAGCTATTCTTGATCCTAATTGTGACTGATTTCCTGAGGAAGGGATGGGTCGACTGAAGAGGACTGTGGATGCAACAAAGGACTCCTGGTGCCTGGTGGGTCACCACACAGATGTAGTGTCACGCACAGCCCATCACAGACTGCCAGAGGTCACTGACAGTATGAACAATCAATAGTGTGCTAGTTTTAATGTCACTACCCACTCACGAGTCAGTTTAAACGCCTTGGTAGGTTAGAAAACATGACAATGCAGCGTGGGTTATGTATTGCATTTAGACTACCTCTGTTTTTGTGCTTCTTGTAGATGATCATAATATAATATTCTGGATTTATAAACTCCCTTATCCAAAAAAATACCTGTTTTGCAGGCTACTTCCTTTGACGTTGTCATTTCCACCTGTTTGGGATCAATACAGTTTATTTTATCATGTTATAACAACTTTATGTTTGTTTATCTAACCACTTTCCTAACCTAATATATTAATATATTGTGCCAGTGTATTTATATTTAAAGAAATTAATCTGAATATAGCCTAATATACAATTAGGACTTTTGTTGTTTTGTTTTTTTTTAATCTTATAGCCTTAATCGTTAGTAGGGTGTGTTTTTGCACTTGGCACCGCCCAGCAGGGTGCATCATCATCCGGACGGTCAGCCACGCTTCCCCGCTGAGCCCTCCCCTTTACGCACCGGCGGAACCGGAGCGCTCCGATAAAAACTGAGAACAGAGAGGAGACCAGCTCAGTCCGAGCGACACTACTCCTGCAAAGACAGAGAAGGCAACGATTCAGAAGATTTTTAATTTGGTAAGAGCTTGATTTTTGTATTCATTTAACTCGGCTGCTACAGACAGAATATGCATGTTTTCTGCTTGAAGGTCTTATTGTGAATCGTTCCATCATGACTTCAGTAATATATGAGGTTGTAGAGTTCATGGATTAGACTGAGAAGATATTATCTCTAACATTTTGCATGGAAAGATGAAATAGAAATCTGACACATCTGATGAAAATCACTTAAGACATTGATAACCAACTGGGATGTCTGGGTAATATTCAGTAATAATAAAGTCTTACAGTTCAATCTTTTATAATTATAAGATATATGGAGTCATCTTGACTTACAGTTCTCCTCTTATTTAACGCTAATTATTAAAACATATTTAATATCTCATAAAATGACGTTGGAAATACAGTAGGGGATATAAACTTAATTAGTTATCGTTACCACACTGTGAAAAAACCTGCTACTCAGTGGAATTAATAACTGATAACTCAACATGACACACAGTTTATGAGGGAAATAATTATTGTGATTATTGGCACATAGTCTGTGTAAGGAAGTGAAACTGTGATTTTGGATTACCTGCAGCTCACTCAGTCATTTGGCATCCTAACACTTTCTCACTCTGTCCTCAGCAGCCCTTTATTTACCTCTCTCCATCCACATCCACCTGTTTAATCTGGTGAGAATAGCTATGAATTATGTCACACGCTTGCTCAGAAAGTAAAAATCTGTTATTTGTGTCGTCGAGGTCATTTCAAATCTTTTTTGCAACACAAAATGTTACAAGAACGTGGTGATTTTGTGCCCAGTTTCTGAACTCAGTGTGTTATCGAGGAACATCCCTGCCATGATACTGTGACTCATCTCAGTGTGTGTGTGTGTGTGTATCTCTGTACCACTCTGAGACAAAACCATGCACAGGATCACTGACATGCAGGCTCTTATCAGATTAATGAGCTGGATGTGTCTCTGTAGCTGGCTCTTTGGGAATCCTCCTGCCTGGTGTCCATCAGCACGGATACTCTCCATCACACTGATACTCTCCATTTTGAGAGAAAGTAGAGTGTTTGTATCTATTATCTGCACTCCCCAGCAGTGTGGCCAGCTGTGTTTGTGCCTCACACTGATACTTGTGACTCACAGGGGTCTTAAAGCTGAGCGTTAAGAGAAGGCCAGACAGAGGATATAGTGCTGGATCAGACTGTGGGAACAGTCGGTCCAGAGGATGACACTGAAACCAAGCTGCAACAAAGTCAGATATTCAAGAACCAAAAACTTTCACAACTCTGTTCATCCTATCTGACTAATTCTTTTCAAAGTGTGTCCTCATCTAATGACCTTGGTGCTCGTGATAGAGTATACCCCATCAATGCCTCCATCTGTGTCTCTGTGCAGTCCTGGAAGCTGGGATGACTCAGTACTACTCACCCTCTTTCTGCTGACCTCTGGGATTTGGTTTCATCTCCTTCTTTTTCCCTTCTCCCCTTTCGCTCCTTTCCCTCCCCTCTCTGCACCCTTTCATCTCCTTCTATATAGTTATTTCATGGCCCATAGTATCTCCTCAGCTTATACTCACTTCTAATGTCAACACCTGCCCTTTCTACCGTCCTCTTTTTGCTTTGTTTTCTTTCTGATAAGGAGTTCAAGCACAGAGGGAAGCTATGAGGCAACAATGCAGCCCTCTGTTCTTGGGGGATTTTCAGAGACAGATCCCAGCTGGTTTATTGAAGCTTGATGGAAAACCTCAGAGTAAAGAATGCATAATTCCTGTTAAGTAGCTTACTGACATGACATTGCATGCCATAACACATCATCAGCAAATATGTTGCGTGCATGTTAACCTCCTAACTGAAGGAGCAATGCCTAAACTGAAGCTATTGTACAAGTGAAATGTTTTTACAATCTAATCCCATGAATGTTGGGCTCTCAAAGAAATACTGCGAGGAAACTAACTTCAGAGCCAATAAAAATAAGACTATAAAAGTACCACAGTGCTCACTGTAAAGGTGTTTCCTCTGACAGCACGGGCAGCCCACCCACTCTAAGAACGTTATCAGGTATCGCTTCTGATATTTACACAGAGGAGAGGCAGAGGCAAGTAAAGTAACCTAAGAGATGCTTTAAAGTGAATTTCACAGGCAGATGAAACTATGTTTCATGCATGCCGTCTCACCATTCTCACCATTTTAGACTTTTTCGGCCAAGCTACTGGAAGACAAGAATGTCTCACCTCTGATCTTTACAACTTCAGCACACCATCATCATTACACATCCTCGCTAATGGTCCATGAACTCACTGCTAAGATTGTGGTCAGCATTTAAAACCAGTTTCTGTGCATACACTGAAACAGCACACCAATAGGAAATGAATAAGGCTGGTGGAAATTGTTTAATTTCAGCTTTGGACATAGGTCGTGAGTGTTGTTTGTGTGTGTCTGTCTTATCATCTGTTGCATGTGTTTGCTCTATTGAAGTGGTGCATTTTAAAACGGCTGTTATGAAGCTGCTGCTGACTCACAGTCTGGCTGCTGCTACTCCAAAGATGTTTTCATTTCTTCCATTCATATTTGACCTACTAGGGGAATAAACTCTCTCCTCAGGCTCCATACATGATTGTACATGTTTCACCTATTAACTGCCAAATGCTTAAACCCTATTTAACCCTATTGGATTACTGTTCTCTAATTATATGTGACACATTCAGAATTGTAAAAAATAATGCATATTGGATCTTAAATATTTTGTTTTATTTTCAAATAGCAGAAAGTGCATGTGCAGTACATGTAATGGTGACACTACTGAAAGATTCTGAAACAGCCACTAACACACACTGCACCATTTTTTTGGCCAGTGATTCAAAGAGTTGATCACATCTAGTTATTATTCATCTCTATACAACATAAAATTAAAAGAGCAGCCGCAATTCTACTTCATATCCTGTTAATTAGACCTCATTGTGTTGATCTTGTGTGTTTATGTGTGCTCATTCAGGCTACATTAAATATCGTAAGACAGACTACAAAAACGGCTCTGGCATTGTGAGAGGAGCAGTGCTGATGACGCCCCATCAGGGCCTCTGCACGTCAGACTGTAAAAAGGGTGGGGTACACATATGTTCATATCTGAAGTGTGAATGTTGGTGTGTGTTTACTGTGCGTGCATGTACACACATTTCCGAAACACATGACATTGGGGCTGGCAGTATTTTAGCAGGAAACATATGTTTTTAGCTGACAGGGCTGAAGAGAGGGGCGACTGAACAGAGCTGAGCAGCTGCACAAAGGAAACAAAGAGGGAACTGGTGTGTTGTTGTCAATCTGCCAGTGAGGCTCAGTTGGGGGTAAAACTGCAACAGGATAACAGGATTTTTGTTTGTGTGAGGCAAGAATAGCTTTCAAGGGACCTTCCCTCTTAATGGTGAGTGTGTGAATGCATGTGTTGTGTCTGTGTTTCAAAAGTTTTTTGCTCCATTGAACAATGAACAGTAAATCTTTGTGTGAAGGGGTGTCAATTAGCTCCACGTTCCTGAACACTTTGTCTGTGTGTATCTGTGTGTGTGTGTGTGTGTGTGTGTGTGTGTGTGTGTGTGTGTGGTCACCCATAGAAGGTGAGTCAGTGGGAAACGTGCATATATGTCTATGGTTACTGCTGTATGTCGGGCTCTCTGCATGCATGTGTCTGTAGTAGACGTTACTTATTGTTATTTTTAAAGGAACCTTTTTACATTTTACTTTTCAACCCTTATTGTGTGCAACTTATTTTTTCTTCTCCTTCCCATTTCCCTCTCTACTCCAGCTTCCACTCACCCCCTCCTTCTTTTGTGACTCATGTTTACTCACACTTGACTTCATCTGGTGCTCCTCTTCATACCTCTCTTCTTTTCTACATACTATGTCTCCTTCAAAAGAGAGAAGAGGTACGAGTTTGTTATATTGGAGTATAAAAGGGAAATGTGACTTTAGTTACTTTTTCTTGCTCCGGGTTGTTTCCTCCTCTTTTCCTTTCATGTCCTGAGTCATTTAACCCTCACAGCTGCTGCTTTGTTCTGTTACAGAGGGCATGCTGTCAGTATGGTGCACAAACTGACTGATGGCCAGGGTCTCATTTCAACATCAGACTGCATCCTGTTTATTTCCATTGAGATGTTATAGATTATTACATTAATACATACAGGACAAAAAGGCATACAGCCACATGTCCTATCAGACTGGACAGGCTGTTTCCTGTCTTAGTCAAAGAGTCAACACAACTTCGAGTACCCACCTTTCCTCTCCAGTGGTCTCCATCAGGCGCAGGGATGGAGGAAGGAACAGTATAGATGGGAGACGGTGACCAGTGTTGATCACTTTCCTGCAATTGTTGGCTCAGAATTAATGACAGATTCATGACAAGGGATTGAGATTGGCATATGACAATGAAAACAATGCTGCGCACACATATTCTAAAGGTTTTCAGAGCTTACATGTGTCCTTCTTAACTCTATTAGGTTCTATTAATTGCTTCTAATATAAATAAATATTTATTTTTGTACTTGATTTCCAGCTAACTGACAACCGCTTGGGAAGCCATGACCAGAACACTTGAACTATTAATGCTCCTGTCTGCTCTTTGCTGCAGCCTAGCGGACAATGTAAGTTCTGCATCCTTGTCATGAGATGACCACAAGTGGTTTTACATGTATCACATATTTCACTCTTCACCAACAGATTCAGCATTTTTTAATACATTTCAGTGCTGGACATTAATATTTTAAATGCAAAAAGTTATTTCATGAATCATTCCACAAAATAAACGTTTCCTCCTTTTTATTTATATTTAACTGCTTGATTTTGAAACAGTATAGCTCATAAACTGTTGTGTTTATTGGTGCACTACAGTGGAGTATGTACCAACAAGTGATATGTGACGATAACGTAAATGTCTCTGCAAGTTCATTTTCATGAAGAAGTCAAATAAAAGCACTGGTTGCCTGGGTTGGAAACCAACACCATTCCACCAGCTCCTATTTACTGCTGCCCTGTGTTCAACAGTCTACTTTCTATTGCAGGTGGATCTACTCCGCACTAAGAGAGGGACTCGTTTTTACAGAGGTGAGCCTGACAGGCAGCCAGCCAGGCGGACGATTTTGATTTTTCATGTCGAGAAGTCTTCACCTGCCTTTGACACCTCCTGTGAGCACTGCTTGTCTTTCCTGTTAACACCATCACCACCACCATAACCATCATTCTCAGATTCTTTAAACTCACTGTTCATTCATGTGTTTGTCACCGCTTTTACATGTGACGCTAACTATGTGAACTATGTCTTCCTGTTTCACTGGCTGTATACTTATTGATTGTGTGTGTGTGTATGTGTTTTCTCAGTACATTGTGTGGATAGCAAGACGTCAGCCGTGCGTAGTTTTGGGGACACTTGGCTACGATGGAGGGGACAACGTGTGGAGTATTGCCGATGTGCATTAAGAGGACGAGAGCGTTGTCATATTGTGCCCGTCATCAGTGAGTGTGACATGGACACAAACACACGAACACATGTGGACTGGCTGAATTTCTTGTCTCTTTCAAATCAGACTTTATTGTTTGCAATGAGCAGAATATTATTCCCTGTTTGTTAATGTGTCTGTTGGTCCGCTTGCTGCCCTTACTGACCTCTCTGTCTTTATAACTTCACTCTACCTCTAATTGGCTGGTTCAACCTCAGATGATTATTCTTTGTCGGTTTGTCTGGCTCACGTGTCCAAATCCCTGTTATTTCACTGTGTCCGAATGAAGAGCTGTTGGGTTTCTGTGTTTTTGAGTGGGTGTAGTTTAGTCTCAGATTGTTTTAAATACTCTCGCCAGATGAGCCCTTGTGCGCATTTTCATCTCCATTGACGAATTCTGTAAAGTACAATTGTCCCGCCCTCAGACAAATTACAACCACATTTTCAGCCCGCCAAACTGCACTGTCTGTGAGCTCATGCCACTGGGAGCGAGTGGGGTGCTGTTATTCTGAACGCTAGCCTTTAGGAAATGTTGAAATAATAAATGAAAAACCAGATCTTGTGAAGTGAACCTGTAAAGATGTCTGAGAGTCAGGATGAACCTTTGCATGCTTCTTCTCAATATTTTTTCATTAAATGTGACACACAAGGCCAAACCCACCATCCCATTCTCTATATACACAAGTGGCCATGGCCAAACAATCATAATGTCATAATTAAAATAGTTTGTGTTCTGAGGAACTGGATGATGTATGACTGACTAACCGGCTCTCTGTCTGTCCCTTCCAGGCTGCTACGTGTCTCAGTGCTACAACGGAGGAACCTGTAAAGAGGCTGTGTACACTTCGGACTACATTTGCCAGTGTCCCCCAGGCTTCAGTGGGAGTCGGTGTGAGATCAGTAAGTACTTAATAAACTCTTTAATCTACAGCACAACTAACCTGCTTTATCAATGAAAAAAAAATCTGTAAAATATCCGAAGCCAATGTGACATATTATTTTGTCAAGATCAATTTGTCCAATCCAAATCCAAAAACAGAAAAAACAGCAAATCATCACAAAAGAGAATTACTATATTTTTTAAATAGTCTTCTATGCTGCAACAAATACAGCAGCACCAGATCTCTCAGTGTGGCTGTTATTTGTATTATATGTATGTAATTAAAACTTGGGTGGTCAGTGATGAAATGGTGATTAAAATGTTCTATGTTGTTGTTAATGAAGATAAGGTCATAGTCTGACAGTGTGACTCATACGGCCTGTGGTTTGGAGGGAAGAAGCATAAACCATGGAAAGACATTCTGGGATATGAATGTTTTTGTCTCTGCGGGTGACTGTTGGAGCTTTAAGGACACCCCACCCTCTCATTGGGATAATTATACAAACCCCAGTGGTCACAGCCAAGTGATTTCAGCAGAAGAGTAATGCCTTATGATGGCCAAAATCTGACTTACGATCATCATACTGTAGTTAATGTTTGGTCAACTAACTAATTGGGAAAAAATATAAATAACATAAGTCTTACATATGAAATTTTTGTCTAAAAAAATTGAGAAAAATTTGTCTAAATATTTTGAATATTTTTTCCAGATACAATAACAGGCTTTATTTTGTCAGAATAAACAAATGAAGTCCCAGATATATGTGAGTTGCATTTTACTGGGTTGAACTCTTTGTCTTTCTCTAATAGACACCAATGAGAAGTGCGTTGTGGGGCAGGGCGAAGGGTACCGTGGCTCATGGAGCATCAGCCATTCAGGAAGTGAATGTGTCAACTGGAACTCTACGTCTCTGAGAGGAAGGAGGTTCACAGCTCGAAAAGCGGACGCCAGCAGTCTTGGCTTGGGCAATCACAACTTCTGCAGGTAAAATGTGACCAGTGTAATCTGTAATCAGTGCAGGGTCTGATCACCCAAAACATACTGGTCAAATTGACCCAACCCTGCAGAGATGATGTTTACCATTGTGTCAATTTAAGGAATGATTTAATGACGGGATTGTGCCATTATAGCTTACTTGAAAGGCAAAAACTAATCTATAATCACTGTGACGCCATATATAGGAGACAAAAAGGTTCTAACATCTGGAACGACAGGTGTATTTATGATTTGGCTGAAAAACAGGGATGATGCATTTTCATTTCATTTTGTTTTTTTTTGTCATTTATGTGAGCCATGAACTTCCTTGCCTCTCTTTCCTTCCCTCAGGAACCCTGACCATGACAGCACTCCTTGGTGTTACGTCTATAAAGGCACTCAACTCGTCTGGGAGTTATGCTCCATACCCAAATGTCCAGAAGGTACAGCGTCACCAAATATACCAATATAGTAAGTTGATACTACCAGTCAACCAATTGCCTTAACTCTCAGTCTCTCTGTGTGCTTTGGAGCAGATAAATACCAAGAATGTGTGCTGGGCTCCGGTCTGTCATACAGAGGCACAACATCTGTCACAAAGAGCGGGTCTCGCTGTCTCCCATGGGACTCTCCTGCTGTCAAGCACAAATTCAACAACGCCTGGAGGTCTGATGCCTTGGAGCTCGGCCTGGGCAGCCACAGCTTCTGCAGGTAGACATGGCAACACCACTGTTCACTTCATAGAGATAATGTCAGAATAGGTAAGGGTTTTCAGTGCTTTTCTTTTTCCTTTATCTGATAGAAATCCAGACGGTGATGTGGGTCCATGGTGTCACACCTACAAGAACATGCAGCTGACGTGGGAGCTGTGTGACATACCTACATGCTGTGAGTTACTTTATGAGCCTTTTTTCATTCTGTTAAGATGCAGACGTGAAATAATGCTAGGATGCTAGGAGTGCATTTAGTTCAGGAACTTAAAATCTTCTTTGCAGTGATGTGTTATCAGATTTACTCACCCATTCTTGCCTTTTTTAGCGAGACGTCCATCTATCCTCAGCACTCTTGGACCACGTGCCCCCACCACTAACAACAACAGAGGTAGGACATTTTCCCATCCACTGAAAATCAGTGCATTTCCTCTGATGTGTTGAGTATGTGGTCATTATTGTGCTATCTATCCTCTCTGTAGCAACATGTGGCCAGCGTTTAGACAACACCCTGAATCGGCCGGCGTTCCGCATGTTTGGGGGCAGAGAAAGCGACATCACGGAGCAGCCGTGGCAGGCGGCCATTAACGTTTACCAGGCCCGTCACAGGAAACACTTTCACCGATGTGGAGGAGTCCTCATCGACTCCTGTTGGGTTCTGTCTGCTGCACACTGCTTCGAGGACAAGTAGGAATGACACACCTGCACACACAAAGAAATGATTTAACATGTTTGCCATGCAATATACAAACATATTCCTTCATTTCTTATCTTTCAGTGATAAAGTAGAAAAATTGGAAGTGATATTGGGAAGAACGTTTCGGAAACAGAATTCTAGCAGTGAGCAGATTTTCAAGGTGGAGAAGTACTGGAACCATGAGAAGTTTGACAATGAAACATTTGACAATGACATCGGTGAGTGAACATTTCGAGAGACAATAACAATACAGTTTACACATCATCAAATGATTTTCGTAAACTAAGAAAACAGAATTTTTGCTTGCTACTGTGCTGATAACTGACTGAGACACTTCAGTTAACATGTCTTCTCCCAGCAGTGATGATATGGAACCTTAGGTGGGCAGCGAATGCTTGTTAAAACACAAAAAACATCCCTCAGTCTTCATCCCACATTTTCCCAGAGCATTACACTGACTTTTCCTCTGGTCACTTTCCGCTTGCAGCTCTCTTGAAGCTGAAGACGGACATTGGCATTTGTGCTGTAAACTCTCCGGAGGTTCTTCCTGCGTGTCTGCCTGAACGTGGGCTGGTGCTGCCTGACTGGACTGAATGTGAGATCTCAGGCTATGGAAAAAACTCTGAATGTAAGCAAACATCCTGCTGCACTCTCTCTAATGTTGCATATCAATGTACGGTATCTCTCACCCTGCTGGCCAGCAGAGGGCAGAGTGAGCTTTTCCACAAACCTTTAATTGATTTGTTTCTAGATGGGAGAGACCAAAGCACTAATTTAAACACTCGCTCCACAGTTTCTGCAGAGTACTCTGAGCGCGTTAAGAGAGGCTACGTTCGTCTATGGCCCAAAGAGCGCTGCGTCCCAGAGGTGCTGTCTGAGCGCACCGTTACCTCCAACATGCTGTGTGCAGGAGACACCAGAGGCCTGGACGACGCCTGCAAGGTGAGAACACCTCATTGCTACACTTGTCCTCCTCATTAAATCAGTCATGCTGTAGTCAGTCTAATGTTTCCCCTCTCTCTCTCTCCATTTTGCTTCTTGATGCTCACCCACAGGGAGACTCCGGTGGTCCGCTCGTCTGTCGAAACAATGACAGGATGACTCTGATGGGAGTGATCAGCTGGGGCGATGGGTGCGGGCAGAAGGACAAGCCTGGAGTCTACACCCGTGTCACCCATTACATCGACTGGATCAACAGCAAAATTAAGGCAAACCCTTAATAAACAAGAAGATGTTGATACCCATAAACACAGTGGGTAAAACAGCAAATGATGATCATTGAGAGAGATCCTATTTTCTGTTGATCTGAATCCAGACTGATAGGGTTTTTAGCCAGCAGGACAATGCCTACATAGGCGCACAAGAACAACCTCAATCATGGGTTTTCATGCTCAATGTAGTGTTCTCAAGTTTTCTGCTCCTTATTGTGTTGAATGTGACAGTACATGTGGACAGAAACAGGACAAACACTTTTTCCTCCCTTCTGGGCCATTGTGAACTTTTTGTCTTGTTTTAATGTTTGCTTTTTCTGAATATTTCATCCCCCAAACTGGAGGCTCAGGCGACGGAAAAATGGGAATACACTGAAAAATCTCAGTGTATCCCTGTTCTTCTGGTGGACTTTATGCTGATTTATACAAAGAAAACACAGTAGTAGACTTCAGGTCAGTAGTGCTCTTAATTCAAAAGGGCACTCCACTCAACACAAGCATTTACTTTGCACATGACATTACATAGGAATGTAGGCATTTTTTGTTAAGTTTTGTGCGAAGATGGTGGGACAGACTTGTTTAGATTTGAGGTTTCAGTTCTGCATTTGTCTTTTGGGGCTTCAGGAGTTCAGACCAAAACACAAAACCTGCTGGTTCAGATTCTGCTTGTTTTTGCAGTTTGAACCCCCATAGCTCCCTGCTGCCTTGCAGATGGGATTCGATTTGGTCAGGTGGAATCTCTGAGATATTCACTCTTTTCAACAAACCAATATCCTGTTCCTTATTCTCACCATTTTTTTAAATTAAGAACTCTCTGCCAGGCACCTGGGTTGAGCCCAGAATGTATATAACATGTATATTGTCTGAATATTGATTTTTATGTTAAAAATGACTTGTGGCAGTTCTTTTCTGCATTAAACTGCTTATTGACTGCGAAGCTTATCTCCTAACAAACTCACTTTGTACTCAGACTGGGTTTTAAATGTTATTTTTACTAAGTTAATATTTATGTATTTTATATTGTTTTCTAGCCTATGTGTGTGCTGTAGTTTGATAATTTATTGTCTCTGTCATTATAACCACATCTGGGAACATACTCCTTTGACAATAAATCATATTTGGAATATATCTGTTTATGTTTCATGCTTTTTGACCTGAGGAATTTTATCACCTTCAATAAATTACTGAGAAATTAGTTAAACCATGGCAGCTTAACTTAAAGGTCACTAAGGCAGAAATAAAAACTGTATTTCATTGGTTAGATAAGTACTGAGGGTTTTTTAGGCAACCAAAATGTTGCAAGTAAGTGAAAACACATCGGGAAAGCATTAAAATTGTAAGATGAAAATACGGTCAACACCCAGACTGGACAACACTGTGGCAGCAACCTATCAATCAAAACAGCCCCTACTTTATGGTCTATTTGACTCTAAATGAGACCCATCATTTACTAAATGAACATCATGATGGATTGAAGAAGACTTGAAACCAATGATTGAGACTATAAACTCCTGTTTTCAATATTTATTGGGATAATAATTTTCTCATAGACTTCAAACTGCTGGTTCTTTAATTAAGGCACTTCAGCTCACTGATCATCACTGATGAGTCTGTCAGCATTACATTTCAATTATTAGAAAGAACAGTGTTCAAGGTTAAGTTTATTCATCCATAAAACAGGGGAATTACAGCACAGCGATCCTGCTCTAATAAACCTATGATAAATACCAAAAAATAAGAAATTAATGCTCATAAAATGAAACCATAGATAAATACAACAGAAAACTATCTTCTCAAATACAACTGAAAATGTTTTATAATCCTCAAAATGTAATGCTGTACTGTGCCTTAAAGAAAACATTTATATAAACTATGAAACACCTAACAACATAATACAGTCATGAACAACTGCCCTGTATTACGTTTTACCTTCATGAAGCTTACAATGTTCAGTTTGTTGTTGAAACTTGTTACTGCTGAATTGTGGCCAAGTGACACAGTGGGATTATTATCAGTCACTTCTGCTCCACAGATCGCCACAGGAAGTCCGTCCTTCTTGCAGCCCTCAGACTTTATAACTCATCCACCTGAGACGCTCCTTCTCTGCCAAATGATCACACTATCTCTTTTTGTCTACCTCTACCTCTCGCTCTCCCTCTCTCCTTCTGTCTCTCTACCTCCACATATCAACTCCTCACAATATACTCACTTACAGTAACACTACTCATCAGTACATCGTGTCACTTCATGTCACTTTATCAGCACATGTCACTTTTAAACCTTAAACTATCACTTGGCAGCTTACAGCATACTAATGTTAGGATACTTATCTTATCGTAAAACACTTATGGGTTGATTCTTTGACATCTCACCTCCACAGATTACTAACTTAGCCTCACTGGCAGCATGTGTGTGTATCAGAAGTTAATCATTTCTCCTTTTGATGCATTTCTCCTTTTGATATAAAGGAGATGTTATTTAGCAAGTGCAGTAAACGATGGAGTTGTTTATATGGCCATAAATGCAGTTTGCAGTAGTGAAGTGTGGAGCCTTGTTGGAGCTGTGCAGTAGCTGCAGGTGAGGTCGTCTGACACAGGTAGGAAATGCAAATGAGACCAGTTAGAGCTGCTCCTAACCTTCTCTATCGCTCACTTTCAATCTTCCAAACCATTTGCATCCAAGGACCCAAAAACAAAGGCATTTCCTCATGACTTGAGCAGCGAGACACTGCCCCAGATCCTGACAATGGTAAAGTACTGCTTTATTTTTCTCATATTTTGGTTTACATTCAGATAACACTGGGTGGAGCGAGAAGGAAGAGAGCAGCTGTTGTCGATGGCAGAGTTTCAGTAACAGTCAACTGTAAACAGTGTTACTTTCATTTCAGTGTTTTCTGTAAGGGAGTACTGAATAGGGGAAAGATATGATGGCAGCTACACAGTTGATTGTGTGTGAAGGCAAACAGTAAAAACAATCTAGACAACTTGTGTTTGGTTCAGGTAAACACACCCTCAGGTAGTTTTTTAGATTTCTATCAAACATCATGCAGTGTAATTTACTAAGAGCTTGCTTGATAACAAGGTTGAATGACAGTTGATACAAGTGAAGTTTTGTCTTAACTACTTAACTTCTTAATTTACAACCTTCTATCTAAAATATCTCAAAATTCAAAATAAAAATTCAAATAAAATAAAAATCTAGCAAGCAAACGTTGTTGGTAAACCAAATAGTTTCATGTCTACAAATTGCATGTAACATCTTAATTTTAACTGTGCTCTTATTTGAAACAAAGGTGATGTTAATACCTATGGCATTGCTGCCACCTTCCTATAATGATTCTGTCATCCAGGTTGGCTTTGGCTTTTGAATAATGCATGTCAGACATTTTTACTGTAAACATGCTGCTGTTCTCTCAGAGATAGTGTTGAAGTTTAAGGCAGGGAAAGATTTACTGATAACAAACATGCGGAGAGTGTAAACAAATTTGATTCCCCTTGAATTATTTCATTAATTAATGGAATAGTGTGTTTAAGAATACATACTGTTCGGTCAACTTAACTAGAAATGGAAAACTACTTCAATCAATAATCCCATGACACCTTGATTAGATAACTGATATTCAGCACATATAGTATCTTGTTATCTCTTGTCTAATTATACCACTGCTATTTTTTGGTTAATATCTAATATAGTTGTTTGGGATAAAACACTACTTCTATTGTCTGAACTGTAACACATTTGAATGACGGGCAATGTTTCCTTATCAGCATTAGATTTTTCCTCCTGGGACACTGATAACACTTTTCACACTGTGCATGTGGTTCATCATAGAGAAGTTACAACAGGCTGACACAAAGCAGAACATTGTCACTGTAACTTGACCCAGATATTTTTGGGATTAGTGTCTGTGAGAGGAAACGGTCGTAAATATAAGAACAGTAGCAGTTCTCTTTGCACTTTTTCTCACCTCTCCCTCCCTCTCTGTCTACCTACTGTATAATAATTTACTTTGCATCAACACTTCCTTCTACATGGCTCTGTGGGAACAGATATTATCTCTCCACTTCCTGATTTCACTTGACGTGTGTTTTTTTCTCTGTCTCCTCCTGCCAGCCTCAGTCACGTTCCTGCAGATGAACCTTTCTGTGTTTAAAGTTAAGAATACTTAACTGGAGCAGCACTGAAGAGTCACATAAATTAAAGACGTTGCAGAGAGAATACTGAAACTATAGCATCATTTCTTAATCTATAGCGTAAATACTCTGAACTATTCCCAAATTGCTAAAACTGGAAGGACTGGGTGTTTTGGTTTCCCAAGGTAGCTACCATGAAGGTTTCTGAACAACATTTTTCAGATACGTCTACTTTTAATTAGTTACTTGATAGAAGCACCAGGTGTATTTTTTAAAGGTTAGCTCTATGAACTGTATCTTAGAACTCTACTGTCTGTATATAAAATGATATATTAAATCAACTATTTAATATTTACTCCAGTACTCTTACAGACTGCAGCCAGGTCTGATGATGAATCTGAGTAAAAAAAACAAAACAGGCTAGTGTGTCTGTGTAAATTCTCTGCATATATATATCTGAGGTTTCTGTGTCTTTCAGAGCTTCTTTGAAAAACGGAAGAACCTGTAAGTATTGTGGCCATTAGCAAAGTATCATGAGTGTTGCTGTTCATATATTATGCATGAAATAAAATGGTACGGCAGCATCATACCTCTCCTCTCTCCATCAGACACAGTGGACCTCCAGCTCCACCCAGACGGACAGGTGAGATTTCACCTCACATATGAATGAATGAATGAATGTCTTTGTCTCCTCACTGGATGGCAGACTTCATTATCTATTATCTTATCGATATTTTCCCCAGCTAACAGTGCAGATTTTGGGTGGCCACAGGATGAGTTTGTAAGTTGAAAGACAACCTCTTCTTGAATTTGATCTATTATATCAACATTTTTAAACATCTTTAACGCATTATTATTAATACTGTTACAATATTTGCCACAAGTTCTGTTGCTTTTTATGAAGGATACCTTCTTGCATGTTTCATACGTGACTTTTGTTTATCTTAATCAAAATAAGCTATGTTGCTCAGGTTTTACACTATTGAACCAAATTATATGAATTATAATTATAATTATAATTATAAAATCCAGACACAGGGCCTCCTGTCTTGTCAGCTATTGCTAAATTAAACTGATGTGTCAGTATTGTTGTAATAATTATTTGTGAAAAATGCACCTTTTGAAATAGTTACACTTTAAATTTGGCAGGATGACGAGGATGGTGACATGTATGAAGTGCCTCCCTGCGAGTGGCCAGTTGTGAAAGTCCCACAGAGACAAGTGGAGGAGGATGTTTATCTGGGTAACAGCACTGCACTAACTGCTCCTGTTCAGCATAGACACCTCTGACAATATAAAACGAACTTTTTCCTTAAATATTGTTCCTTGATACCACTTTTTGCAGAAAGGACACCCAATCTTGCTCTTCCACAGAGGCAGGCTGTTCCTCCACCCAGATCAGGCAAACCTTTGGTAATAGCAGCTCAGTATTTCTGTTTGTCAAGACACTGAAAATGTGTTTAAAGCCGTTGCATTGCTTTTTAATAAATGGTCTGTCATCCAGAAATCTCAACATGCTGAGGATTTCTTCTATGACACCAAAACCAAGAAACGTGAGAATCTTCATGCATTTGCAGCTTCAATGCAACAGTGTGTTTAGTGATGTTACTCAATCATTGTATAACTCATCTCTCTTCATCTCTTTAAACCATTTCAGCACCTGAGATTCACAGAAATGAGAAACCTGGGAGGAAAAAAGTGATGCCTCCACCTCTGATCTGCTCTGCTCCTGCTCCAGCTGCTGCACCCAATGCTGAGGAAGGTGCAGTGATCACTTCCACCAACACAAATAAGCTTTCCATAGAAGTCATTTATCAGCCTGTAAATGACCGTTGACTGAGAAGAGGGCACATGTATGAGGTGATATGATACCCACATATATGTTTGAATGTTTGTTTTAGTCACATGCTTTTGCGGCTGCACGCCTGGAAAAAGCCTGAAAAGAGATAGGAGCAGAACTGAATAATGCCTTGTGTGACATTTAGGAGGATGTAGATTTCAAATAAAATGAACTCATGTGCCAGGATTACTACAGTATTTGATGGGAAAACATGAATGGCCCTGTCTGGAGCCAGTGTTTGTGTATTTCAGGCTGCTGTAGAAACTTGGCAGAGGACCCGCTCTGTATGCAGATATAAAGGTCAAGCTTAGTGAGCTTAGTTTCAGCGGATGTCATTATTGTATAAAGAAAACATACTTCTTAACATTATATTCCATTTAGGTCAATAGAGTCCCCTGTTTGTTCCACACAGTTGTTTTAAGCAGAGGTTGAAGCTGTGACTGATACAAAGAAAAGAGTGCCATCTACTGTTGCTCCACTGAGCTGCACCTTAACAACGGATATGCAAAACACCAAAGTAACTGAAATTTGCCTCACCTCAATAGAAGATGAAACAAACTATGTAATTTTTTTTTAAAAAAACCTGTTAATAATATAATAAGTAACTGACTGAATGGGCAACACATATTCTAGTCATGCATGTTTGAATGCACTGTTAACTCATTTAACTCCAGAGGAATGATGTGTGACAGAACAACCCAGATCGCTGTCAGTATTTTCTTTCTGCATTTCAGATGTGTATTTGGATCCAAATGAAGAACAGGTGAGATTTGAAAGGAAAAACTTATCAACACTAAAAGATTAATGCACAAGGAGGAGGTAGCAAAGTGCTTTGATATGACAGTACAATATATATCATTGGAGGTTACCATTCTCCAGCTGTGAATGAGCCAATCATTACGAAGCATGAATGAAACTAATACTACTAAAACTAAGTGTGACGTCCATGCTGTGCCTGAACTGTTGTGCTTCATTACTGTGCGTCTGTAGGAATGTTGACCCATCTGCACAGTTTTTCATGTCTATAGAAATTTAAAATATGTATTTGTCATTTTGTGTTCCAGGAAGATAACGATGATGTGTACTTAGAACCTACAGCTGGTAGGTTACATCACACTTCACAAGAACTTTGATTGTGTCTTGAGGTTTAGACTGTGAGTGATGATCAGACCTCAGATTTCATTTCCAAATAATGAAAATTGGAATAAGCATAATTTCCTCTCCTTCTGCTCCATAGATTGCTCTCCTGACCTCCGTGGGCCAATAAGGATGCCTGTATCTCCAAATACGCCACTTGTACCTTCCCCCATTCCTGTGTAAGAACTCTTCTGCCTGACCAGAGCATGGTGATATGCACCAGCCAGTGATATAGCTTAGCTGCATAGCTTCATAATTCATGTCACATCAGACAATGATGCTGCTGTGTTTTTGCAGCAACATGCAGATGTGGCAGATCATATACAAGTGGCATTACACAGTAAATTTTCCGGCACTAAACATGTAAGGAAAGTTAACATTCTGTCCATCTGCAGGGTGAAGCCTCCGGTTCCCAGAGCTGTGAGTGTGTCTATTCATCTCTGTGCTTAGTTTCATCATTTCCTCATGCCGAGCTCTGTTCTCATTTAATGTAAGACTGTCAAGATAGAGGCATTTCCTACGTAGGAAATTAAACTCATCAGTGTGACACAGCTGTAACTTTTGATTTCCTCCCATCAGAATTCATTCTTGCCTTCCTTGAACGAGTTAAAAACAGGTAAAGACCACATCGCCTCCAATCGTTATCAAATGTCAGTACATACCACATTCAAAGTTTATCTTATGTTCTAAATCTTGTCTGTATAGCTCCTCCAGTTGAAGTACGACGTGCAACATTTTTTTCCAAACCCCCTCCACCAGCTCCCAGTGTTAAGCCCCCTCTACCAGCAAACCTGAAGGAAGCTAAACTAAGGTGAGGTCTGTTACAGATGAAACATCCGTGTTAAAACTGCAATTTGTTTAAAAGTGCACACATATATCAGAATGAATTCAGCTGTTCTGTGCTGATTACAGCTTTCTGAACCCTGCTGTGGCAGACACTAAGCCCGTGGGTAAGAGCACATTTTTCAAAAATAGTTTTTTAATACTGAGGGAGGACTGTGCTTAAATTCTTCATTTAAAGTAATCCACACACTGCATGGATCATATCATTTAAACAAGTTCAGATTTTCCCAAATATGTAAATATGTCTCTGTCTGTTTTAAGCCTCCTCTGGTGCTATGAGGACAACCAAACAATGCGGGAAAGAGGTACGGTTTCAATCAGCACAGAAATTCTAACACAAGTTAGTCAGAACTTAGACTGGTTTACCCTCATTGATCTATTTATGATGCATCACAGGACAAAGAATGGTTTGCTGGAGATTGCAACAGAAAGACAGCTGAGGATCTCTTACTGAGGGTCAACAAGGTAAAGCAGCTGTATGTTTCATTTCAGGGTATAATAATCAGCTAATGATGGGAGAGTCATTTCAACCGCAAGCAAGCATGAAGGCTTAAGGCAAGGGTGTTGCACAGTCAGTCAGCAATTACGTGCATGTTTTTGCTGGTGCTCAAATAGAAGCCAAACATGAGTCAGGACTTCTATTATTTCCCTCATTTCTGCAACCCAGTCTGCATAACATGTAGTCTTCACACATTTCCCTCAATTTTTAATCCATCCCTCATTTTTAACTTTACTTCCCTTGTTTTCTTTTGACTGTCCTATCAAACTTTTCTTCTGCGTTTCTCTCTCTTTTTCCATATTTTTAGGACGGAGCCTTTCTAATACGACACAGTTCAGCCCAGAGCGACCGGCAGCCGTACACCCTCGCTGTGCTTTACCAGCAGAAGGTGTACAACGTTCCCATCCGCTTCCTGGGGGAGATGCAAGGTTATGCCCTCGGAAAAGAGGGCAAGAAAAATGAGGAGGTGAGGAGGCCAAATTAGATATAAAGAGACAGGAAGGAGAAGACAAAAGAGCAGGTTTTTTGAATATTTTTTGGTTTTTCATCCACTTCATCTTTCTCTCTCTTTTTCTCAGACTTTCGGTGCTCTTGATGAGATGATTTCTCACCACAAGAATAACCAGCTGCTTCTGATAGACAGCAAGAGCCAGGCCAAGCACACAACCTATTTAACCCGTCCTGTACACCCTTAAGACTGTAGCTTTCACTTTATAAGAGACTTATAGGAGGGTAACTGCAACTGTAACTACTATGAAATCAGTGATATGGCTAAAGTACGGCTTTCTTTATGTTGTTGGAAGAGACAATTCAACTTTCAAAGTACAGAAAAAGAGAGGATGTAAATGTCACATGAAAACAGCTTAAACTTAAAGCTCAGAGATAATAAACTTCTGATTTTCCTGTTTTGTCATCATTTCAGCAACAATTGCAAATGGTTAACAGTCTTCTAGTGAAAAGGAAATGTGTCCCTGTTTGTTTCCAATGAAGAAGTTATGACTGCTGTTATAGTACAAAATATCAAACTGCCTCCCAGTTTGCAGCTGCTCATTTCCATTATTAGTACATGCGACCATGAACGGTTGAGATAAAAGTGATTTGTTAGCAATGGGTACAGATTTGGTGTTTATCTATTTCCAAGTTTAGTTTTGATTTCTTTGATTTTTAATACCCTGGATACTACAGGGTTCTTTTCAGTGCAATATTGTGCAATATAAAGTGAAAACACATCTACTTTTACACTTACATTGTACCACAGTTTCCCTTTACTTACTGCTGTTGACCAGTAACAGTGAGTTAACCTGGACTGCTTTTTATTTAGGCTTTTGTGGCTCATTTGTAGGATTGAAAGGTCCGATGCTCGATGGTTCCTTGTCAGTGAGGGTCATTGTGGAGAGGGCATGGCTTGTGGGTTAGCTGAGCGAACCCATCTTCTCTGTGGCCACACCAGAAATCTGATATAATACCTGCTCTATATCCATAAAGCTATGCAGCAATAACACAGTGGCCCTTCATATTACCTGGTAGTTTTCAGTATATACTGTAAGTACAGAGACTCATTCAACTATAGCTGTTGTATTTGCATATAGGCCACTGGTGTAAATGAGAACTGAAGAACTTCCTGCAGCCAGTGTCATTTGGCATGTGGGTGTAAGGCATCTTACTGCTGGGATGAAAAATTAACAGATTGTAAGGAAAATCACCCAGCAACATTTTGTGGGATCCAATATACAGTGAAGTGAGCTCACCATCCATGTCTTGCAGAATCATTTTACAGGAAATCTTTTTACAATTTCGTTCTCTGAGACTTAATTCCGGTGTAAGGTCTAGGTTTCAAATCATGGTTTGCATTTAGCCTTTATCGGGCAGCACAAATAAAAAGACAAGAGAAAATAAGGAGAGAGAGATGCAGCAATGATCCCTGGCTAGACATTTCTGCAATGTTCGAAAGTGCCCGTCTAAAAAGCTAGGCCACCCCAAGTCACAGAGTTTTATTCAGAAATATACTAAACTGCAATGTAATGAGCACATATTTACAGATAAAAACATGACTTAACAGGACAACTGCTTGATTAAAATCTGATTAGAATCTACTGAAATCCAGTCAATTTATATTCTGAATATTGCTTTTGAGTATTGCAAGGACCAGCTACACTTTCCAGAATGGCTATACAGCACCTAATTCTTCCTTCTAATTCCTCTTCCCACAAAAAACGTAAGCACATTTAGCAGTTGAGGAAGCTAAAACTGCATTGTGTGAGTCAGATCCTCTGGAACAGTATTTTTTTTTTATTTCAAGTGATGTATGTGCTGTCCACATCCTACTGACTCACATCACTAGCCTATAGTGTAAAGGATTTAAAAGGAAGTATTTTTTTTCCAGAACAACCACAAACTGCTGATAAATCCAAATGATTATGACTAACAAACACAGATTTTTTTATTCTGCTTTCCATTTCATCGTTAAGCAGAGTTTCATCATACTTGTCTCATAACACTCTTGAACAATCATTAGGATCTGCACTGACCTGCCCACCTTCAAATAACTCATAAAAAAAATCACCTTTTTATAATTGCTGTTAATATTAGATTTTTTACTTGTTCTTACGTTTTTATAACTCTGTTTTAATCTGTGAAATCTGTAAAGTGTCTCTGAGTTTTTAGAAAAGTGCTTTATATTTAAAAAGTATTATTATTATTGTTATTAATAAATTATTAATAATAACAATAATAATAATAATTTCTTTAATAATCAAAGAATAAAAAGCAAGCATTTTGTAATCACAAACAGTCTAAAAGTCTAAATGGTTATTATTGTTAAATTTAAAAAAATATTTTACGGTTATGAGTCTTTCTGCTGTTTCTTTATGCAAAAATGTCAATTTCATCATTTGCATTTATAAGGCAAGATTGTATAAGACCAGAAATTAAGGGCAATGAATGACAGAAATAATGTTCAACTTAACTTTTTTAAGGTGTGATCTGCCTGCTGCAGGATAGAAATGATGATGATGATAAGAGTAGGCGAGATGAGGTAGATGGGATTTCAGCTCCTTGGAAAACACTTTTCTTGAAACAAATGTTTGATTCTGAAGAAATACTACAAAGGTGGGGCGAAGTTGGAGGGTTGAAGAGAGGAAGTGAGGAAAGGAGGAAGGATGGAAGGAAGGGGGAAGGGGCTGTGGCGGAGGGGTACAAGCTGCACGCCCGACCGCTTTCATTGACAGCTCTGATGAGGGAGAAACTGAATCCACGACACGGGGGAGTTCATCATCACTCCCAATAACACAGTGTGGATTTTTAGGACAGCCCCGTGCCCTAACAAGGCTCGCGGAGGAACTTGCTCATTCACCGGTACTAGTTGAATTGGACTAGTTTTCTCTGCGGAGGTGCGGAGTTTCTGGTTCAGGACTGGTGTAGGGGGGCTGCTGAATGGGAGCAGTCACTGGATTCAAGCGACACCAGCGGAAGCCACCCAGAGCGCCCAGCACTGCCCATCACATCTGACTTTAAGGCACAAACAGAACAAGACCACCTCTATTCCTCCTGCTGTCCCCTTCCCCTTTCCTTCCTCACGGATTCTTCACAAAGATAAATCCTCCAGACATGGCTCAGATACTACCGATACGATTTCAGGAACATCTGCAGGTAAGCAGGCAGTAGGAAAAAAAAAATCCCTTAAAATTAATTTGAGCTCTTTTTTTCATGCGCAGCTCCTCGCGCCTGTAGGTGCGCGCTCACACGGCACATGTCGCATTTAAATGGGGTCTGAAACAGGGCTGCAGGGTGGTGCTCAATATAGCTACAGGCCTAGTTCTCTCCAGCCGGCCAGATGATGACTTGTAAAAATTGACCAGACAGATCGTATACAGCAGCTCCAATGCGGATCTGTGTGTGTGTGTGTGTGTGTGTGTGTGTGGATAAGCCGCAGTTTCCCCTTCAAGTGGAAAAACGCCGCTGTCATTTTCAATCCGCTGCGGTGTCCTGACACTTCATGCTGCAGACAACTGAGCTCAGCTGTTGGTGGTAACATTGTAACTGTGACCTGAATGCCACTTACACTCCAGCTTTGTGGCTACCATGTTGTTGTTGTCACGTCCTGCAGCAGCATATGCCTACTTCATAACATACAACAACATCAGTAACACAGTAATGTCTCTGGGCATAACACACTAAACCATAATAAACCATAATAACCAGCTGATTGGTCACTTGAGGTGTTTGTAGATAGTGTCCTTTCACAGCAGGGGGTATGAAGGAACATGTTTCACTGTTAAAACAGTTTAGAAAACTGCATCTGACAGTTAAACTAAACATTTCCCAGCGGGCATCTGATGTAAATGCGACATCAAGATGATATCTAATGTTGAATCAAAATTATATCCTGATTTGGTCAAAAATGTAAATCAAGATGATGTCAAACTTTGGTCAGACACCAAATTAACGGCAGTTTGAAGTCAGATATTGAGCAGCAACGTTGATTTGATGTCAAGTATTTTGACTTACAATGTATAGCACAGTAACCCGATATAGGATTGATCCCTTTGTTGGACGTCTATATGACAATAGGAATGTCAAAGCTTCTGCAGACTACTTATGATACTAGTTAAAATCTTGACTATTTCTCAACATCAAATTGACCTCAAGGTGCCCGCTGGGTTGCTTGTTGTTTAAGCAGTAGGCATACCTTGATATTGCCTTGATGGTTCTCATCGCTTTGCTTGTTGGTATTTTCATGCCAGAGGAGCATCTGTGCAGCTTCTGTATGACACATGAATTGCTAAAGCTATTTAGTGTATGGTTGGCAGTCTCTTAGTGACAAACAAAGGAAAGGAAACAGCCTGTTATTTTGTTGTTTGTGGAGGAACTATTTCCACGATGCCCCCCCCTTTTTTTAAATCTGTGCTTTGCCCTTTTATAATCATTGTCCCACAGCAGCCTCAGTTCCTGGTGTCTTGCGGCCAAAAGAGAAAGTTTGTGACGCACCCTTCCACCTCCCGTCGTCTGTAGCCTGTTGTTATGGTAACAGCAGGCAGTGAAATGGCCTTTCACTAGGAAAAAAAAACTCAGAGCCCCCACCCCCCTCTCTCTGTGCTCCCTTCCTCTGGCCAGTAGCCCCACTTTCGTCAGCCAAAGATCCTTTATCCTCCAAAAAACTGTGCAGGCCAAGAGAGCTTGCAGGCGACCAGGCTCCTCTCTCCTCACTGATGGGCCTGCTGCTCGCTGATGGAGACAGAGGCTGACAATGTCTGGGTTATTAGTTCAGATTGCTCTCAGCAGCACATACCTTTCCCTTACACATCTCCTAAGAAACCCTCGCCTTGAGACAGACAGTGATAAGCAGCAGACTTTTGCTTTACGTTCCAACTCTACCGTGAAATCCCAGCTCTGCCCTTCTGTGAGCTGAGGTGGCTCCAGCAGAGTGAAAAATGCTTGGAATTTGCAAACCCAGGTCTTTGGGCCTCAAGTTGTTTAGCTTTTTTCCTTCTTGGCCTGGTACAGCTCACTGTCTGCAGCCTGGGCCGGGGTTCAGGAGTGTTACATGGACCCAGCCTCATGATTAGGTACCAGTCTGCATGAGATAAAGAGCTAAACATCTCTGCTATTCCTCTCAAAACAGTTCTTTATCTCTACTGTGGTGTTTAATGCAGACGTTAGGCCTGAATGTTAGAGCTGTTGTTCATTCAATAGTATTCATTCACTCACTCCACAGCAGTAACATTAAGGCTATCCTGTGTGGTGAAGCCTCTCCCCATCATTAATCTTTGTCTTCCTTGCTTCTTTACTTTGCTATGATTTATGATCCAAGGTCGAGGCTGTGTATTGCCATTAATTGACCAAATGGACCAGTGTCCTAGTTGGATGTGTGGAGCCACATCAAACTTTGCTCACATTGGTGGTGAGATGAGGAAAGGAAGGGGTAGAGAACAGTGAAAAACTGAGAGTCATTTGCAGCTTATGTGTCTCTGCTGCTGCCTGTCACTGCAGCAGCTTGTGTAGGTGCAAAAATGTCCTGCAGCTCCAAAAGCTCCTGAACATTGTCCTGTCTAGTTGAGTTAGGAGAGTCCAACCTGCTGCTCTGCGGCTGCTTACAGCATCCTGGTGTGCTGCTCTAGCTGCCTGTCCTGATGAAATGATGCCACCACATCAACAAATGTGATAGGCTGATGAGGTGAGCAGGCCTCATTTAAGTCCTGCAAATCACATCAGAATAGGAAGCAGGATCTAACAGGACACATCTGTGACCACATATAGTGGCTGGTGTGTGTCCAGTCACCAAAAACTGAATCATGAATGGAATCAGAGAGCCGTCATTCATATGAACAGTATGCACATTGTGTTCATACTATACCATACCATAACAGGACAATGTTTTCATACGGAGTAATTTCGTAGATTATTTTCTTTGTAATTTGATTCAATGTTTTAACGCTGAAATAATGAAACAATGAAAACACAGTTCAGAATCCAAATGTATTCAGTATATTGAGGTGCTTTGGTCTCTTTATGACAGCAAAAACCACTCAATACTGCCAAATTGTCACCTTTTCAATTATATGGCAAACATGATAGTCAGCAGTTTACTTATCCACCCAGGAGTCAGGTTTTTGTTCATTGGCATATATGTTTGTCCATTTTTTTTTCTCCTTTAAACTCTGTTTTGGTCTGCACTAACTCCTTAGGGAAGTAGCTGGCAATATAGCTGCTAGTTGTTTACTATGTTGTTGCGCTTGAACTTTTTTAGACCGTGAGAACAGTGAGATTGAACCAAAACAGTAAAGCTGTGGGTTAGAATATCAAAACAATGAGCTGAAAGATGCTATAAAACTCTGCAGAGCTCCATAGAACTGCAATTACCTGTTTTTAACCACTTCCAGTTTGTAATTATTAGCAACCACTTTTTACCACAACACATCCACACATTGATTTGATCCACTGTTCGTAGTAATGTCGTCATTATCCTCTATATACATTGCTCAGACAGAACATTGTGATCACCTGTCTAATATTGTGTTGGTCCCTCTTTTTCTGCCAAACACAACAAACTGCTCTGCTCTGTGTGTCCTGACTCCTTTCTATCTTCAGCAGCATTAACTTCTCTGGTCTGTTGGATCAGACCACCAGGACCAGCCTTCACTCCCCTCCTGCATCAATGATCCTTGTCTTCTCATGAACATGTCTCTGGTTCACCACTGGTCCTTCCTTGGACCACTTTTGACAGATCCTGACCAGTGCAGACCAGGAACAGCCCACCAGAGCTGCAGTTCTGGAGATGATCTGACCCAGTCCTCCAGCCATCACTGCTCATTTTGCTGCATGCTTCAGATTTAATTGTGCTGGTGTAATCTCATGAACCCAAAACCCTCAGCTGCTGACATGACGTGTCAGTGCCTCAACATTGTGTCCACCCAGTCTATGACTCACCAAATACAGTCAACGCTGTGTCATCAGTGAAGATCTGCTGCCTTTGGTGTGACATTTCAGTGATGCTGTAGAGGGAAGATGACTTAAAGGAGTCTGTGTGTGTGAAGGTGTATCATGAGAGGTAGGTTATGGGTCACTGGAGACAGCAGGTTGTAGCTGAAGTGTGAATTTAGTCTGGAATGTTCTACTAAGAAGGACTACAGGGGGGGTTTCTTCCGGTGAGTCAGTTGCCCCACCCTGTGCCGAACATTGCCAAAGGCCTGCGTTCCTGGAAGTGGCCTCATCCCTCCGTCTTCATGTCTCTTAAAAGGCTCATTTATCTCTCCTTCACACTGGTTCTCTCCCTCCCATCGTTTTTTGCTCGATGCTGGACCGTCTTGAACTCCTCCTTTCACTCCCATCCTTATCTTCTCCTCCACTATCTTTATTGTGGCTTCCTTCCCCTCGCAGCCCACAGATAGTTTTGGCATGCTTGAGGAAATGCAGCATATGGCTCCGATCCCGCCTCAGGTCTTTTCTGTGGCCTTTTCAAGAAGCCTTCATCTACGTCCCCATAACGCCACAGAAGCCAACTGTATCACAGTATTAATAGGGATATTTTCTATTATTTATGTGTCGCACTTTGTATTCTGTGTGTAAAATCATACAAAGGTCAACTAAAATGGGGCACAGCTGTTACTGTCATTATTGATTTATCTGCATGTTATTGTGCAAAAATGCACATTGTAGTTTCCTAGCGCAAATTGTAAATGTCAATCCGATAGTCCAAAATCTAAACACATTCAGTTAAAATGAATCAGTTATAACTGAGAAAAAATGTGGTGCTTTTGATTGAAAAAGACTTAAGCGATTAATTGTTTTCTGTCAATCGGGTAATGAGTTAAGCTTTAAACTGATGTTTGAAGAAAGGCTTGGACTCATTAATGTGGACAGCAAATGTTCGTAGAACAATAAAATTAAAAACTCATACTTCAGTTAAAAGTGTCAAAATGACATTAATCACATAAAATCAATGAGCTTTATAATTCTCTGTTGGTTTGTCACTAAAGACTCCTTTCATATTACAGGTAGTGATGATGTGATCTAATATAAAAGATATTGACTAGTGCAGCTTTACATTGTCCACCTAATGTAATTGAAAATCTAAGCGTGTAATTTCTTCTTTCTTATATAAATAATTAAAGAACTTTTCTTTCATTGTGAGCTCTCTGTCCAACTGATGTTGATGATGATGATGCATCCTTCCTGTTATGTAGATGATTGAAATGGCTCAGCAGTCATGATTTGTTGTCCTGCTCCACCAGCCAAATGTGAGATAGTGCTGTCCTTGTGATGAGCGTAAGGATGCCTTTCTGCTTGCCTCAGACTGAATAATGGAGTCAGTTCAGTCATCAGAGGGAGAGAAAGTGTTTGGATCTGTGCTCTCAGTTCACTGGTAGTTTGACAATGTGCACAACAATCCCTCTGTTCAGCAGCCATTAACCAAGGTGGAGTGTTTCATGTCTGTTAGGATTTGAAACAGCAGAACTGACATCAGCTCTGTGTGCTGCTACTGATCTGAGAACAAGTTCTCAGTAGAAAAGAAAATGTGCTGAGCAGTGCTGATGGTGCTTTATTAAAACTGTTTCAGTGGATCTCTATTCAAGTTTTGTCAGTCTGATTTAATAATCCTTCCTGAAATCTGTCTGCTTTGTTGAAATAGTGACACTATTTTTTCATCATAAGAGATGTGATGATGGTTACTTTAATGGGTCCGTCATGCAACATAGTTCTGAAAATACATTTTATTAGGTGAGTGTAAAATAGAGCTGTGTTGTGTTAGTGTGCGCTGTGTACCCACGCTTGTTTCCTGGCTCCATGTCCCAGCAGACCTCCTGTCTGGAAAACAGCCTTTAAGAACATCCCTGGAAAACTGGAGCAGACCTGCTGCTATTTTAATCAAAACACTGTTTTGGTCCACTACTTGCTTATTTGTTTTCTCCCTGCAAGACAAACGTCAGCTGTCCATGTATGTTTTCCCACGGTGTTTTTTTTGTTGTTGTCAGGATGGAGGCGTGTCTCCTTCACAGTGCCATTTCTAGCTGAGTTTTACTTTTGGCCCAAATATAGGAAACTGTTGGCACACTACTGTAATGGAGAAATCGTCAGTGTTTTTTATTCACTGAACTTGTTTTGGTTTGAGTCAAGTACACTCCTCTGTAGTAGTAGTTGGCTGTATTAGATTTTCCATCCATCCGTTCTCTTCCGCATATCCGGGATCAGGTCGCGGGGCCAGCAGCTTAAGCAGGGAAGCCCAGACTTGCCTCTCCCCGGCCACTTCGTCTAGCTCTTCCGGAGGGATCCCGAGGCGTTCCCAGGATGGCCGGGAGACATAGTCTCTCTAGTGTGTCCTGGGTAGTCCCCCCGGGGTCTCCTACCGGTGGAAGTGCCCAGTACTCCTCCCCAGGAAGGCGTCCAGAAGGCATCCTGACCAGATGCCCGAGCCACCTCATCTGGCTCCTCTCAAGGGTGGGGGGATATAGCCTCTAGTGTTGCCTTTAATGTACAAATGGCTTTGTTTTTTTCTTTTTATACTTACTTTTTATATCTGTTAAGAATGAAAATATTGTATATGATGTAAGTTATATAGTTTGTACATTTTTTAACTAATAAATTGATCACAAAAGATTTTTTTGGACTTTATTAATGTATTGCCAGTCATTAAGGTATAATTATTGACAATAACGTTAATAAATCTTCCGCTAACAGCTACATTATAGTGTGTTAAACAGTATATTAAGCTTATACTGCAGCTTACATTGTTTTAAACATTTCCAGTTGCAGAACATGGGCGTGAACCCAGCCAACATTGGGTTCAGCTATCTTACCATGGAGTCGGACAAGTTCATCTGCATCAGAGAGAAGGTGGGTGAGCAGAACCAGGTGGTGATCGTGGACATGTCCGACCCCACTAACCCAATCAGGAGGCCAATATCTGCTGACAGTGCCATCATGAACCCCGCCAGCAAGGTCATCGCCCTGAAAGGTATGAGCCTGTATGGTGAGACATCACTGGCTATTAGATGAGAAATACTGTGTTGTTGTGAGAAAACCCTGAGCTGAGGTTATTTTTCTTGTTTAAATTCCCAGGATGAAGTTTGAATGGCATTCACACTGTTTATTTCTCTCTAGTTCTAACAGATTTAGCTGTCTTCTAGTACTGCCTAACGCTCTGTCAGTGGTGTAAATATGTAGAGTGTACTCCTTTCTATTACCTGAATGTACTAAATTGGTTGTGCAAATTGATTTTCTGCCACTGAATGTAGCCCTGAGAGCACAAACACAAGCGCTGATCAAGATTATTTGCTTTTGACACTTTGCTTTCTCTCCCTTGCTCTCTGTCTTTTCTCAGACGGTGAGTTACAGTGATGACGTCGTCTCTCTCATTAAAGCTTCCCACATACTATTCTCCAGCACGCAGAGCTATTTTGACCACTAATCAATCAAAAGACAGACTTGACAACCGTTTAGAAATGGCTTCTACTCTGACCTAACCAGCCGACACATATCCTACTTTCAGAGAACTACACGTGTTAGCATGACCTGTTGTATGCTGCTGGAGTTTATGTGTGGTATGCACCATCTGATAGAAATCGCTGAATAGAGTTGAGTCACCATGTTTGTCTTTGCACGCCTTCTGTGAGCGTGTGTCATTAGCCATATCAGATCTTTCCTTGCTCTGAGTCATGCATTCCCTCACCTGTTTGTTTCATTATAATGTAATTGGTAAATGGATGTTGTCAGTGGTCATGTGAGGAGCAACAAGAGCACAGAAACTTGATTATGGTTCAGAGAAATCCCCTGAGTTTAGTCATTATCTTCAAGCAGCTGTCTACCTCCTGAAGCCAGAGATCAGTTGAGGCAGGCAGGTTACTGTGCAGAGTGATGCTTCATTGAGCTATAAAACATCCGTAACTAGAATGACAAGAAACAGATTTTCCTTGTCCTCCAGTGGTATGTAGCTACGCAGAGTTTTTGTGCCAAGGTTGCCAAGGTTGTGAGATATTTGTGTATGAGATTACTGCTGCCTGTCTGTCTCATTTCCTCCCTCTGTTTGTTTACCTCCCCTCAGCTGCCAAGACACTGCAGATCTTCAACATTGAGATGAAGAGTAAGGTGAAGGCTCACACTATGACAGAGGAGGTCATGTTCTGGAAGTGGATATCAGTAAACACTGTTGCCTTGGTGACGGATACAGCCGTCTTTCACTGGAGCATGGAGGGGGATTCCCAGCCTACCAAAGTATTTGATCGGCACGCCAGTCTGGCTGGATGTCAGATCATCAACTACAGAACTGACGAACAGCAGAAGTGGTTACTGCTGATAGGGATTTCTGCACAGGTATGATAACTCACACGGGCATGTTTACTCATGCCTTTTACTATAGAAGTGCACATGACAAAAATGTCTTTGAAAGGAGTTAGCTTGATTTATTGCTCTGATCCTTAATCTACAGCGTCAGAGGATAAAAAGTCCACACTAGGATCTCTCTCCATTTTTCCCCCGTGGCCACTCTAATTCACAAACAACTCCCAAACATTTTCCAGAGTGGAGAAATAGCAGCCTCACATTTCAGTGTGGAGGGGAAAACAGTAGTTTTAGGAAAATTACAAATCAAGTCTGTTGGGAGTTGGTGGCGTCTTAACGTCCTCTATGAACTGAAAACAAATTACCATGAATTAGCCTATACTAAAACACAGCATGATTCATGATGGAGAGCAAGAATAGACAGAATTGATAAAACAGTGGAACTGGGGCAACATTAATGATGTGGTGTCAAGAATAATATTATTGGTAGGAAAAAACAAGGAAGAAGGAGAGATTCAGACATTCTTGCATTTTATTGATCATTATTGAAATAGTTTGACATCTTGATTAGAGTCAGAGTGCTTAGCTTAGCATAAAGAACAGAAATGGAGGGAACCAGCTAGCCTGGCTCTGTTCAGACCTCTAAGGTTGACTAATTCACATGATATATCTCAAAAGTGACAAGTGGTTTTAGAGAGAATTACATACTGGACTATTTCCTATCATCATTGTGAGTTTGCGAGCAACCAGCAGAGGCTTCGGACTGCAGCATCTTTTTGTCTAACTCTAGGCAAGATGTCAGATCAACGTATTTCCCAGCATTTAGAACTATTCAGTTGAGTGTTAATGACTTGAATGCATCAGTAATAATTCTTTGTTTTGTATGTTTGTCCTGCAGCAAAACCGTGTGGTTGGGGCGATGCAGCTGTATTCTGTTGACAGGAAAGTGTCCCAGCCCATTGAGGGCCACGCAGCTGCCTTCGGGGAGTTCAAAGTGGAGGGAAATGCCAAACCCTCCACCCTTTTCTGTTTTGCTGTGCGCTCACAGGCTGGGGGAAAGGTGAGGGCCCATAGACTGTATACAAGGATTACACATGATGCTATCACAGTGTGTTTAGTCTCTGAACACAGAGATGTGCAAAATAGTCCAGAACAATGGATAAACAACCTTTATGCACTTTGCTTTTTGGATTTTTGACATAAAGATACTCAGAGTTTATTAGTGGTGCATTGACTTCTCTGCTCTGCTGTCCTTCATGTTTATATTTGTTTTGCTGTGGTCATCTCTTTATGTGGGCTTTCTTCTTCTAGTTGCACATTATTGAAGTTGGACAGCCGGCTGCAGGAAATCAACCATTTGCCAAGAAGGCGGTGGATGTGTTTTTCCCTCCAGAGGCCCAGACAGACTTCCCTGTAGCTATGCAGGTCAGAAAAGACCCCTGCCGCTTAGAAGATTTGGGTAAATTAAGGTTGAATGCTGATGAAATCTCTGTCTCTGATTGTTCTCCTCAGATTGGGAATAAGCACGGTGTGATATATTTGATCACAAAGTATGGTTACATTCACCTGTATGACCTGGAGTCTGGAGTGTGCATCTACATGAACCGAATCAGTGCAGAGACCATCTTTGTAACGGCCCCTCATGAAGCCACCTCAGGAATTATTGGGGTCAACAAGAAAGGGCAGGTGAGAAACTAGCAGTAAACAGGCAATAAGTAATTATTTTTATTTTCAGGCTTTATATAACACAAAAAATTCTGCGTTGACATTAAAGATTATGTTGAATGTTGTTTTCTACTGAACAATACTCATGTTATATTCTTTTCTTTCCAGGTGTTGTCAGTGTGTGTCGAGGAGGAAAACATTGTCAACTATGCCACCAACGTCCTGCAAAACCCTGATTTAGCCTTGAGGATTGCTGTGAGGTCAAATCTTGCTGGAGCCGAGGAGGTTTTTGCCAGGAAGTTCAACACTCTGTTTGCCCAGGGAAGTTATTCAGAGGCTGCAAAGGTTGCTGCATCAGCACCCAAGGTACACCTCTATCTACTGCTGCATTGTAGTGTTTACACAACATAAGTATAAATACTACATTCCATTTATGATTCATTGATTTCCCAAAATGAAACACACTGGCCTTTAGCGTATCTCAATTTAGTATTTATCTGGTGAGATTTAAAAACCACACCAGTAATAGCCACTTCAGTGCTGAAAAATATAAAACACAAAAAGAACAAAGAATGTAGTAAATATTCTTCTCTATCTTTCCTCCCCTCAGGGTATCCTGCGGACATCAGAGACCATCCGTAAGTTTCAGAGTGTCCCGGCCCAGCCAGGTCAGGCCTCTCCACTGTTGCAGTACTTTGGTATTCTGCTGGACCAGGGCCAGCTCAACAAGTTTGAGTCTCTGGAGCTGTGTAGGCCCGTCCTGCAGCAAGGCCGCAAGCAACTACTGGAGAAATGGTTAAAGGAGGACAAGGTAGGACTGAAGGATTAGAGCAAAGTAGCCCATAAATGCTGCTTGCTCACCATGTATCATCTACATCATGATCTATACACACTGATTCATATGTGTTGTAGCTGGAGTGCTCAGAGGAGCTGGGGGATCTGGTGAAGGCCTCTGACCCCACCCTTGCTCTTAGCGTGTACCTCAGAGCTAACGTCCCCAACAAGGTCATCCAGTGCTTCGCTGAGACCGGCCAGTTCCAGAAGATAGTCCTGTATGCAAAAAAGGTAGTGAATGGGCTCTAAAACAGTACATCTTTGATATGATTTCACTTTTACTGAATTTATCCCATTTAACGATGGTGCTTTTGTAGGTGGGCTACACTCCAGACTGGGTGTTTTTGCTGAGAAATGTGATGCGCGTCAATCCAGACCAGGGACTGCAGTTTGCCCAGATGCTGGTCCAGGACGAGGAGCCGCTGGCCAATATAAACCAGGTAACGCACACCAACATAACCGCCCTCCCTCACAAGAGGTATACAATGCATTACTCCCACATCTGCACGTTTTACCGTCACACATGCACACAAACACACAAAGTGCCCAGTGTGGGAGCCTCCGTCTGTGTTATTCCAGATGTGCCAACAATGCCAGGAATTCACTGAGTCAGTGACCCCCTCCTCCTTTTAAAGCCACATCATCGGTCTGCTCAGTCTGAATTCCAACCAGAGGACTTGATGACTTGATGTTTCTTTAAGTTAATATGGCTGCCTCCTTTCAGTTGTGGCTGCCACAGATGTTATTAAAAAAGGAAAGTTGAAACATCTGGCTACCGTGCCTGTGGTTCTGAATTTGTGTGACTCTAATCTCACCATGCGTGTTAACTCAAATCATGGTTCACAGATGGCAGGAATTAAAAAAAAAAAAAAATTCCAGTTGTTTTTTTTCATTACTTGCTTCATGTTGCCCTTTGGTAGATCGTAGACGTGTTCATGGAGGGCAACCTGATCCAGCAGTGCACTTCGTTCCTGTTGGATGCCCTAAAGAACAACCGTCCAGCCGAAGGACACTTACAGACACGTCTGCTTGAGATGAACCTCATTCACGCGCCGCAGGTGAAACCTCAGACTGAAATGACTGTCTTGAATACAAATAACAATTTATTTTCAGTGATATTAATCACAGTTTTATTCATGTGTGTTTTTTAGGTAGCAGATGCAATCCTGGGGAACCAGATGTTCACTCACTATGATCGTGCCCACGTTGCTCAGCTGTGCGAGAAAGCAGGTCTGCTGCAGAGAGCTCTTGAACACTACACCGACCTGTACGATATCAAACGAGCCGTGGTGCACACACATCTGCTCAACCCTGAGGTATACCTGCGAATGTTCGGTCACGCCTGTGAATATCGCTCTCTTGGGAGTGGCCACCTTTTTTTTGACAATGCGTGAAAATGCCTTTAAACCTGCCCTCTCTCTTACTTCTTACCCTGCTGTCTTTTATTTCCTTATTCTGACTCTCCGTTTAGTGGCTGGTGAACTTCTTTGGCTCTTTGTCAGTAGAAGACTCGTTGGAGTGTTTAAGGGCCATGTTGTCGGCTAACATCAGGCAGAACCTGCAGCTGTGTGTCCAGGTAGCGTCCAAGTATCATGAGCAGCTGGGGACTCAGGCTTTAGTGGAGCTCTTTGAATCCTTCAAGAGTTATGAGGGTAGGTGTCATACATGGGTGGGGGTTTGGGGTGCAGTTCTGGGTCATGCTGGATTAAAGGATTGTGATAACTGTAACGTCACATAGACTGAGCTGACTTCTGCTGTTTTCCCCGTCATCTCTGTTCAAGGTTTGTTTTACTTCCTTGGGTCGATTGTGAATTTCAGCCAGGAGCCTGATGTTCACTTTAAGTACATCCAAGCTGCCTGCAAAACAGGGCAAATCAAAGAAGTGGAGAGAATCTGTAGAGAGAGCAACTGTTATGACCCAGAGAGGGTTAAAAACTTCCTCAAGGTATAAAAGGATCTCTTATGTCAGAGTATTACTGATATGTTATCCCTTTGACACAGTTTAACCTCATGTTATGTTATGTTCTGGTATTTGTAGGAGGCCAAGCTAACAGACCAGCTTCCTCTCATCATTGTGTGTGATCGCTTTGACTTCGTCCATGACCTGGTCCTCTACCTCTACCGCAACAATCTACAGAAATACATTGAGATCTACGTACAGAAAGTAAGATCAAGGCTACTGCTGAGACTTTATAAATATCTGGCTTTAACCTCATCTGGGATGCATGTTGACATCTTTAATTTCAATTTGTTGCACATTTTTTTTCAGGTGAACCCCAGTCGTTTGCCGGTGGTGATAGGCGGCCTGTTGGATGTGGACTGTGCTGAGGATGTCATTAAGAACCTGATCATGGTGGTTAGAGGGCAGTTTTCCACTGATGAGTTGGTGGAGGAGGTAGAGAAGAGGAACAGGTAACACTACATGATAAATGGCTCCCACTATTACTTGTAAAACGGCATTGTTGCCTCTGCTTTCTCATTGGATACAACTTCTGATTAATAATTGTGCTGTTAAATGGCTTTTAAAAGCATCATTTGCATTACCTAATGGGTTTAACATCTGTGGTACGTCTTTAAAAAATGCAATGTTTGAACCGCTTAATACTGTACATTTCTAGTTATTACAGAATGCACCATCTAAAAAAAAATAGTGATCTTAAAGTCACAGAAGTGAAACAATAAAAACTTTATATAGTAAATGATCTTTCTCAATATTTGAGATGATCAACAAATAAAGTTAGGACTATTTTGCTTGCAGAAATTCAAATATTTATTTTAGTAAATAAATAAATCACAGAATGCAGTAAGACAGAAAGACGAACACAGGTGACTGAAATATGCAGATAAGTAAATTTGAAAAAATATAGTCTTTGTCTTTTGCTTAGTATTTCAGTTTTTGCACTACGTTTTGGGATTTTAGCGCACAATGTTGATTCTCTTTGGGGAGAGGTCTGGAGGCCTGAGTTTTACGCAGATATCTATCTATCTACAGTCATGGAAAAAATTATTAGACCACCCTTGTTTTCTTCAATTTCTTGTTCATTCTAATATCTGGTACCACTAAACGTATAATACAATGAACACAACAAAAAATGCAGATGGTCACATAATACTTTATGTCCTATTTGACATTCTTAAGCTTAATTGATTCCCAGGGTATATAAGAGGCCATTTCATGTCACAAGCAGCACTGCACATGCAAAGGCCTAGAGTGGTTTCCTGCTTACATTCAAGCCGTAGCACAACTCAGAAGTTGTCAGCTCTCACATAATGCCTAAAACAAAAGAATTATGTGAAGCAACAAAGGCAGCCATCTTGGCACTGCTGGAAATTGGCATGAGTGAGAGACAGGTAGCGAAAAAACTGAAGATCTCCAAGACAGCCGTTCATTACAACAAAAAAAACAAGCTGAACATGGCACTACCAAATTGCTACCTGGCCGTGGCAGGAAAGCGTCTTTCTACCCCACGAGATGACCGTGCAGTCATCCCGTTCCTGTGTCAGGAATCGTCGTCAGACCTCCAGGGACCTTAAAAATGAGTGGGCACTGTCGAGAAATGTGACTTGCTCGGCAAGGACAGTTCGAAACCGACTTGTTGAAGCTGGTTTGAAGTCACACAGAGCACGCAAGAAGCCCTTCATCAATGAAAGGCAGAGGAAGGCCCGGTTACTCTTTGCTCGAGACCACAAGGATTGGACTGTTGATGATTGGGCTAAGGTTCTCTTCAGTGATGAATCCAATTTTGAATTGATGCCCACTCCAGCCAACTTACTGGTTAGGAGGAAGCCTGGAGAAGCTTACAACCCAGACTGTCTTGCCCCTACAGTAAAACATGGGGGTGGATCAGTCATGATCTGGGGTTGTTTCAGTCTGAGTGGAACAGGGCAAATGCAATTGTGTGAAGGCCGAATGAACCAGGTCAAGTACAGGACTACCCTTGAAAACAGTCTTCTTCCATCAGCTGGAAAACTCTTTCCTGCCTCGAATGACTGGATTTTCCAACAAGACAATGCCCCTTGCCACACGGCAAGGTCAGTTAAAGCCTGGATGGAGAACCACAACATTCGCACCATGCCTTGGCCTGCTCAATCACCAGATCTTAATCCAATTGAAAACCTGTGGAAAATCATCAAACTCAAAATGGAGAACCACAAGCCCAAAAACAAAGAAAATTTGTTTGAATTTGTCCAACAGGAATGGGCTGCTGTGCCAGCAGAACAATGTCAGAAGCTGGTGGAGAGCATGCCAAGACGCATGGCTGCAGTCATCAAAAACAATGGTTATGCAATCAAGTATTAACTCTTGTGTGTATCATTTGTTTAAAGCAAACAGAAAAGAAAACATGGAATGCTTAAAAGTAGTGTTTTTGGCGGTACAATGCCATAGCTATTGATGTAAGAATTTAAGTAATTTTGGTTATTATCAAGAAAACCACGGAAAATGAATAATCGTTAGTTCTTAAATTAAACTCTCATGAGCTATTTTTGTTGTTATCATTATAATTGTCCAAACAAATGTACCTTTAGTTGAGCCAGGCATTAAAATTAACAAGAAATTGAAGAAAACAAGGGTGGTCTAATAATTTTTTCCATGACTGTATATATCTGTCTATCCATCCATCCATCCAATTTCAACCCAAAGTTTATTTTGCATTAATAAGCAAACTGTCCATTCCTTTTTACAGTGCAGAAACACTGCATTTATTCACTGGACACCATTATTATTATTGCTGAAGTTTGAAACATTGTTTTTTCAGGAGATATTGTACTTGTATGGCCTAAGACAATTTTATGGTATATACTGTACAATTTAAAAACAGAATACCAAAGAAAGTACTTTAGTTTTTTTTTTCTCTGCTGTTAATACAGAGACTGAGTCATTTTGACCCAAAGACAACACAAGGGTTAGTAATGCTCAACAGTTGTGCTCTTTGTTATCCAGCTATTTTCCCTGCAAACCCATAGTTACAACCATGAGAGAACAACAATGTGAATACTCCCACACACTGCCCTCTAATGTTGCATCCATGCATCACACTACATTAACATAATAGGCATCATCCCACATATACCTCAGACTTAATACCGCCAGTATCAAATGTTTCCATTATGTTCTCAGGTTAAAACTTCTTCTGTCATGGCTGGAGTCTCGTATCCATGACGGCTGTGAGGAACCAGCAACCCATAATGCACTGGCCAAGATCTATATAGACAGCAACAACACACCTGAGCGCTTCCTGAAAGAGAACCCGTTCTACGACAGTGCTGTGGTCGGAAAATACTGCGAGAAGAGAGACCCCCACCTGGCCTGTGTGGCTTATGAGAGAGGACAGTGTGACCTGGATCTGATCAAAGTGTGTAGATCACATTAAGTAGCATATCAATGCTCCTTCACACGATTCCAACATGGGTAAATCTGCAATGACTTGTCTTCTCAGGTGTGCAATGAGAACTCTTTATTCAAGAGCGAGGCTCGATATCTGGTGCGACGGAAAGATCCAGAGCTTTGGGCCAAAGTGTTAGAGGAGAACAACCCCTTCAAAAGACAGCTCATCGACCAGGTTAGGTGTCCTCCAGCTGAAGTGATGCAGACTGTGAATAAGAAGTTTTTTTTTCTCTGTTTATTTTGGAGTTCTATCACCTCAGGTGGTGCAGACGGCGCTGTCAGAGACCCAGGATCCAGAGGAGGTGTCAGTGACAGTCAAGGCCTTCATGACTGCAGACCTCCCCAACGAGCTGATTGAGCTGCTCGAGAAGATTGTGCTTGATAACTCTGTCTTCAGTGAACACAGGTACAGCAGACGCACAGCTTGTCAGCCACCATAATATTTTAACCGCATCACTTGTCATCTTTTTTCAATAATTCCCTCTGTTCCACGTTTTCCCAGAAACCTCCAGAACCTGCTGATTTTGACAGCCATCAAGGCCGACCGCACCCGTGTGATGGAGTACATTAACAGACTAGACAACTACGACGCTCCAGACATTGCTAATATCGCCATCAGCAACGAGCTCTTTGAAGAAGCGTTTGCCATTTTCAAGAAGTTTGATGTCAACACCTCAGCAATACAGGTGAAATAAAAGTATTAGTTCAGCTCCAGGTGTACATAAAGAATTACTTTAAGTACTTCAGTAAGTGTACTAGCTAAAGCTGAGGACACTTTGATTTGACACTTAGTGGTAGAATATGAATTCAAAAATTTAAATCAATATGTGCATCACTTCTTTATGGTTATCCCAGCCTATTCATAATTTTAGCGTATTTTTCCTATGTCAGGGAACTCTTCAGTTACACATTTTTTGTGAGGATTTGTATGATTCTCCTCAATGGTCAAACTGTTAAAAGTATTGATTGATCTGCCAATGCAGAGTTTTTAGAATCAGTATTGGCAGTTGATACTGCAGGTTTGATTAATGCATCTGTCTTTGAGCTTTTTTAAAAACCTTCTTTTATTAGCAGTGTTTTATCTCTGATATTACATCGGATAATGTAATATCTCTCACCTCCTTCACATCTGTAGGTGTTGATAGAGCACATAGGGAACTTAGATCGTGCCTACGAGTTTGCTGAGCGCTGTAATGAGCCGGCGGTGTGGAGCCAGTTAGCCAGAGCTCAGCTGCAAAGAGATCTGGTGAAGGAGGCCATTGACTCGTATATTAAAGCCGTTGACCCTTCAGCGTACATGGAGGTGGTTAACGCAGCCAGCAAGAACAGTAAGCCTCCTCTACACACCAGCAGCACTTGATCATCCTTTCCTGTGAGTGATCTGAGTTGATCTTAAAGATGTTGTGTTTTGCAGATAACTGGGAAGACTTGGTTAAATTTCTCCAGATGGCTCGAAAGAAAGCGAGAGAGTCATACGTGGAGACGGAGCTGATCTTTGCTTTAGCTAAAACAAACCGCCTGGCTGAGCTGGAGGAGTTCGTCAGTGGGCCCAACAATGCTCACATACAGCAGGTAAGTAAAACATCACAGCTGTAGTGTTAAGACGAGGCTTTTCCTTGAACCTGCTAGTCCCTGCATATCTGCTGATTTCTCCCTCTCCCTCTCCAGGTGGGCGATAGATGTTATGAGGAGGATATGTATGAAGCAGCCAAACTCTTGTACAACAATGTGTCCAACTTTGCTCGCCTTGCATCGACACTAGTCCACCTCGGAGAGTACCAGGCAGCTGTAGACAGCGCCAGGAAAGCCAATAGCACACACACATGGAAGGAGGTAAGTGGCTCACTAACACACATGACAGTATATTTATAGTTTATTCAATCATTAATCCTCTCTTCGGTCATCAGGTGTGTTTCGCATGTGTGGACGGTGAGGAGTTCCGGCTGGCACAAATCTGCGGCCTGCACATAGTGATCCATGCTGACGAGCTGGAGGACCTGATCAGCTACTATCAGGACCGTGGGTACTTTGAGGAGCTCATTGCTCTGCTGGAGGCTGCACTGGGTCTGGAGCGGGCCCACATGGGCATGTTCACCGAGCTCGCCATCCTCTACTCAAAGTTCAAGCCTCAGAAGATGAGGGAGCACCTGGAGCTCTTCTGGTCCAGAGTTAACATCCCAAAGGTAGAGCATTTCAAAAGAGTTCATCACACAAGAGGAGGCTGCTTGTCCTTTGATTTATTACTTTGCAAAGATCCCTGCTTCTCTTCAGCACCCTGGATGGGAAATAATACTGAGCACTGAATATTCCTTGATTTTTATTTAAGTGTTAAGAGTGGTGTGATTCAGTGTTTTCTGTGCTGACCAGGTTCTTCGTGCAGCAGAGCAGTCTCATTTATGGGCAGAACTGGTTTTCCTTTACGATAAATACGAGGAGTATGACAACGCTGCCATCACAATGATGTCTCATGCAACAGATGCGTGGAAAGAAGGACTGTTCAAGGACATTATTGCCAAGGTAAACAAGTATTTTTGATTGAACAGTTCATTTTCCAAACATGTTTGTAATGTGTGATCTTCACATGCTTCACAATTTCTCCTCAGGTTGCTAATGTGGAGTTGTACTACAAATCTCTTTCCTTCTACCTGGAATACAAACCCCTCTTACTGAATGATCTGCTAACCATTCTGTCTCCACGTTTGGACCACAGCCGAGCCGTCACCTTTTTCAGCAAGGTAGCCAGCGCATGGGTCAACCTCTGTGACCCAAACCTCTGATGCTGGTCTTTACATTCAGTATGCAGAGACTAACATGATTTGGTCATGTTGTGATCAACCAGGTGAACCAGCTGAAGTTGGTCAAGCCTTACCTGAGGTCTGTCCAGAGTCACAACAACAAGTCCGTCAACGAAGCCCTCAACAACCTGCTGACAGAGGAGGAGGACTACCAGGTATGTCAGCTGCTCATGTTCATAATAGAACGTAGATAAATAATGCCTATCCCCTGTAGATGGCATCTGAGGGCCACTGTTGATATAGTAAATCTACTAGTAATATATATACTCAGCCTCTGTGATTATTGTGTGGCTCTACTGAGATCCAGTTTAACTGCATGAGGTGTCCCTTATCTTGTGATCTATCTTTTTTTCATGGTCTGTTATCCACAGGGCCTGAGAGCATCGATCGATGCCTACGACAACTTTGACACCATTGGTCTGGCGCAGAGGTTAGAGAAACATGAGCTGATCGAGTTCAGACGTATCGCTGCATACCTGTACAAGGGCAACAACCGCTGGAGACAGAGCGTCGAGCTCTGCAAGAAGGACAAGCTTTACAAGGTGAGAAAAGAAACCATTCATGGCAAATATTTGAGGAGAACTCTTACCTGCATGTTCCTATAGATGGCACTGTTGGTTTCATCTGGAGGTATTGTGGATACATGGAACAGCTAACATCAAGTAAAGAGAGGACAGCAAATCATGTCAGTGCTCATCTCTACAGACAGCATCTCTTCACTGACATGATTGTTTGGTAATAAGGAAATACACTGTATGTCTGTCTTTGCCAGGATGCCATGATTTACGCTGCAGAGTCTAAGGACGTAGAGCTGGCAGAGACTCTGCTCCAGTGGTTCCTGGAGGAGGGCAGAAAAGAGTGCTTCGCTGCCTGCCTGTTCGCCTCCTATGACCTGCTGCACCCTGACGTGGTCTTGGAGCTGGCCTGGAGGAACAACATCATGGACTTTGCCATGCCGTACTTCATCCAGGTCATGAGAGAGTACCTGACAAAGGTTAGCACTCCACTGAAGAACTATTTTCAGCTCCTGTTTAAACGTAAAAGTAGGCTTAATTATCATATATGTTATATATTATTTTTGAGGACACACATTTTAAATTCCAAATTTCCACTATGTATTGTTTTCCCCAGATTGTTTAATTTTATATATAATAATTCTCCCCTTAGGGGAGGGTGATCAATAGTCTGTAATATCTTCTGGAGGTATTGATAAACAGGGCATTCAGGGAGTTTAAGTGGGCTTTCTTCAGTCGTGATAGTGAAGAATATTTGGCCTCTGGTCATCATGACTTCCTGAAATGCTGACCTGTAGACATGAGAGGTCACTTGAGGTCATCTCTTTGGGTTCTTTTCCAGGTTGATCAGTTTGCAGCGAAGATGACGGTCTCTGGTCCTCTTTTTATTTCTCTTATGTGTTCTGTCTGTATTTTTTGTTGTCACGCATCTCTTAGGTTTCTGATGTAGGAACCTAGCATGGACTGTAGACCGAGTACGGCCTAACTACCTCTGGTTCTGGAGAGCTGTGGTGGTTTGTGCAGGCTTTTGTTCCACTTCAGCACCAACATGCAACATGTTTTTAATATAGTTTGAGGTCATCTGCAGGTTTCTAAATTATCCCCCTGGGGAACCTGATTGTCTCGGTGATACAAGTTAATTAATTTGAATTTTCAGATAAAGGCTTTCAGCAGCACTGATGTCTGCTGATGCTCAGTGCAAAAACAGTTACTTTCTGCTCCTTTAAAACCATTCAACTTGTGCACTAGTTTGGTTATAAAGTATTTTCTATGGACCTATAACTTCCTGGCATTTTATGATCTATGGTTGAGTTTCACCGCATCCAGGAGTTATAACATGGTCCAGAGAAGAAGTCTTGGACTAATCAAGAGCCCCTTCTTTAAACGCTGTGTTGCTAGCTGGAGCCAAAGCACCAAAGCACCACCTTGCTCTTCAGGATTAGTCCACCCTGGCCTAACAGATACCTCTCACCCTCTTAACTACTCTCTCTTGGGGCTGCATCTAGTGTTATGTTAAATGACATTCTGATCATTTCAGCTGTGCCAAAGCAAAATCACAAGATTGTTTTGGTTTGAATATAGTTTGATCTAAGAAGTGCAGTGATTTTTCCACCAGGCTAATGCTCTCCAAATACTTCAGGAGAGCAAGCCACTCCGGACTTGTTGGATGCATCCCCATGTTTCTAACAACAGGTTAACAAGATATGGTTTCAGATATTTAACTGTTAGATTAGTGCAGGAATATAAACACGTAATACAGGCCATGGAGTTCCTTTACTCCGCCTCTTCTCTCAGTTTATTTCAAGCTAATCAGACAGTTTATTTCCACTCGACCAAACACAAATGACTGATCAAACTGGTTTTGATAGAAAAAAGCAGCCATTTAGGAAGTGACTACAAACTTTTTAGAGTGGTGTTTTAAATACTAAAATCATATTTTTCTATTAGATGAATTGTATATTTTAAATCTGCTCATTTTCATTCACACTCTCTATAATGTTTATTGTCATATAAGGTGTTTAATCATGTTACTCTTAAACATTTCTTTAAATTAGGATTATTTATTCCACATTAATTTAGCACAACCATTGTTGTAATTAATCTATGCTTACATCAGAAACCTTTTTGCATTTAGCTCTCCCTGCAGTTGAAACACAAAGCCTGGTCTTTTCTTTGCACTTAGTGTCGACAGAAGAAAATTGTGAAACAAACTCACTCTATGCCAGCGAGGATGAGCATAACCTGCAAGCTTCTAATAGATAGCTTGAGTTTAAAGCCCAGCAGAGTGAAAATAACTTAGTGAACTCCATCAGGATGGCCTGCCAACAGGATGCATGTGGAAGCTGTGACCATTTATTGATATGAGTCTGTTAACTGAATGACTGGAAATGTAGCATCAGCATTTAGGCATGTATAGCTTGTCATTTACCTAAAACACAGTGTAATATTTCTTTAACCTTGATTCCCAGTATAATTTTACTTTTAAAGGGTCAGTTCACACAAACACAAAAACACATCTCCCAGTGGTATCAACAATTGAGTTTGTTGAGTTTTCAAGGTTCCTGTCCTCATTGGTGCCAATCTGCTTCTAGTTCTGAGTCTCAAAGTATTAAAAAATGACATTTTAGAAACTCACAAACTTTCCAGATGTGATACCCTTGGATTATTATTGTTCATGATACTCCACAGACCTTAACAGTTTCCTTTGGACACAACAGGGACATCACATCCAAAGAGAGACATTGCTTCGGAGGTTTTTATTAAATGCAATTGTCAGTGCTTCAAGCATCATAAGTTACATTTTATTCTTCTTAATTGAATCGTAGTGATAGAGCAGAAGTCTCCGCAGCCTGCACGGTCAGATACCACTAGGAGTTATATGTGGTTGTTTTTTGTGATTGGGGTGAGTGGCCACTTAAATTGTTGCCTTAACATTTGTTCTCAGTGCTGTATTAGAAATTCTCACCAAACCTGCATGGCACCTTCTCTCAGGTAACCTTAGCTTCACTGTGAAGTATTATGTGTAGTTTTGTCTTTCAAACATGGGTTTGATAAATCTACTGTCTCACATTTATTGTAGACTCAAAGCATTTAGTTTATTGTAGTACATCAGACACATTGTAATATAAATAAAAGGGGCACACTGTGAGGGATGCATTGTAGGTGTCCAGCAAACATCTTTTATTTATATATTTTATTTATATTTTCTTATTTATTGACATTACTAATGAAACACATTTTAAAATTAGCATTTCAAATTTTGGATTTAAGCTGATTTAAGCTGGAAACCTACAATGAATTAACTTGCTTTCATTGTGAGTGATTTCTTTTCTCTGTTGCCTTCAGGTGGACAAACTGGAGGAGACAGACAGCCAAAGGAAAACTGAAGAGGAGGTGACGGAGCCGCAACCGATAGTGTTTGGTGGGTTAACAGCTGGCACACAATGAGATATGTGGTTTCTAAAAGGGAGGAAATTGCCTCCTGCTGTATTGTGAGCTGCAGTATTTATCTGTGTGCGCCAAACTGACTGTAATACCTTTGTGGAAAATGTCTGTTGGTGTTGAAATTCAACATAAAACAAGACTGGATGATGAGCAGTTCACTTTAACCTTAGGCACAATCTGTATCCTGGTTGTAGTTGGACGTACATTACAACGCTGGGTCAAATGTTTTTACGAAGGAAATTATGTCATTTCAATTTTGGTTTCACTTTGCATGTCTAGTTATATTTACATTTTACAGAATGACAAAGAATTAATGTTGCCTTCATGTCAAGTTGAAGACACCTGTAGCCAAAAAAAACCTGAGATGTCCATTAGTGTGTAACCCTGTGTGTGTTTGTGTGATCAGGCCAGCAGCTGATGTTGCCTGCCTCTCCTGCTCCAGTGGCTGCCCAGCCAGGCTACCCAGCCTATGCCTACACCACCGCCCCGGCAGGCTTCCCTCCTCAGCCCGCTTACGGCTTCAACATGTAGAGGCCTGACCCTGCCACCGCCACCTCTCACCCCTCCACACACCCACACATCTTAGACCTGAACCACACTGGACCATGCTGCTCAGGGTCTCAGACACCTGAAACTGGGCTTTCACTCCCAGTGAGCCTCCACTGAAACTCCTGCAATAGAAACCCATCGATTCTACTTTCTCCACACACACACACTTCAGAAGGATTGGCTCTTACAAGGGTGTTGCACCCTCCTATTCCTCAAGTGGAGGCGTGTCTCCTAAAGCACTGCTACGGCCTTATGTACAAACAAAGGGACTCAAATGTTTAATTTCACAACTGTCTCCTGCTCTGTTTAGAAAGACGGTTACTGTGCAATAGTTTTGTTGGTCCTCTCACACCAGGTACGAAGTGTTTGCTGTACGAGTTAGAGTTATGATGGCACTGTTTAAGTATGAGTGTGTTAGAATGTGTGTTTAGCCTTTGAGGGATACGTCACCAAGCCAAGAGACACACTCAATGAAATTTCCATCCCTTTGCAAACACAAACCCTTCAGAGCGCTCAGTCTTGTCAGTCTACTATTTTGACTCCGGACAGCTGGAGTTTCAGGATGTTTTGTGACAAGAAGACAGAAAAGAGAAGAAAGAAAGGAGGTGAAATGATACAAAAAATGCTAAATGCTCTAGTCTGTGCATGTGCTGCCAAACTATAATGCTGCAACCAGGAGCACAATTTTCATGTTACACTCAAGTATATCAAGTATTACTAATTTTGTGTCAAAAAACTAAGTGATGTTCAAAACTTTCTCACCCGACTAACAGAAAATGAGACGAAGCTCTGACAGACTTGAGGGGGAACATTAGCTCACATCCTGGTGCCAGCTGGCTAAAAAAACAACAAAAAAAACATTATTGTACTGAAAACAGTGTATAATTTAAGATATAATGAAATACCTAACTAATCAAAGAAGTCAAATATTATGGAATACCGTATGTGTTGTCTATAGTGTGTTGTTGTAGTCTTAAAAAGCATACTGATTTTTCTAAGAAAATGACAAAATGCAAAAAACAGCAGGTTAATAAATGGCAATGTCTTGAGGAAAGGCTGCTCAAAAGTGGTGACAGTTTAGTTGTTTACTTCTTGTGCTGTCCCGCGGTCTCTGCACTGTATTATACACTGAGCTCTGTCCCACAGTGGTGTCAAGTTTGGGATTTATCAAAGCGGAAAGCAAAAGCCTGAGCTGCACATGAAGCACTCCCTTTATCTGCACAAGTCATGCATACAGAAAGAGGAATAAAGTTTACACACTCTGTTGTTGCTGCATTTTTAATTCCTTCACAACATGAGAAATATTTGCAAGCTCTGTGGAGAGTTGTGGCCTCTTATTGCTTGTGTGTATCTGGAAGTGTGTTGCAGCTGTGGACATGCTGTATATTTTTTCCATCCCATGCTGGAACCAGACTGACATTTTGATGACCAACACCTGATTGAGGGTTTCTGTCTCTGTGAGAGCCGCAGGCTCTTTGTTTGGAGAGGGTGTGGTTGGCCTGTTTGGACTTACTGCCAGCTGTTTTGTTCCAGAGAGAGACAATAACACGGAATCACATTTAATTCTTCCCGTCTGAGCTGTATTCAGATGGTAATGGAGGCACAGGCTGCGCCCCGCCCTTCTGCTGCTTCTTATTCCTGTGTGGAATAAAACTGGCCTGTCTCCTCTCTGAGCTCACTCACTCACACAGGGTCACTCGCTGACCTCAGTCACGCAGCATTCTCGCTTGTTGTTGACTCGCTTCACGGAGAAATCGCTGAGTTCCACGCGGCAACAGGATACGGACACAACTCTGCGTCCGCCCCTCCTCGCTTCCGGCTTTGCTTAGCGCACTTACGCACGACTGTCGTGACACAGTGTTACCATGGTTACAAATAACAGCTATTGGATATAGAGCATCCCAACTTCCTCGACAGTCCCCAGTACCCGCCCACTGTCAACAGAGGACGGCTGGAGTCTCCGGACTCATCTGAGATCACCTGCATCCAGGAGAGCGCACCAGGCAGAGCTGCCCATGTGTTGCGCGCTTTGGTCTACTTGAGAATAAATTGCAAGCTATACTTAGCCCACTTGAAGATAAGCTTCATTAAAGAGTAGGCTTTTTTTTTGAAGAGTAGTCGGTGTGTTTTCCGGTAATAATGCAGGACAGAAGCACATTTATCAGCCCTTTCCACAGACCGCGGTGTCTGGCGGCGGCTGCGCCGACAGGAAGAGCGAAACTAACTCACCCAGGAAAGGCGATTCTGGCAGGTAAGTTCAACCTCAATATTGTTAGGCGGAAAAGTCAGATTTGGGCAAAATATCAGTGGTTACAATGAAGTTACAGCTGAATAAACACTAAGCTGTATTTGGTTTCAGCTACAAACAGAAGAAACTGGAAAAATAGTACCATCGGGTACCAGTACAACTTCTAGTGGGTAGTCACACCTTAACAGGTGTAAAAAGTCAAGACCTATTGTCTTCAGAATATTGTATTAGGCCTTTATACTGTATATATATATATATATATATATATATATATATATATATATATATATATATATATACTTATATGTGTGTGTGTGTGTGTGTGAGATGTTTTTTAGCTTGCTTTTGTTGCACAGGTTACAAACAAGTCATTTTTTTCTTACTTTTCACAAAGTATGTGAGATTTGCACATACATTTCTAAAAGCACACATCACTGCATTTTCCAACAACTTCTAAACACTTGCCCTCAAACCATGCTGACCCCGTGACCCTTAATGCTGTTGTAAAAGAGAAATGGCTTTGAGGGCACATTGCCACATGACGACATGTCCTGACAAACAGTGCTTTCCTGATGTGCTTTTATTATCCATCTAATCTAAATATCACCTCTAGTGCACTTTACAGTCCAGGTTAGACTGGATTGATGCATGCAGGGGACTCTCTCAGAGATATTCAGTCAGTGTCTCAAGATGTTAGAGAATGCACCATCAATAGTAGATATGTTCAAGTCTCTATCTTCTTGTGAGCCCTGAACAGCTGTTAAATGAGTCTGCATGTTGTTCTGTCAGTTAATGATTGATCCTGTGACAGTTTCTGTCATCTCAAGGCTGTTTTCTACAGTTGTAACTCATTATTTGAAGTGTTGATTAATTTATTGATTATATTTGGAATAACGAATTAACCACGTAGTCAATAAAATGTAAACAAATATTGATAAATGCCTACCATAGCAAACCACTAATTAGTTTGAGCGACAAAAACAAAAAAACGTTTATTATATTCCCATGAATGAGGAATTAAACAATCTTTGCACTGATGCTGCAAAGGTTTAGTAAAACATGAACAAATCAATGGATTGACATATTGGTTCAGCTCGTTTTATCCATTCCTGCTTTGTCATTTTGCTCCGCTGAGGTTCAGAAAGTCTTCCTCTCCTGCTGCTCTGCCTCCTCCTGTGTTGATGATGAGGGTGCAGCAGTTCTGGTTGATGAAGAGCCTCTCAGAGCTGCTCCTGTAGCTGAGGCGACACGCTGCTGTTTGGCAGCACTCGGTTGATTTCAGCCTTGTTCTCTGGCACCAGTTACATCCTGAATATTTGATCTTTTTGAATTAATTCTTTCTGATTAAAGGTTAAAAACAAACAGTTTTTGGGTTGCAATATGTTTTTTATTTATCATGCTGATTAACATTTGTTTTTTTCATAAAGGCTATACTATGAAGATGGACATAATAAGTTCTCAAATGACTTGTTTTACCTGAACAAATACCTGAATTACTACCTCCAAAATATTTAGTTTACTATCATATATAAGGCAAAGAAATTAAATCCATTAATGATGAATTGATAAGCAATTACTGTATGTGCAAACATGCATTAATTGGAGAAACAGATTTACATATATAGTGCCCCTTTCAATTTATATATTTAATTATGTACATAGTGTATCAAAATAAGAAATATGATTATAACAACTAAAAACAACTGCTGAGTTCATGATGCATGGGGTGAGAAAAGGAGAAAGATCTCTCTATCCTGACTCATGTCATGTCCGCCGCTGAGAAATGAAAATGTGGCCGTGGTGAGACCTTTCCCTTCCCCCATCAGTCCCGTGCAGCCTGATTGACTGGATATGGCCCAATGTTGCTCCCTGTGTCGTTTTGCTCGTCTCCAGCCTGTCCGTCCAGTTTTGCAACAGCAGCATGATTTCACTCTGTCTCAACGCTGACTCACTGTCAAGAAACCCCTGATTTATCACTGCTGTTCAAAGGCTTTATAAATGAAAGTGTGCGTCAATCCGTGTGGTTTAATGGAAGTACATGTTTAGAGCGTCACTGAGGTGACTCAGCGAGATAAACGAAATCTTTTTGAGTCGTCCGTCACAAATCAAAGCTAATAGTTTACGTCGTCAGGATCTCACTCAGCTGTGGCAGTTCCTAAACCTAATTGACAGCCTAGGCTGTGTCCTGACATGCTAATGCTACTGTAGATTTATCTGTTTTTGTTAGCAATGTACGTTTGTGTGGTGAGAGCAAGCCACATGTGCATGCCTGAAGGCTCGAAGTAGACAAAGCAAGAAGTAGAAGGTCAAAGCCTAATGGATTAGAGAGCCCACACAGACAGTGGATGGGACATTTCCAAAGCTTTTAGAGATCTGTGAGCTCTTTCTGCTGTTGGCTAGTGTCCTCTGAACAGCCACTGGTCATGACTGAAGTTGAGACATGGAATGAGAAGGGAGATTTTTTCTGCATGGGGCCTGGGGGAGAGAGAGACAGAGAGAGGTCTAAATGGGTCCTGATTTGCTGGCTGCTGTGCACTCATGCTCTCCTGTGGCTTTCATTTATGTCCTCTATGAGCAGCCAGAGCCTGAGGAACAGAGGGGTGGACAGACAGAAAGTTCCCTTTTTTTTTTTTTTCTTTTTTTTTTTTTTTAGAAATATTGATTTCATGATAGATTGGATTTTCCACTGAGACATGCTTGTTTTCATGTCACTTTTCCTGCTCTCTTTCCCTCTCCTCCGTCCCTCTCTCTCTGGCCTCGGGGCAGCCAGTTAGTTTCTCTGAGTGGCTGTCTCCTCTCAGGCTTGTCAAACGTGCACTTACTCCCTGTTTCCTCGCGTCACAGGTGACGCAGACAGTCACCTCCCCTCCACTGTACCAGGAGGCAAGATGATAAATTACAGTGCAGCCCTCTGTCCACCTCCCCCACTGTAACAGCCTGTCAGCTGCATATTGATGGAACGCAGCCATACAAACAAATAGCAGTGAAAAAATTAACAGATTAAAAAAAAAATTAAATCACACTGGTGATTTTTTAAACATACTGGAGATTTTTAGATTTTCTCTCCTTCAATCGGACACTGGTTTTATTTTGCGTCACTATTGTGTGTAGAGATTAACTGGGAACTTGTTTGAGAGAATCGATCAGATCTTTGTCAGGGTTGTATAATTATAGCTGGGTAATTCATTTTCCAGTAATTACCTCGTTGGGTTCAAAAACACTTTGACGTCTAAGGCTTGAAGGATGGTTGCCCAACAACAATCTGTTAAAGGCCTTTAAAACCTTTTTCCCATGCTGCCTCTTAGGATGTGTGATGGGGTTGTGTAGTCTTGAGTGAAATATATTTGTCTACTAATTGTTCCGTTATGTTTAACCAGCTTGTTGCTAACTTTTACTGGTACAAGGAAGATAGTTTATAGAGGGGTTTTAGAGCTCTTTCACCAAAACACAGCTGTCCTCTACATCTGGAAGCCACACTGAAGTGAGAAGTCAGACTGGGTCAAAATGGTAAAACCCTCCATAGAGCTGGGCATGTGATGTAATGTACTGTCAATACAAAAATAATTATTCTGATTGCTTATTCTTTGTTCGAAACATTGTTAGATACAAGTTCATGCTTTCAGTTTTATGAGTCAGAACATCCTTGAATGCATCAAAAGTTTATAATATGAAGGTATTATAATAATAAAACTTGAAGCTAAATCATGTGGCAGACTGAATACACTTGGTTGGGTTATAAGCTGAAACCCACAGGTTTTATCGCTGGCACAATGTTTATAACACTGTCAAAACAACCTGTGCACATTTGGTTCTGTTCATTTGAATCAGCATACAATTTGCATGCTGCAGCTTAAACAGTTCCCATGTAAAATTAATCGGCATCCATCCTGTAATTAAGCACACGTGTACCATTAGGGAGTGTTGTTCAGGACAGAGGAAGCTGAAAAGGCCAGACGTCAGATGAATAATTCTTTTCATGTTCTGCGTGAGGCAAACAGGAGAATTAGAGCCTTGTTAATAGGACACCTCATGTTTAAAATACATCAGTCCTCTGGCAATGTTCACTATTTGGGCTGGAGATATGAACTTAATAACATCTACCCCCCAGACTCTAGAGAATTTAAAGTGAGAGATAATTATCTAAATAAGGAACATCTGGATGAATAATTCTGTTCGAAAAGTGCTTATTAAAATGGCCCATGCACATAAACACACACTGTCGACTGCTGAGTTTTATTGTCTTGGTCAAATGCTGAGAAATTATCTTAAATTGCAGGTTTTACTGCAGCAGTACTTTAAAATGTGTATTTATTTTTTAAGGACGCGGAGGTGAAAATGTGCCACATTGAGAGACTCTGCCAGGATGTCAGCTCCTCCAAAGAAAAGTGGACCAGATGTGTTGGATGCTCATTAAATCACTGAAGCAGGCAGGATGGAGTTTCAGAGACAGTTCCTCCCTGTCAGCTGCCTGCCTTTTCTGTAGTGCAACTGTTTGTGTCAGTGTGTGCATCATGCATGTGCACATATCCACAGTGGGTTCAAAAGTATTACTTAAGATGGGCTGCTGCTTTTCTCTGTCTTATGTGATAGTAAACTGAATATAGATGAGTTTTGGACATGGTACGTGGCCTGGTTAAGGTGACTCGGTCCATCTGTTTTTCATCACTTTGGTCCAGACTGAAATATCAACCTTAAATGGATTGCAGTGAAATTTGAGGTCCCAGAGGATAGCGCTCCGAAATGTTGACATTTTATTTTGCTGACATCTTGACAATTATTGGATGGATTGCCATGAATGTTGGTAAAATTATCCATAATGCTCAGAGGATAAACCTGAAAGACTAAAGATTAGAACGTGACCTCAGCACCACCAACAAACAGCTTTGGGATGCATATAAACGCTGTGAGCCAGGCCTTTTATCACCAGCATCAGTGGCTTGCTACCTGCATGGAATGCAGCCAGATCTTGTCGAAGGCCTCTTTGTGGAAAATGGAAGCTATTATGGGATGATATGTTCAACAATCTCATTTTCAAAATTACCTTTTCAGGACACAGTGTTTCCACCTTTGCACCTTTAAACCACACAGTCTTACAGTCAATGTCTGATTTATAAAAGTGCTGCTGAGCTTGTGGAAGTCTCTTAAGAGTCTGTAGAAGCAGATTTGTATCAGGCACAATCTGTTTTTCACCCTCTCTGGGTTGCGAAGATCACTCCAATGCTATTTTCCATTTCTTCTCGTGTAATAGCAAGTGTCAAGGATCTATGTGGATGCATTGATTTTATGACACTGTGTGGAGAAGTCAGTGCTGCTGAGGGATGAGTGGAGAGGAAGGAAGGTGCTGCCGAGAGAAAAATTAAGAATTGGTAGAGGAGAGCAAGTCTGTGAAGATAAAGATTAATGGCCGTTTTGCTCATGTCATCCAGGTTTGCCAGCTGCACAGGAGTCATTTAGGGCGTCATCTTTAAATGTGTGTGTGTGTGTGTGTGTGTGTGTGTGTGTTTTGGACGTAGGCCGCAAAATGGACAAACAAAGTGCTTCTCCTCCACCGGTGCTGTGTGCTTGATGAGGATTGATCATGTGTGCGAGTGCCTCAGAGTGAACGCTGTTCAGCGCTGCCTCAGGTGAAAACGGATGAATGAGGTTTATTGTGATGCACTGACTCCAGATCAGCACGGCTGGAATGGAGCGCTCTGAAGATCACATGAGTGTCGTTTGACTTTATGTAAATTATGTGAACCGCACCCTTTATTTATTTTAGGTTTTCATTTTAGGTTTTCATATGACCTTATGGTCATATGAAAATAAATGACAATACATGAGTGCATTAGACAATTGCTCAGCCCTAAGTAAAAGATCTTATTGCCCCTTTTCCCTTATTGATTTCCCTTTATTAAATCAGAACCACTCACAGAAGAGGGGATAAGAAGAGGCAGATGAGTCAGAGGCTTTTTAGTCTGAGAGAAAAATGAGATGTGGGTCATGCAAGTACGGCTAACACCAGGAAGATAGTCCTAATATAATGTGCATTTAGTGTGTGTGGAAACTTCTGGTACTACGTCTCTACTTTTAGTCCTACAGTGTATGGGTTAAATATATACTTTATCTGAAGTGGAGTGATAAAGGTTGTGTTTTCAGCAGTGACATGTGAGGAGCTAAATGCTAATGTTTATACTGTGAGACATTGGTTCACTGTGGCAGTATGTGGAAATGAGCCAGAGAAATAAACGCCCCAGGAAAACAAACTAAACATTATACCGTGTGAATAATTTGAATGATGCTACAGTGACATTAATATTCTACACAAAGAGGGCTATAACATGGATGAGACGTCTTTATTACAGCTTCAGAGAAAGTTTTTCTGCAGCAAACTTCAGATCACAAGAGGTAATTCCCAGAATTCCTTTGAAACCACTTCTGTCAGGTTTTGATTTTTTTGTGCAAAAGAAAAGCATTTCAGTTTTTGGTGTTTTGTTGTGGTCTTGTGTTGAATCAGGATCCTGACTTTCCACAAATCGTGTACAGTAAAATGTTCCCCATAATATGTTTTTGTGTTTCTGGGAGGTTTGTCTGCATGTCTCTGTGTAACCACATGATGTGTGTGTGTCTCCTTTGCACAGTGTGCATGCTTGTGTGTCATTGAGTTAATGGAGGGTCTTGGCCTGAGTAATGGAGCCCCCCCCGCAGGCTGAGAGGATAATTTAATTAACGTCAGCCAGCCCTCTTTCCATCCTCCCTCCTTCCCTTGTGACTCATCTGTGTTGTGCACTGGCCTCGTTTTTGGACACTTGTCCTCGTCTACTCGACTTATCGGCCGAGGCGGGTTTCAGGCTAAACGCAGTCACTCACACGTTCATTCATTCACTTCATCATTCGTTTCTGTTTATTTTCTTCTCAGCTAATCACCCTGTAAACACCTGGTACAGAAATATTGAGAAACATTTCTCCCACAGCACTTTCTCTCTCAGACAGCACAGTCACTGTAGTTTAGCTGCAGTTGATTTATCTTGGCTAAGCTCGTTACTCTTCCTCCATTGGCTGCAGTGCTTTAGCGTTTATGGAGGGGGAGCCATTTGTGGAGTCTCTGTAATGATCCATGACGTAATGGTAATGGCACCTCCATGCAATTCATAAGGTCGATGGACAGGGCACTGAATCAGGCTGCTAGGCTATAGCCAGGGACACATGGTATGCTAAGTTTAAATTTCCTTTCCTTCCTCAGCACTCACTGTTTGTTCACCCATTATTTATGCTGTTTATGTGAATAAACACTTGCTCTGATGTTCTGTGTTTCTCAGGTGGCATTGCAGGGGGTATAGAGATCTGCATCACCTTCCCCACAGAGTACGTCAAGACCCAATTACAACTGGATGAGAAGGCCAATCCACCGAAATACAGAGGAATAGGTGAACATGATCTATCTATCTATCTATCTATCTATCTATCTATCTACAGTTTATTCTATACTACTATATATTCTATATCATCTCTGTCCTCTCTCTGGAGCTCATTATCTAATTACCCATCATCCCCAGGTACATGAGGGGTTCTGGCAGGCTGTCACTGTGCTTGTTTATATGACTTAGAACAGACCAATGCACTCTCACCATCCATGCATACCAGACTACACACACAGACACACAGACACACACACACACACACACACACACACACACACACACACACAGGATGTGTTACTGTAATGTTGGCTGGAGCTCTGAGGATCTGAGTCCATGCTAATGAGCGCTCAAGACAGCTGTTGCTTTTTCTGCTCAGTCGTTCGTCTGGCGAGATGTCAGAACACGGATTACAGGACTGATGTCTCCAGATGCAGGTTCAAAGAAAAACACAAAGTTTTTTTTGGGAAACAGTCTGTTGATGAACAACACTTGAAGGGCAGATGTGGCTGGTATGCTCTTAGGTGTTTTCTATACACAGATCATTCCATGCTGAATGGCCCAGGATAAATAAATGATTAGACAAAGAAATACATTGTTGCATTACATTAGGCTACTATTGTTATTATTATTATTATTATTATACTATTGGGAAGACTTACCAGTCACCACAAAAGGATTAGTGCACCAAAGAAATCCATTTTTCTATAACGTTTGTGTGTGTCTTCCACCAGGTGACTGTGTGAAACAAACCGTACAGGGTCACGGTGTTAAAGGACTGTACAGAGGACTCAGCTCACTGCTCTATGGATCCATACCCAAATCAGCAGTGAGGTGAGTAAAATATCTGGATTTTGTGATTGTTGAAAATGTAACTTTTGTAAAGCTAAAATCTCAATGACCAACCTTAGATGTACTAAGAGACAAAATGTGAGTTAATAACTGAGTAATAACAATTTTACTGTTAACGGATTGATTTGCTAGTAACTATATATATATGTATATATATGTATGTACAGTATATGGTAGTGCATTTAACCCACTGTCACAGCAAGTGGGTTACACAGTTATCACAGTTATGATGTTCATGCCAAATTTTCAGTTGTTATTCAAGTCTTATATCTATTTGTGACATTTGATCTTTAGAGTACATACAGTAGCAGCCACAGAGCTGGCACACACTTATTTTTAAAAATTAGATGGAGGGTTAAAAAAGGATGAAAAGATGTTGTCATCAATATGTAAAATTCTAAGTTATTGCTTTGTAGTTGTTTGTCCCTTTACATTTCTGATATTTTATGTCACATACTGTATATTCTAGAGTTGTCTTTGTGTTTTTTTCATCATACATCTATACTAATAAATATAAAAGATATAGTGTAGGTATAGTGTATATGTGTCAGTAAAGGCTGGAATAAAACGTGAAACCACTAACTCACACATTCCAATTATTTTAGTCCATTACCCACATTTCAGGGTGTAAATGCCACACGAGCCTTCAGTATAATTACATTATTCTTCACAGCTATGACATTTATCTCCAGACAACTGTGCACACGGCAGTGCATGTGCGCTCACACACAGGTGCCTTCATGGCCCTGGCTTTTTGTTCCCTGTTTCATTTTTTCACTCCTCCCCTCTTTCTTGCTGTGTGAGGCTGGAGGATCGAACCTGTCTGCTCAGTGGAGAGACAGGTCCAGCCAGGCGGAGCAAAGATGCCACTCAGACTCAGGCAGGGTCTCAATAGGGGTACAGAGAGGGAGTCTGGTGCTGGTACTCTGTCAGTGGGGGTGTGTGTATGTTTATGTACTGTGTGTGTGTGTGTGTGTGTGTGTGCGCGTGTGTGTGTGTGTGTGTGTGTGCGCGCATATGAGTGTATCAATCAGCCTTCAGCATCCTTTCCACAGGGAGTCTGACTGGTTTTTGTTCCTGCTCCAAGGATGGTTTTCTTTGAGGAGTAGATTCTTTCTGTTCTTGTCATCACAATTGTGTTGTATATAAAAATGCAAGAAGTGGCTACAAATATAACCTGCTATGTGCAAGTCGGGAACAACTGATTTAGGTAGTACATCAGAACATAAAAAGATGAATGAAAAAGAGGGATCGGGAGCTGGTGAGATGGAAACAGTTTGACTTTGATTTATGAATAATGGTGCATTTCCACTGACCACCTCATCCCCTGAGTGGTTCGTTCAATCCAATCTCTTACTTCCTTCCTCCTGCCTCCCCGTTCCTATCACTCCTTTGCTTCCCCAGCACGCTTTCTCCCCCATCCCATTAACTGATTGCCTGATCACCATCATGCACCACACGGTGAAGGCTTGGCAGGGAAGTACAAGAGGAACAGACAAGAGAGCCTTTGACCTTCTGCTTCCTCTATATCTACGTTTCTCTCATATCTGCCCAATCTCCTTTCTTTCTTTCCTTTTCATTCTTCAGACAACTCTTGTCTTGCTCCTTCACCTCCTCTTCTCATCAGCACAACTGACCTTGCGGAAAGACCCACTAATGAAGATTGGGCAGCATGATGCTGTCCAGAATTTCTCCTCTTCAACTGGATGTCGGCCAAAACATGATGTGTCACGTTCGGTGAAGTTTAGCCCACATGTTAAATGGGCAGGGGAGAGTTTGGAGAGTAAATTGGCTCAGGACCAGGCCTGACAGCAACATATTTCTCTCCAGCAGCTTTTAACGAATAGTGTTTGTTTCACAAGGTTGGTTATTAAGTGCACTGCCACTGCCATCTCAGTACAGTCTGAGAACGCCGCAGGGAAGTACACCTTCTCATTTTTTACTCTCTCCAGAGCTAAAAAGCTGTTTGTCGTCAGCAAGTGGTGTGCATAAAGAGCTAGCCGAATGGATTTATTTGTCATGTGTTTGTTCCTGCTCAACAGTGGGAGTCAGTTAATTGTGTAGAGCCTTTCACAACTAAATCTGTGCAAGAAGTGAGACTGAGGAACAGATGTGGAAGGTTAATGAGCAAAGGAAAATGTTGAGATAGAAAGGAAAATGCAGAAGAAAACTAAGATCACAAGAGCCAGGCATAAGAGATGAATCCTGTTGAGACCCCTGACAATGGCAGGTAGATGGTTCAAGCAGTCTGAAAAAAGACAGGGAGGAAAACAAAGCATTCATCAAGACCAAGCATCTGTCCTCCCCCACCCTTTTGCTAAATGCACCGGGCAGCGTCCTCCCTTCACAGCAATTCAATTCCATCTATAAATAACCTTTCTTGTAAAGGCCTTACTGGCACAACATTTTCTGATTGCAGAGATACATAAACCACCTCCGTCTCTCTCTGGGCTGGCCTCCATGGCAGCTGGTACTGGTCAGTGGCTGATTACTGAGACACCTCAGTATATCGGTACATGTTTAATGAAGACACAGGAAGGACAAGAAATTAAAATCTGTCTGGACTTTCAGTAGTTTGGGGTTTACAGGCAGATTTGCAAAGCAGGGATTGATCAAGGCAAAAGAGGAGGCAATAATTAATTCTTTGCAAAAAAATTAAAACCAGCAGGAAACCACAGGGCAGTGGGTCAGAAGAGCACATCCAAGAAACTGAGCATAACCACTGAACTGATGTATGTGGAAAGTTTCTGATGAGTGAATGAGGTGCAGGTGAGGAAAGTGGGTGGGGTGGCTGAAGAAGGAAATGGCAACAGGTGTGCAGGTGGGTGGACTAGAGTAGCAGTTTGTGACGGGGACAGTGCATCAACAAAGAGGTTAGGAAGTAGTCATAGTAAACTAGGAAATTATGACCTGCCTGTCATGTTGAAAATGGTTATCTCTAAATTGCGTGTGAGATAAATCACATGTCAGAGGTGTAGTGTGTAGTAACAAAGGTAATCCATGTTTAGTAATACAGCAATCTACAGTAAGATAGATAGATAGTCCAGTTTTAACTTGTGCCTCTATTCCCTGCCGTTTCTGTTCTTCAGGTTTGGGGTGTTTGAGTTCCTTAGTAACCATGCGAGGGATGAGTCTGGTCGACTGGACGGCACCAGGGGCCTGATGTGTGGGCTCGGGGCCGGCGTCATGGAGGCTGTTTTTGTGGTCTGTCCAATGGAAACAGTCAAGGTGTGTGACAGACTAAACTGCGGTCTGATGTTACTTGTTTGATCTTTAGTGTCATGCTCACAACCCCAATTATAGATAAAATATTCCAAGTACTTGTGATTTTGGTGTAGAAAGTATTTAAAACATGTATCATCCACAGATTAGGCATGGTGCTGTCTCTGCTCACTCACTGTGTCATTTGACGGACAGCCAGACTAAACATTGGTGCAGTTTTCACCAGCCTGTGTGTCTCCCTGCCCTGTAATAGCAAAGCATTTCTCCTTTAGATGACTGTTCCTTTTTTTTCAATCTCCCAAGGTTAAATTCATTCATGACCAGACTTCAGCCAACCCCAAATACAAGGGATTTTTCCATGGAGTCAGAGAGATCGTAAAGGCTCAAGGTAAAGACACGCTGTGCTGCATGTAATTCACCTGACACCTACTGGGTAGACGGGGTAATGCAGCTGAAAGCATAGCGTTAATAAATATGTGTAGCTTCCAGACATTATGTGCTTTACTAAATGGATGAAGAGTACAGAATATGTAACTACTTGTCATGTCTTAACAGGAATAAGAGGGACGTACCAGGGTCTCACTGCCACAGTACTGAAACAAGGCTCCAACCAAGCTATCCGATTCTACGTGATGACCTCGCTCAAGAACTGGTACAAAGGTCAGTGTGCATAAGGCTGTCTGTTTATTTAAACAAAAGACTGATACAAGTGCAGCTGCTTTTATGACCCCACTGGAAGCACAAGTCTTGCTGCAAAAATGCAGGCATGCACACTGATGTGGGTATTTACATGTAGTGTAATTAGGACACAGTATGAAGATTACTGTATGGACACGCCAGTTGTTCAGTACCAGGAGTAAATTCACTGTTACTGACTCCTCTGCTATGTCTTTGACCAGGTGATGACCCCAACAAAGCTATAAACCCCTTGGTGACTGGAGTGTTTGGAGCCATAGCTGGAGCAGCCAGCGTCTTTGGAAACACCCCACTAGATGTCATCAAGACAAGGATGCAGGTATATATATGTATATATGTGTATATACATTTAAATTTGTTTTCTACTGACTGATTGATTGATTAGAAATAATAATATATTTCTTTTCATTTCAAAGGGTCTGGAAGCACATAAATATAAAAGCACACTGGACTGTGCTTTAAAGATCCTAAGATACGAGGGCTTGGCAGCGTGAGTATGCCTTCACTTTTTCAGTACAAGTTATGTTGATATGGGGAAAAAGCTATTGGCTTTATTTGAACTTCCAACATGGACTTAAAGTAAGCTAAAGACAGACATAAAATGTGTCTTCCCTGAACATTTATATTCACCTCTCTCTCTTTGTGTCTTTCTATAGTTTCTATAAAGGGACAGTTCCTCGTCTGGGCCGCGTGTGTCTGGATGTAGCCATAGTTTTCATCATCTATGAGGAGGTGGTCAAGGTCCTGAATGTGGTTTGGAAGACAGACTGAGCTGAGCAGAGGGCAGCTACTTCCTGCTTCCCAGGCACCAAACACAGATCTGAGTTTAGCAGACCTCATCCACATCATAAAACCACCTGCTGAGGGGGTGAGACAGAGAGCTGAACTCAGATCAGTGTCATATGCTAACCGTGGGCAGCGGAGAAGAAAGAGAGGCTGAAAAGAGGCTCAGTGTCGCCCACATCTGGACGACTGGAGTGTCTGCAGAGCTTTGCTGCTCCACACCAAGATGAGAGGGAGGGTCAGTTTCACAAGTGGGATACAGCATGTTTGCGGCCTTTTTTTTAAGTTATCTGATTCACTTTCTTGTAAACCTGCTTGTGAAATACCTTCCTCCAGTGAAGAACATTATTTCTGGTCATTTGCAGCTGTTTTACTGATGTTTACTGTGAGGATACATGTGTTATGCGTGTTTTCTTGAGTTAATGTCGCGCTTTGTCTCTTCTTGTGCCTCATGGCTTTAAATCCAGAAGAGCCAGATTGTAGTTTACAGTCACATAAACTGCAGTAACTTCCAAAACTAGGCCTTTAATAAAATCATTAAACATGTATAATACGCCACGTATTTTGTACAGTGTATATTCTTATTTAGTTTATTAAGATCCTTATAGTTTTATTGTAAAGTATGATATATTTTATTCCTGTGCCAAATGCCAACCTGTTGAAGTGTGTTCAGAGTAAGAACATACAAAAGTAGCCTAAAGGTCTTAACAAGAGAAAATCTTAGGACTTGTATTGTGACATACATAATAAATGTATTTATTGAAAGATGAATGTTGAATATCTACATGTTTGCAGGATTATTTGCTGTTAATTGTGTTTTTTTTTCCTATGATCAGGTCTGAGTGTTCAGGTGTTTTTCAAATGTTAGGAAAATATTTTATTGCTGTATTTCACTGTGAATCTAAATGACCCAACGGCACTGAGTTATACAGACTGAGTATCCTCAGACCTCTTTCTCCACTTCAGTGGAAGAAATCATATCGTAACACAAGCTTCCTATACCCTGATAGTTATTTGTCTCCTGCTTAGGTTAAAAGCAGGTTTCATATGTTCCATGTGTCGGGGTTGGGTCGAATATATGTTCAAATCCATTTCCAGTGTCGTTCTGTTTCTGTGACTCATCCAGGGTTGGGTTTTACTTCTCGTGCCTTTTGCTGTTTTGTTTCTTGGTGAACACTACTCTCTGTTCATCTGCCATTAGAAATGTCTCTGGCCCAGTTGTGTTGCTTTTATAATAACAAATGATTATGAAAGCAATCATTATCTCTCTGTATTACTGTAATCATTGTGTTAAAATAACAATGGATTATGATTCCCTATTTCTGTCATTTTTTTCTGTTTGAGCAAACAAAATGCTCATGGTCCTTACTGTGAAGAGAGAATGTGATTGTTATAGTAAATCTGTGTATTACCTGTGTGTGTGGCAGCTATGTGGTTGTGCAATAAACACCTTCATTTGTCTGAGCTTACTGTCAGCTCCTTTGTTGTAGGACAGAGTTCAAATCTTATTAAAACAAACATCTGAAAACTTGAAAGCATGCTGACTGGTTGTTGTTTTTAATCCTCCCTCCGTGGTTCGTCTGTTGTTCTGCTCTTTGGGTTACAACAGATCATGTTGAGAGAAACCATGGGAGGCTGGTAGGGGAGCGATCCGACAGGGAGGTCATTGTTCCTGTTTTGGCTGATGCTTCTGTAGAGTGGTTAAACTATCCATCTCCTTTTCTCTCTCTCTACTCTCTTTCTGTCACACACACTTCAAATCTCTGCTGTGTTCATTGTGAGAAGGAATGCAGGACAGTTGAAGTGGACTGAATGAGGACGTTAGGAAGGTGAACTGAAATATAAAAACCCAAGTATTACAAATTTTCTTAAGTAAAATACTGAAGTATTTGCATCAAAATATAATTAGCAAAAGTGTACTCTCTATACAAAATGGTCCATTTCAGAAATCTATAATTGTACATCATAATTTATTTGAAGATTTTATTCAGTGTTGATAATTTTAAGTAAATGCAGAGTGTTGGACAGTGGTTTATAATAAGTTAATAAGTACAGTTCAGCTGTGAAATAAGTGACAATATTGACACAAATATTGACAATATATTGACAAATATTGAGTCCTAAAAAGCTCTTCTTAAACAGTAGGTGGTGCTGCTGTAAGAGACTCGGACAATCCAGTAATGTCTCCCTGAAGCTCTGGCACGCACACAACAGTGAGGAGAGAGGCCTCCTCTCATTTTATATCTGTACAATAGAGCTTTATGAGAAGCGTCAAAGAATCTACCAGCCTCCCTTCATACCAACATCATCACTCCCTCCTCTCTGCTGCTGGGCAGAGGAGTGGGCCAAAATTGCCTGAAAAATCTCTCATCATCTTTGCAGGCTTGAGCCACACAGCTCAGGCTTCAGATTATATTTGAACTCCAGACATGAAACGTTAAGTTTTTGCTGAGAGTATAGAGACTTTATGGCTCCATTTCTTTACTACAACCAACATGTAGGACGAGTATTCAGAGGTGGAAATTATCCAAGTACATTTAAGGAAGGACACAGTTCAATATACTGCGTCACCGAGTTTTAGAAATAAAAACACTTATAATGTATGTCAGTGGTTTCTAACCATTTGGGCCTGTGACCTCTGACCTATTATCATGGACTTAATGAGGACTTGAGCTAGAAGGGCTCTCATTTGGACACTTTTCAGAGCCCTATGAAGTCAAAATATCCACATTTCATGTGTAAAAAGTGGAGAAAAGTTGTAAATGCATATATTTCTTTCTAGCTGAAACACGCATCGTTATAGCTTTAGTTTTCTTATGACACCTTCAATTTAGTGTGGGATTTAGTTCTGCTCTGTGTTAGATCTCATTATCTATAGATTTATCTACAGTGAGCTCATGTGTTAAATAACAAACAGGCCTCTAAACAGCTCATCAGCTAATCTATGAGGATAGAGTACTTCATATAGATGAATACATCAACCGCAACATGGAAATGACCAATGTTGAATTCAAGTTTTTATTGATTTTTCTGCAGGCTTGATTCATGGGAAACATTTATGTGTTTATACACACAGGAACAGGTAGTGTGTAATTAAGCAACCGTAGTGACAGACTCAACATTTTTTCATAATAATATCAAATAATATGTACAATATTCTGTATACAAGTACATCCATACATGCCCCAAAACCTTCTTACCATACCTGCAATAAAAGAAAATAAAACCAGAATCCTAGAAGGGATCATTGTCCTCTCTCATGTCATCCCAAAAGCTCTCCCAAGGGACCACCTCCTCCTCCCTGTCATCACTTAATCTGCTGAGTTCACAAGATGCCGTTTCAGTCATTACACAGACCCATTCTTTCACCTGTGGTTCCTTCCAATGTCTTAAAATGACTCAGCAAGCTGTTATTGTACCCTGTGCAATTACTGAAAAGTTACATTTGGTTTTATTGGGTAGCTGAGATTTATCCCCCAGTAAGCAAAGCTCTGGGTTTAAGTAGATTTTTGACACGAGCCACTTCCTCAAAATGTTTAGAATCTGGGTCCAGAAGAACCTGATTAAACACATTCCCAAGTACAGTGGAGGAAAGTTCCACTTTCTTTTTAGCATTTCCAACGCAAATCATTACCCAAAAGTTTCATCTTATACAATCAACACGGTGTGTAATATAATATTCTATCACCATGTTATTAGCACTATTATTTGGCTTTGAGCTAATACAACTCCTTATTTACAAAAAAAAAAAAAAAAGACCTTTTCCAACCAAATTTCTTCATCATTTTATCATATGACAAAAATACACCACGAAAAGATCACTATCCATCCATCCATTATCTACCGCTTATCCTCATAGGGTCGTGGGGGGGCTGGAGCCTATCCCAGCTGTCTTAGAGTGAAAGGCAGGGTACACCCTGGACAAGTCTCCACCTCATCACAGGACACACAGAGACAGACAACCACTCACACTCACATTCACACCTACGGTCAATTTAAATTAGCCAATTAACCTAATCCCCATGCATGTTTTTGGATGGTGGGAGGAAGCCGGAGTACCCGGAGAGAACCCACACAGACACGGGGAGAACATGCAAACTCCACACAGAAAGGCCCCGGGCCCGGGAATTGAACCCTGTAACTTCTTGCTATGAGGTGACAGTGCTAACCACTGTGCCACCCATGAAAAGATCACTAATGGTGTATAAACCTTTTGAGTGCCATTGTTTCCATTACACAGATTTCCCTCCGATGCAGACATCAGGGTCATACCAGAGTGGTGAGTAGATTTGTAGAGTGTGTGTATCTTTAAACATTTTATGTGCTCTGGTCCAGACATCTCTTGAATGTAGAAGTATTGGATTTGTCATATTAGACTTTCATGGGTTGAAAAGGTGAGCATATCACCTTCTCTACCTCAGTCCAAGCTGCTTTGTCCTCTGTAGTTTGCCAGTACCTTGCGCAGCCCTCACTTCTCTTTATGTGCATATAACTTTCTCATTTTTATTTGCGGTCTTTTCCCACCTGATAGAAAATGTTTCATAATATTATCCTAAAAGTGGTAATTGGTAACATCATTGCCACATAGCTACACTGTGCAGCAACTATCATATTTATTACATTAATTTCCCCCACTTATCAAGGTTTGTCTTTATATTTTGAAGCAAGGGGTTAAAATGCAGTGCCACTATGACACCCATACCCTCAGAAAGTTTGATGCCATGCATCATTCCCTTGAGTACCCACTTAAAAGTAAACTTCTCTACCATAACTGAAACACATAACTTGGAGAGAGGCATGGACTCAGATTTGCTCCAGTCAAAAATTTCGAAAAGGATCATATAGTGTCCATCAGATGTGGCAGAAAACTGTAAAGGCTCAGCTACTACTGCTAAAATATTATCAGCATATAATGGTGATTTATGTTCATTATCTCCGATCTTTACTGCTTTAATTACAGAGTGCACACTAACAGTCACTGCTGGGACCTCTGGGAAGATAATAAACAATGGGCTCAACGCACATCCCTGTCGAGTTCCTCAAGTCAGTTCACATGACTTTTAGTCATACTACTTTAATTAAAGCAGGAGATTGTCTGTTGTCTTTTTCCATGCTCTTTTATAGTTTCCCCCTTTGTTAGTTTCTCCCCAAGAGCCTCTATGAGTCAGGACCAGTGGAGGGTGAGTAATGTCCGGTCTTTCTCTCCAAAGGTTGAGTGGAGGATCATTTTATTGTGGCAGCTTAAAGAGTACCTCGTCGCTTTCGGCAGCAGCAGCCGACTGATTCTTATTTTCACTTTTCTTTATTTATCTATTTTGATAAGAAGAAGCTGCGCCACTGTCCGTGGTGCTGAATGTGATTTTCTGATTGGAAGCTTAACTGATGGAGGCGGGTTTTAGGCACTTCACTCGTGTGTAGCTGTTGGAAATGCTTTTGGTTCCAGGTTCCAGGGTTGTTCCGGTGCAAGGCACAAAAATAAACACATCTATTTGGGACTCATTTAGAATGGTTCTTTCTTCAAAACTGAACGTCTTTTAGTTATTCATCTCACTTCATCTCACTTGGCTCTTAGCAGCATAGGTGAGAGAGAGAGAGAGAGAGAGAGAGGGGTACTGTACGCCTCTGCTGCCAACAGTAGCTGTGAGGGGCGGTGTCCAACACGCACAGAGGAGAGCTGGTGCGCACACAGGTTCCACTGTTACACATCAGCTGTTCGCTAATGCCTAACCGTCCTTGGATTTGGATTTTATGTTTATGTATATCTGACTTTATAACTCAGTCCTAAGCAGCATCCAGAGTGAAGTATACACCGTCGGAGCAAGTGGATCCAGGAAAGTTTCCATCATGGGGGCGCGTGGTTGGAGCTCAGCGCGTCTTGGGTTCGTCGTTTGTGGATATTTGGCGTTTTTCTGCGCGGACATTGTGCCACGGGCTGAAGCGGGCTGCCGGGAGAGGGAGAGCCCGAACTGCTGCACCGGCCGGAACAATGAATGTTTCGAGTACAGCAAGAGGAAAACGGTGTGCTACTGTGATACCTACTGCCAGAAAACTGGAGACTGCTGCGAGGACTACCAGCGCGTGTGCCAAGTGTCTGGTGAGTTTCTATCCATCTATGCTCACTAATGGACATAAAGGTCTAAAAGATTCTTGAAACCTCAGAGTTTTGAGGGATATGAACACAGACAGACCTACCTGTCCAGTGATGCTTGGTTCACTGTGGTCCACTTTGAGCCAGAGAGGGCTGGCTCACTGGAGACAGTGAGACATACTACACATAGCTGTCTCTAGGGTGCCCATCGTGGCTGTTTGTTTTAAGTGACCACTTGCATCTCCTGTCTTCATGGTGTCCTTTTCATCAGCAGGTTACATGTATGTGTTTTCAAGTTTGTGGGGTTGACCTTTGCCCCTGTAACCTGGCCATGAAATGACTGGAAAGTGCAGTGAGTGTTCACGACAAAGTCACAAAGTTATGGTTTTCAGCAGAGTAAGCATCATCCACACTTTGAATCTCAAAATCACAGGAGTGTGAGTGTCTGTGGGTAACCTCTTCCCTCATTATCCTGGCTGCTGCTATATATGGACAAATGAGGGAATGGACACCATGGGAACAGACTGCCAAAGATGGTCAGGACTACAGTAGAGCTGTGTGTGTGTCTGAGATGTGACAGAGAGGAAGCTTCTCTAACAGTATGTTGAAATAGCTCAAGTTTATGAGGAGTGATTAACCCTGAGTCAAAGAGAGCACCTCTATTGAGGCACTTTCAGTTTATATACAGTGAGCATTTGTTTGAGTGTTGTATCTGTGTGGTGATGTGAAGAGGCTGCCTCATCCAGACTTGAGTCAGTCACTTCAAACTGAGTACTGTAATGGAAGCTGTAATATACTTTATTAGACCTCACTGTTTACTGAGGTAGCTGAACCACCTGTGCCTCACTGTTTAAATGCAGCATGGACTATATTTTAGAGACATATGTTGACTTCAGTACTTTTGTAGCCCTTTCGGTACAGATGATGTATGCTGTAAAACCCTTTGATGTAAATGTCTTGAGTCTTGAAACATGCTGGAGACAAGTGAGGAAATACCATGTCTGCTTTTATTTTGGTTAGAATGGCGTTATTGTCACATATTGCTGACTTTTCCAATCAATAATCTCGACAGCATCATGTTAAAAAGGTGGACATGTTTGAATGTAATGTCAAATTAAATAAAAAGCAGCTAAAATTGTTGGAAAAATTGTTTCTTGTTGGGGGTTCAAAATCACAATTTGTGTTTTTCATCCACCAATCAGTCAAAGTAACACATTTAGACAGCGGCCAGCTGAATTGAGTCCAGCAACCACTTGATCCATCCCATGTGTCTGTCAAGCTGAAACTTATCAGAATAAGCATGGGAAGGCAACTCAGGTCAGCGTTGAGTCATTGCTGTCCTGTTTAACAGCAGCTGGTCCCTCAGAGGCCAGCTAAGGGCTGCCATGTGCATCAGTTCACTCACGTGTCAGACAGACTGCTTTTTGTCATGGTGGACCTCATGTGTCACTCCGACAGGTTAATCCTGATGTCACACAGCACAAGACAAGTGTGTGTGATGCAGGTGTTGTGAGTTGCATGGTGTTTCCCAGATGAATGGAAAAGTTTATTCTCATGGCTGGAAATTGTAAAGGAACACTTTGGGGATTTTGTGTTTCGAATGGTTTTACAGTGATTTGTTTTACTGGAAACATGAATCTCTACATGTTGTATGGATCAGTGAGCGCTGAGTGATGCTGTGAAAAGCACATTGACTTCCTGCCTCTGCTACCTGAGAGTCACATCAGCATAAACACAACATGCATCATGTGGCTTGGCTCGGTTCCATCAAAGCACCCTCACCCACATTACTGTACACTCACACGTCATCCTCTGCAACACATCAAGGAGTCTGTCTGTGTACCGTCTGTTATAGTCTGTAATTTAGTCGTGTCAGCTGGAGGCGAACAAAGAGCTTGGAGTGGGTGACATCAGAGGAGGGACAGAAAAACAGTCTGGCAGACTCTTTGCACCTCTTGGACACAAAAACTTTGATGGCCCTCTTTGGAGACGATATGGTTCTCTACAGTGATGTCCTTCATATAAAGACAAGAATTTGTGTTGGTTGTAAACAGTGACTAAAATGATACAATGAACTGAAAAGGTTGTTGGTGGAATATTTTAAAGAAAAAACTAAATCCATCCTATAACACACGAAGTCTTTCTGCACCAGAACGGGCCAGTTGTTGGGATGTTCTTGTGGGATGATCGTAGACTAGAAGAATATTTAAGAATAACACACCTAAATCAGTTTCTGGATAAATTTGATGTTGGAATGAGTTGTGGAGGGGGGAGACATGAGTTAGTTTCTGTTTCATTTGGGTATCTGAAGGGTCTAACAAGTCACAAAGTGTGAAATAAGACAAGTTAAACCACATATGAGCCATTGAGATTTAAATGCTCCTCCTATGTCACATACAGGCTCATTAGAATACACCACCCACCATCTGAGCATCTCCACCCATGGCTGGAGAGCTACCTTTGCAAAGGTGCACCATATTTTTCTCTCAATTCAATCAGAGCAGGCTGAGCTCTCTCTGGACGAAGTCTTGAAGAGACAGATCAAACTAGATCAGACTAGAGAGATTCATCATGAAAGAGGCAGAGACGCTGCATATTTCAGCACTGACTGAAGATTCAGTACAGATCAGATTTCAGTGAAACCTCAGTCGTACTTCTCTCTTCACCTTTCTATACAAGCACTACAGGGTTGTAAACAGGAACATAGGATACATGACTCAAATTAAATGGGATCAAATTATTTTCCTGCTCGTTGTACATCACATTAATTGTATATCAGCTCTAAGGTAAGCCTGTAATTGCTCTCTAGAGATGTAACTGGCCTACAGGAGGATGGGAGGGCAGCTCATCTCTCCTACTGTGGTGTCTGGTAGTTCTCACTTCAGCAGGAAGACATACTGTAGCCTCTGCCTCAGATACACCAGAGCTCTGCTCATCATTCATCTGTCTCTCCTTCAGGCACGTCTGCCTCTCTTCTTTTCCTTTAGTGAGCGCTATATGCTGTGACTTTTGCTTCTTCCCACCTCCGTTCACTCCCTCTTTTTCTTCCTTGCTTCCCCCTCGTTCTTTGTTTAACCTCAGTGAGTAGTAAATGTTTTTACCCGGCTTGGCTGAAAAGAGCCAGCTGTTGTAGTTCTTGCACAAACAGCTTGCTGTCCAGTTTCCACTGGTGCACACACTGATAGATACTCCTGGTTGCTCATTTGATGCTCTTCATCGTCATGATCAGAAAACACAAATATGGTATTCCATTGTCAGCTTGTCAGCAGTTTTCATCAAAACTATTTCTGAAAGTAGTTACAAATATTAAATTTCATTTAAATGTTATTTTTCAATTATTTCGTTCTGTGGCAGAAAAGCAGAAAACCAGACAAACTGAACTGGACATTTGTGGTTCCCAGAGGATAAATCCTGTTGACTTTGGTGATCCCACTTTGTTTCCTCTAGAGCCACCAGGAGGTTGAGTGAATTTTATTTCTGGTGAAATTTTGTATGTACATTAATATCCCTATCATCGTGAATGGTAATGCTGTTAGTGAGCTCTTAACTTTTCAGTCTCAGTTTTCATTGTGGTGTTTTTGTGATGCAATGCAATAGAAACACTTGTTCGGTTTTGTAAGTTTAACAGAAAATCTGTCTCAGCTGTGTTTGTAATGAGTCCTTTAATTAGCCGCTTTGCTTGACTCCTCTGTCTACAGGAAACATTTATGTGCTAACTTGTTATTAGGGCTCAGTCTTGTGTCCTTCACTCCTTTTAACATGCTTCTCCCTTGTGTTGCTGAACATTATAAGGCTTGTCTGATGGGACCAGGGCCCAGTACTGTGGAGGTTTTGAGCAGCAGTGCCCCCTTGAGAGGCTGGACATCTGGGTCTCATCAGAGAGATGGAGGGAGAGGAGAGGGGGTGGGAGGGAGAAAAAGAGGACCAAAATAAGGAGACAGATGGGGGAATAAGAACAAGGGAGAGCGTGCGACAAAGTGATAAAGGGAGAAGTAGATAAAGGAAATTGGGCAGGCAGGTCTGATAAGCCTTTTGTTATGAAACCCTAAAATGGATGCAGAATTCAGGGAGAGTGAAAGAGAAAGCAAAGGAATGCCAACACACCATTATCTGGCTGTAACAAGTGTGACTGGAGATTGGCTGACCAGCGAGGAGATAAAAGGGCCGATGCTGGATACACATTCAGTGGTTTGGTTTGGTTCATTTCATGGCATTTATTTGAAGCTCTGCCAACTGCTAGGAAAAAGCTACACTGCCAAAAACTCCTTCCAAACAAAACCATATTACTCTCAATTATAGCTGCATTAAACCAACCTGTAGCATTAATGTCAAAGAGCTACTTGAGCCTTTAATTCTTATGTTTTTGAAGTGTCAGGCAGTTTATCAGACTTTATCAGACCACAAAACCTTTACTCAACTTCATTTATATATACAGTATGCCTGTAAATTGTTGTGTAACATTGTTATGTGTGGAGTTTCCTTTAAAGTTATCATTTATAGGTTTTCCCTCACTGAAACTCATCACTGTGATTTGAGAAGATTTAATTCACTGTGATTCAAATGTCACTAAATCCTGTTTTGTCCACACTATTTGACATCACCCTTTCAAACTGCACTCAACCAGTGAAAAGAACACCAAGAAGCTCCTCTGTGTCAAACAAAAACTATTTTAATTTAGCCTTCAAATTAAGCAAATTCCGTAGCTAGCCAGGAAAATTGTACTTGCAAAAACAGTTTAAAAAACAGCTGATTGAAAAGACAGAAGCTGAACATGCTGACAAAGAGTACCATTTGTTTCCTGTAATGGGGTCAGAGGTCAGAGGTGGCAGCATGCTTTCTAACTGGGGACTTTCTTGCCAACAATGGGGATCGGGGACAACAGAGGCTGTAAGCTCTGTGGGTCAGGCTGTCAGCAGGGTTATCATGTGGGTGGTGGGACTGTCGCACTGGTGGTACCAGAAATAGAGCAGGGGACCACCACAGTTTAGTAACTGCCCTTTGACCTCTGGTGGCTTGGGGCCAGCAGGCAAAGACTTCCTTAGTCCTGGTAGTGTGTGTTGGTGTCGATCAGACAGCCGATATCCCTATTTCCCCTCGGGTGCGGGAACTTGTTGACCCTATAGGTTTCACTGCACACCCTCTGCAATAAAGGCCTCAACTGCTCCTGCTTGCTTGTGTTTTTTCCCACTATTACTAAGAAAAATAGCAACATCAAAACTGTCCCTGTGAACGTCAGAGGACGTAGAAGGGGGAAGGAAAGGCGAGGAGTAAGGATAAGAAGAGGTGGAGGAGGAAGTTGACATGGTCGCAGTGTCTGATTCAATCATGCCCTTCCAAGGCAGTTTGTTTCACTTTACAAGTCTACACAGTGTAATGTTTGTGTGCTTTTGGGTGATAACTGAGGCAGGACCAAGCCTCAGTGGGCGGGTTTATGTGGCAGAAATTGTTTTCGATGCGTGTGTATGTGATGATCTGGGAAAGGCCAGTGTCAGGTGGGCAGCACTAATGTGCAGGAATGCAGAGATTCCACAGTGGCTTTGTGGATCGGCTGTGTCACTGAGACCCCCCCAACCCCAACAGGACCATGGGAACGAACCGAACAGGCGGCACCTTAAAAGCCCTCTCTCTCTCTCTCTCTCTCCTGTTCACACACACACTTATTCACTTGCAGCATTGTACTGTGGGATGAGTGCATATTATAGAGACAGAGTGAGGTAGATTAGATGGCGAGGGAGGATTAGATTCAGTTATGGTATATTTATCCTCTCCATCTCTACAATTTCACCAAGAACATCTGAGAGCCTCAAGCTGTGTGCACCTGCTTCCATTGTATTCAGCTGGTATTGTCTACAATTAAGAACAGACATTTAGAAGCTCCACGCCAACATCAGGCTTTATTGAATAGTCTTCCAGTCTAAAGACACATGTTTGCATTTATTAATTTGTGTGGGAGCGTTTCACTGCCTCTCTGCTTAGTTGTCTATGTGTTTATGGAGTGGACACTTCCTCCCTAAAACAAGGCTGTTAAATGTCTGCTGCTATTAAATCTCTGTGTTGGACAAAGCTTGATTACTGCTTTACACTCCTGGCTTTGATCAGAGCAGCCATCTAAGACAGCTTCCTCCTGATGTAATTTGCTACATCAGCCCACCGAACAGGAAGCCTGATTGCTGCTTCTATGTTTACGTGTTTAAATGTGTGGTAGAGGGAAAACAGAGAGAACAGGATGCAAAATTAACTCCTTATTTAAATGACCCCAGACATGTGGCCCAGGTTGCAGACTTCCTGAGTCTGGGGTTTGGGAGACTTGACATTAGTGGATGGTAATGACCCAGTCACTTGCCTCCCGTCCGCCTACCTGAGTAAATGCATGGTGCAGCTCACACTTTCAGCCATGCATTTCTGCTTGACAGCAAAGATTAGGGGAAAGTTTACAACTATAAAGATAAGCCCATTCTTGTGGAGCCAGACCATTTTGTTGACAGCTGGAAAGAGCTTGTGTGAGACTCATACAGTTGCTTTCTTTTCTGCCTTGGCACTTCCTGAACTCACCTCACCTTCCCAAAATGTATGTTTTTCTGAGATTGTTATATTTTTGTTCACATATTTTCTCCATTCATTTTTATCCTGAGATAAGTCCTCACATTTAAAATCCTCAGCTGATCTCTCTCTGTCTCCCTGCTTCCCTAGCAGCCATTGACTGTGTGGTGGGATCATGGGGCCCCTGGTCATCATGCACATCTCCATGTGGAGTTGGCAGCACAGAGAGAAGTCGCCAAGTGTCTGTTCCCCCTAGAAACGGAGGCACACCCTGTCCCGACCTCAAGCAGCGGCGTGGTTGCTTTGGAAACAACGCCATATGCAGCACTGCAAAAGGTGAGATCGTGAATATTACTTGCCCCCACATGAGTGTGCTTATACATGGACTCATGCTCTGAACTCTGTTACACATTAATTTGTTGTTTCATTATTCTCTGGTGTACCTCTTTACTGTAGGTTTCTTTATCTCCTGCTGCTCTAGTTTGCTCTTAACTGTTGAGTCTCTTTCCCAGGGCAAAAACAAAAGAACACAGATAAACATATTCCCTAGCACAAGAACAATCTTTCATTTAATACATTGGGTCATGGGATGAAATAACAGATGTTTCTGTCATACACTCCAGTGGAAACTTATGTGACATGAGTGCTCATTTCCTGACCTGCAGAGGTGGCAAAGATCCTGCCCGATTCTTTTAAGAGGAACTTCAAGGACCCATGGAGGCGACCACACATGCTGATGAAGGAGGAGAAGGCTAGGTAAGGCCCCCATTATCAGACTGTTCACTGTTGATCCAGCCAGCCCTCTTTGTTTCCATCTCTGGTGCTGACTTTCATGTCCAATCAATGCTGAGAGGAGGTAACTACAGCTGAAATGTGTGGAGAGTAGAATGATCAAGATAAAATAAGATAATTCTTGATTAGTACCACAGCAGGAACATTTTCAGGCCATCAGATACCACTTGATGACAACTGAAGAGGTGAATTTCAAAAGTGCTAGTTATGAATTTTGCATGAAATTTACTTATATTTATTTTCCTCATGAGTATAACTGTATATACAAGAAAAATGTTGTGCATATGCCTCTTTTGTTCCAGCTCCTTTCAATTGCTCTGATTATTACAGCTGGATTTTTACTTCAGGTTCATATCAGTTTTTCTTGAGTTTTGACTTCGTTTCAAAGGTCACGTTAAGATCAACTTTGTGCTCCAAAAGATTAGAAAATACAGACAAAGTCCAAGGTTCCCATCACATGAAGAGCCTTGGAATTGCTTTGACTGTGTAACATGAATGCCGTCATGGAATATTTTCATCATGAGCTGACATTTACTGATAAGGCAACCAAGATCCATGTAAGAGGTGAACCCTTCCGCCATCATGTCATATTTGATCTGAGCTGATTGCAGATGAGCTGGAGAGAAAATCAAAAAGCTGGGAATAAAATGACTGCTGGTTTCCTGACAGACCATAGCCTTTCACACTGATTAAAATGGACATTTGATACCTTTGTTTTGACTGAAGTACAAAGCATCATGGGATTGAAAGACCATTACTCATAAATGTGAGTTAGGGTGATTTCACTCAGACATCTGGTTCCCTCACAGATCCCTCGTGTCGTTGAGCAAACTGACTCAGGAGACGGGATTAAAATGATGTGAAATGATGATCGGTACTTGTCTCTTCAGTTGTATCTGTGAAATTACCTGATGATTATGATGTGGAGGTTAAAACTTGGCAGAAGGTTGTTATGTAGTTCTTAGTTTACCGAACATCCACACAGGTGTTTTTGGCTAATCAGGTTGACTGGACCTCTTCTTAGAACTGTGTGGCCGTGCATAAACTAATTGATTGCACCTTTATCATTCAGTAGATGAAGTTTTATATAAAGTCATAGTTTAACAAATTGCCCTCAATGCTCTGCCCACCCTCAATACTGATGTGGGTGTTCAGCAGCTTCAACATACTCACTAATAACTTTCAAAAATTAAGATAAGGGCTTATGTGTTTTTTTTAAGATTTCTGTGCTATGAGGGGTTTGAATCATTTGTGGTTTTGTGCAGAATGAAGGAAAACCCCTTCAACAACTGGATGTGCACATGTACAGTACTGAATGTGTTAGAACCTCACTGTATCATTTCAGCATAATTTAGAATTAAAAAATCAGAAAACCACATGCTAATAATAACACTGATGGAATCATTGATGCACATTTTCTCTCACATTCTTTTTTTTTTTTTTCAATTTTCCAAACTGCAATTACTGTTGGACAAAGTCTTTATGGATCACTGCACCACCCTACAGGGCATGGTGTTTTGTCACTGGCCGAATAACAGACAAAATAAAGAGTGCACTAGTTCAAAGTTCCTGTCAGAGAAAACACAAAACAAGATTTTATTATTATCTTCAGCACACAGACTGAACTTTGTTGACTTTATGATACTGCAGGTGACCATGTGCGACACTGCTGTATCACCTTCAGATGCAACAAAACAAAAATCTGTTATCATTTGATTTGTCTTTTGTCTCGTTATAGTTGTGATCAAGCACAGCTTGCTGGGTTGGATCATCACTTGACTTCCAACAGTCAGGCCATGTTTGGGTTTGTTTTACTTTTGAACTACTCCAATGGTAGGGGAAGAATAGAGAGGCTTTTTTTATTTAAATAGTAAACCTATATGCAGTAAATGATATCAGTCCAAAGCTCAATCTAAAGATCACAATATTAGATGTTGACCTCTTGGATACAGAGCTGTGTTAGCACATCCTTTGCTCTACAGGATTATCAGTTTCTAAAAAAAACAACTGTGCCATCTGACCTTTTTAAGGTCTGTATTTTTATAATGATGTAAAAATTAAATGCAAGTGAAATCAGGTCACTTATTTCTGAACCTTTATCTTCTCTCTTTCTCTGTGCTTGCAGTTACTGTGTGTACCTGCGGGTGAAACAGGCCAGTGCAGCATGTAAACTCAAACTGTGGAGTGCTCAGCTGGTGAGAGAGAGGGTCGTCTGTGCAGAGTGTCAGAGTGATGCCATGTCAAAGTCAGACCGCTGTGGAGGCGATGGACTAGAGAGCGCCAGGTAAACCAGACAAACCCCCCAAATACTAAAGACATCCATTCATCCATTACACTACTGACAGTTTTTAGTTTAGGGTAGTGGGCATGTGTAGCTTAATGTGGTTTAACCATCTGCAGATTAATATGTGTGTTATGTCTTTGCATGCAGGTAAAGGTAGATGAGCTTAATTAAGCTCAATTAATGGATGTCTATGGGATCAAGCTGCTTCTGAGAGATGAAAAACACAGATGTGTGACTCTTTGTACTCATTAGCCAAGCATATGCATATTCATGTGATGCATAAATCACAAGTGGGATGAAATATTTTGTTAGCTGTGCAATTAGCAGTAAATTACAGCATGAGTATTAGTTTGACAGGACATCAATCTGTGGAGTGTTTACATTTAATTCTATTTTTAATAATATCCATGTTCTGACAGCCACAGTGCAATATAGCAGCATCAATAATCAACCAGACTATAGATTTTAAGTTATCAATTGAACTTTATAATACTTTTTAAAAATCATAACTAACTGTTTCTTGTTGGTTACAACCCCTTCCCCCCCAGAACATTCTGGGCAGCAGCTTCAGTCCCAGGATGTCATGGGTCCTGGGTGCGTGAGTCGTCCTCTGAGGGCTGCCGGTGTCCTCCCTACTCTGTGCTCTTTGTGTGAGCCCACATGCAAACCCCAGACATCCATAAGTAGGGACAAGACTTCCTTCAACACCTCCAGCTCACCGTGGTGAGCCCTGCCAGCTAAAAGCCAGACCCCTCCCATCCAGGTTACTGGACGAGTAACTCATGGAGATCAGCAACATCCTGCCACTTTTTCCTTTCACCTCATACTCTGTACTGTATACACAATTACTAAGCACACAGAAATTCTTGCGTTTAACAGATTTTACCACCACATTATGTACTTATTCTCCTCCAAAGCACAGCAACATCTATATACCTTTTTACCTCTGAATCTTTGCTATCTACCTCCTGCAATGCAAGTGCATTTGTTAATGCGTAATGTATAAATATATAAATATATAATTTTGCTTTATACATTTTCTACTTTTGATTGTGTATGTGTTATGTACATGTGTCTATACACCTAGCATCCAGCAGTTAAAACACCAAACAGCAGTTTAAGGCCCAGCCAGAGACCCTAAATCACCTGTATGTTGGAGATGCTCAACATCCAAATTGTCCCCATTGCTGGAATCATTGAGTCAATATATCTGTGTTTTACAGTGTTGTCCCTGCTTTTCAACAAACACATTCATACCAGCAAGTCAAGCTGAATATCGGGTATTGCTTCTCAGGTGATGAGATTTGTGTCTTTGCCTCCCATCAAGCTTCCTCTTCCGTGTCTGCCTCCACTGATGATCAGGCACTTGTGTTTTTGTAGTTTAAAAGCCATTTAAGAGAATTTCACTGTGGTTCTGTCTGTCCTCTGCATCCAAAACTGAAAAGGATTGCTTCATATCTAATGTTTTCTCTCACTCCCTGCCCTGCTCACAAACCCCATCACCATCACAGGGGCGTTTTATTAGCAGTGTCATCCAATATGACTATCACATGCAACCATGTCACTCACATTTCAGTCAGGATCTCCCCACAGCTCCTTGATCAGCACTTGTTTTTCTCCCCTGCCCTGACTGTGGTTCTAGCCGCTCCTTCCTCCATCTTGTCTACTCCAGGTTGAAGAGGACATATTTAGTGACAGTAAAGAGCTTTTCTTTCAGGAGAGCTATGACTTTCTCCCATGTCTGTGTTTGTTTATTTATTATAAAACACGTGATGATGTTATTAGTGTAGCACAGCATACTCTGTACACTGTCCATTAGTGAGAATAAACAAATATACTGCCATTTCTCACCCCCCTGTTATATTTTCTATTTTATTGCATTTAGATGTTGCACAGACCACTATTAGCATTTCTGACTTCTTCCCCTCTGCAATTACTACTATGAGCTCAGCCCTGCTAAGTATATCCCTCTGGTTGGCCAGTTTTTACACACAGCAGTTAAAAGAGCTTACATACGTACGTAACTCAATGCAAACATGTTTTTGTTGCATTCCTGGCATTTTCTGTGCTGTGGTGTAAATTGGATCTAGACAAGCAGAATGACAGCTAATGTGTATAGTCATGTTTTTGCATGCGGTCCAACAATTTGTGGTTTGTTTATGTGAAGTAGGCCTATCTGCCAGAGATGGTGTATGGACAGGCTAAACACCTGAGGGACTGGACAGACATCTGAACCTTGACTCTGACCCTGAAAGCTGTTTGTAAAGTCACTGCCTTTTGTCCTTGCTGACAGTTGAAACATTTGCCAACCACATGTTATGGAGAGGGGCGACACGGTGTAGTGGTTAGCACTGTCGCCTCACAGCAAGAAGGTACCAGGTTTGATTCCCGTCCCAAGGCCTTTCTGTGTGGAGTTTGCATGTTCTCCCCGTGTCTGTGTGGGAGTTTTCTTAGAGTACTCCGGCTTCCTCCCACCATCCAAAAACATGCATGGGGATTAGGTTAATTGGCTAATTTAAATTGACCGTATGTGTGAATGTGAGTGTGAGTGGTTGTCTGTCTCTATGTGCCCTGTGATGAAGTGGAGACTTGTCCAGGGTGTACCCTGCCTTCCGCCCCTATGAGGATAAGCGGTAGATACCAATTACACCACAATATCAGAACCTTTAATTGTTTTGGTGTAAACATACTAATGCATGAACCACTTTATTGCTTAGTAGTCTGCCTATTCACTGTACAGAAAAGGCAATGAGACTCAGTGGAGTAAAGGTCACTATGATCGCCCTGTGGGGCCCGGCGTGATCAGATTTTATATTGCAAATATTTGTATATAGTATTACTTTATTTCAGTTTTACATTTACATATTCATATCAGCAACCTACATTTAGTTTTTCGAGTTCCAAAACAGTTGATTGAGCATGTTTGTGGTTTTTATTGTAATAAATACAATTTTCTTTTTCAATTTGAATTTGATTATTTTTTGGCCGAATATGTTTATACAGTTATAGTGAAATAATAACTATCTCTTCATATAGATGAAGTTGTGCTGAAGAAAAAAGATACCAAGCATGGGCATGCTAAACATTTTTATGTGGTTTATAGAGACAAAATCAAAAGTATTAAAAAAAAACAGCCAAAATAGGCTCAGGACCCAAAAGGTTAAAGATGTGACCATTTTACTGTGTATTCCACCTTAGGCTTTGACGTGATACAACATTAAAGGCTCAGTTTTACAAATGATCCTCTTGAGTGTGCCAGGCTTTTGAAAGACTTGAAAGGATGAACTTAGTGGCCGAAACCCTGAAACATCTACCCTCAACAGGGAACTGTATCCCCACCCAGGATTACCCCAAAAATAAGAAAAGCAAAACAAAAAGAGAGTGTCAGAAGGAGAGACTGACAGAGCCTAGCTGGACGCTCACCTGTCTGACTGAGGAATCAGTGTCAAACACAGGCAGGCTAAACAATAGCCATCCAGTTACTTAAAAAAACTCTTACTGCCAGTCTTTACAGACTGTTACCATCAAAGAGTCATACTTTACAACCAGTAAAAGCAGACGGAAGAAACGCAGCACAAATCTGGAAAAAAAAGCAAAAGTTACAACACCTCCCTCAAATTTTCACACTGCCAAACCGAGAGAGAGAGAGAGGCAACATGCCACACTAGACATGGTAGTAATGCTGTAATGAGTATAGAAATGACACCACCCAAGATCTAACAGTTCACTCCTGGCTATTTTAATGTAATCACTTGACACTTGAACTTTACCTCCTCCATCTCTCCAGCCACCATCCTCCCTCCTCCCTCTCCCTAGATCCCTCCCAAACTCCCCACCGTCAGCACAACTCTTTATTTTCTCTTACTACAACAGTGGCAATAGAGTGCTGTCAGCCTGACAGTCTATCCCCTCTGAAGCAGGCTTTACCCCCCCTGGCTGCCCTGCCTCTGCTGCTAACCCGCTTTCCAAAGGGCAGGAAGGCCCATCTCTGGCCCAGTGCCTGATGGGCTGCGACAGCAGTGTGCTCTGGGATTATGCCCGGTCAAAAGGGGGGCATTCCTGCACCAGCGGCCTTTGTCACAGCAACTCCACTGTTTGCTTTTGACAAGACAGCTGTTCAATGCCCTCCCGGCCCCCACGGATGGCGTTAAGGGAAAGAACCCAGGGTTTGACTTCCGTTTATCAGTGGTGTCATTGGACGTGTGGTATCACCTCCACCTGAGGTCACTTCAGGCCCAATCTGTGGGTCTCATGATTACATACTAGATGCATATTTCCTTGACCCAAACTTAAGATTTATCTGTATGACTGCATTGCTTTGTCTACTAGAGTGTCCTTAATTCTATCCTCCTATTCTAATGTGTAAAGAATGTTACAGTTACCTGGTATGAGCTATCTATCTTGTCTACCTGTTGGTTTGTGTTTACACCACACATGCAACAGGGGGAATCACGTTTTGTGTGTTGCGGTGTCAGTTGGGAATTATCTGTCCAATGCAACACAACTGTCACCATCTGTGTCCACCCACACACAACTGAAACATGATCATATGTTTGTGTAGATTCCATTTAAATTATATTTAAGGGTGAGTTTTCCTGTTAGGTTAGTCAAATAACACTTGACTACCCTCTGCCTATATTTAAAAAGGTTTAGTTGGTAGTTAAGCAACATTCAAACAAACTTTGCTTCAAATTAAAATAATGAAAATAATGTCTACAAATACGTGTTTGACAACAAAAACAACAACATCTTCTAGCTCTGACATGCAGGGGCCTACTTCAGATTGGGACCCTGGGTAGTTGGTACCCCCATTTTCCTGTGTGGCCCCAGCGTTGTGTGTACTGTAATTACCAAGCCATCCTAATGAAGGCCTGTTGCCACTGTAGGAGCAGCTGGTGCAACACAGAGGAATGATAATGAATGGACGCCTTGACATGAGGACCTGAACTACACACAGCAACACAGCTGGTACACACCAGAGCCTGAATAGTCAACACACACATATCCTATAGTGATCATATTGAAAAAACAATCGCCAGTGCCTTGTTCTAAGGACTGTGACAGATTATTTCCAGGCTTTTGGTGTTAGTACAATAAATATGAGCTTCTCATCTTGGTGCTTTGTCACAATTCATACAAATCAACAGCCAGGCACAATGTCAACATGCACCATGAAATCAATGATTAGTGATGGTATTTTTCTGCAGGAGCTCATGCAAACTCCACCCTGGGAATGTGGCGACACCTTGTGGTTCTTGCTCCACTCTAACAGAAAACTATGAAACACCTGCGACTCCCCTTAGTGTATTTATTGGCTCTGTGGTTTTAGTTAGAATACATCATACACATGACAAATATTCTGATTTTTGAGTGTTTCATTAGAGTTAGCATGTGTTTTAATTTCTTAAAAAAAGATACGGTACTCTGATAATATAGGGAGTATTCCTTAGTTTATTTTATAAAGCATTGCATAACATGAACGTACTTCAAAATTTTCAAAGAATAAAACAAGGCGAAATGTCACAGAACCAAAAGGTTAGCTGTACAATAATAATTATGTGTGATGCATTAATTGGCTTCCACAGCATTTCACTATGTGGAGGCAGGTCCAGGGAGTTAGCACTGTCATATGAGCCAGACACACAAAACAGTCCAGGTTTAGACATTGCTTATAGTGCATAAAAAAGCTCTCACTCTTTTCTCAAACCATTCATCTGTTAGTAGATCTTTGGTGATCGAGAAAAGAAGATCAAACTGATTAACCTCTAATCACAGAAACAACCCACCCAGTGGACCTTGACAGAGTAATTATACACATTTTCCATGGACAAAGACAATCCCTTACATCTCATCTGCACAATTAACAGAATCTTCCCTGCAACGCTCACAAGTTAACAAATCACAGTTGTCTTGAGGTGGAAGAATTCATCATATGAACCTACCGGCATAAAACTGAGAAGAAGGATCAGAATTTACTAATGAAAATAATATTCATACAAATGTCTAAAATGAGCAATAAAAGAACAGTTTATCCAACAGAGGCCAAGATGGAGAGCCAAGTGAGAGGATGACCTGTTGCTGTCTTTGTCTCTGTAAATGTTTTATTTCAGGTTTTTAATCTGTTGGTTCGTGTTGTGGATCTTGAGATCCATCTTGTCCACTTTATTCATCAGAGAATCAATGGAGTCGTCCTGGTCATTAATCTCAGACTGGAGGCCAAGACCCAGGCTCTTCAGTCTGCTCAAGCCATCGCACATCTCATCTAGGTCAAAGAATATCTGACATTAGTTAAACTGATAACTGGTAATACTTAAAGAGATTTCATGATATTGTAAGGCAAACTGTGGAAAATTAAATTTATTTTAACAATACCTAGCAAAACTTAAAAAAAAATAATTAAATTTTACTAAAAAAAAATGTTGCGTTTACTGTGGCTGCATTGTATAAAACTGTAATAAAATGTAAATAGGAAAACTAACAAGAGCATTAAAATGGGTAAACATGTTTTTTTACCCAAATTTTTGTCGAGGGTTTGGTGAGCCTCCCTGAGGTGTCTGTTCTGAGAGTATCCATTCTGTCTAGACGAGCTGTCGTCTGCTGATGCAGAAGCTCCAAAACCTGAAACACAGAAATCAGGAATGGTGGCAGCCAGTTTGCGGAATGATTATACTGAGGCTGCTGTGTAGGCTCTTACCTCCTGTATCCAGCTTTCTCAGATTGGGGTGGCTGGCTTGGTATTTATCTTCATGCGCTCTGCTGCTGGACATGGCAGTCTGTAATCTGAGTCGGATACAGTTCAACCATTTAGTAAAGGACAGTCAATGACAAGAAGCTTGAGATTTTTTTGTTTGATTTTTACTGTGGTATTACTCAAACACTAATTCTGAGTCATTACTATGACGGTTTTGTTGTACAATGCAATCTTCAATTTGGCTCTAAAAATGTCACACAGATAGAAGTGATCTATATGAGACATGAGGATATAGTTGACACAAGGACACATTAAACACAGCTAACAATGACTATACTCTGCGTGAGAGGTGATCCTTACAAGTAAAAAAAATATCATGGTATACTAAAGCAAAATTGACTATAAAATATTTCCTGATACACAACTGACTGATAAAAAGGTTTGCCATGGAAGATACAAGTCATTTCCTCACTTAGTTGGGTGAAGTACTAACATTACTTATATCTGAGCCAAAGTCCTGTATGTTTTTACAGCATACCAAAATATTTCTAAGAATAAAGGACTGAATCTTACCTGTCATTGCCCTGGTAGGCCTTTGGCTCCTCAGGTATTGGTTTTGTCTCTGGTTTGCCCTTGAAGTAACTGACAAGACCACCCCACACACTCTTGATACTGTTTATGTGTTTCTGGCTGGTCTTCAGGTCCTGATCCATGTTGTCCATCATCTTGTCTGCCCTTTTCAGAACCTCACCCTGTCGTATGAGCTCCTATAGAGAGAGAGAGAGAGAGAGAGAGAGAGAGAGAGAGAGAGTCTCTACAATAATGTTTCAGTTGATTATTACCCTCTCAGATGATATAGATAATGTATTAATATTGTGCGCCAGAGTAAAACAAATTAGTTTGACAGACCTCTGCGGTTTCCACACCCATCTTCTCTGACTCATAGATGAGGCCGAGGGAACGGTGACTGCTGTCCACAGCAGACTGAGCGGTACGCATCACTTCTTGCTGGAGGTACCTCTGCCTCCTCTCTGCTTCAGTCATCCCACTGTCACTGGGGTCATCATCGAACCCCCTACTTTTAGGCCTAAAATCTTCCTCATCATCATCATCATCTGCAAACGGGTTGTGGGACTTAGGGTAGGCCATCTGTGGAGCAAACACACAGTGTTTAGACAAAATGAGGTTAACTCAAGGTCTTCAAGCATTTCTAGAGCTTTTGACCGTACCTCATTATCTTCATCAAAACAACTATTTCAACTATTTCTATTTCTATAACTTCTGGTTCTGTAAACAGATGCACAGTGGAAACTATGCTTGAAGGAGAGCAAATTTTTAATTGACTAAAGTTCAAATAATAGTTTTCTGTTATAATCAATTGACTTTTCTGATATACTGATCAAAACATTCCAAATACAGCCTCACAAATAAGTGTTTCTTATCTTCATTTCAAATAACAGCAAACGAAAAAAAAACAGAATACGGGTTGCTGGTCAGAAAAATCAGGTAAGAAATTATACTATACTCAACTACTTTTTTTGTGGGCCTTGGTAGATCGCATTTATCAGCTTTTGGAGTTTCACTAACTACATAAATCAACTGATAACTAAACTGGTAAAGAATAAATGTATCAATACCATGCTTAATTGCAATAACAATTTTAAGAATTATGTCAGCATCAGTTGACACTGTGTCCCATTTTTTTCTTTTTGTTTATAAGCATATATAAATAGAGTAAAAATATATATTTCTATGTCATTTAATTTAAAGTTTGCAAACCTGTGTGCATACATTTTGTGTGTAGCCAATACAATGGCGACAACTGTACCACAGACCACAGTTTCATAATAATAATACAACAAGTGAAAAAATATTGCAATACATTCATCAGTAGCTCGAAGACTCAATGACAGTTGCATTACCTCATTAGGCTTTAGAGACTGACTTTACAAATTTACAATGACTCTCCCATTGATGTCAGTATTTACGTATCTGCAGTATCATTAAATAATGATCTGTGGTAAAAAATGCTGTTGAATACATTCAAAAACGGAACTATGCAGACATTTTTGACAACCGGTAGTATCAGTTAGCAACGATAAAAAACAGTTTTAAACAATGGAGAGACTTTTTCCAATGTTTCACATTAGCATTAACATGTGCTACAACACCTGCTGTGACATATTAACGAACTATAACTGATACTATTGCTACAGTATCTCTATTTTAAGTGTTAAAGCTAGCTACGGGGTGTTGGCAGGCTAGTCAAATGGTGACTAAGCTAACGTTAATATAGCAAACTAACTAGCGTTAAATAACCACACCCATAACGTTAAGTCAATGCGACACAGCGCTACGCCAACATTAAGATTCATTTTTTTTCTCGTATAATAGATGACAGCTAAAATATATCGGGAAAAACCATCAGTACAATCAACTTAACAGACAAACCTTTGAGCGTTAGAGCCGTTGTTGTTGCTCTCAGCTGACTGTTAGCTACAGAGCACTTCCTGTCACATGTGATGACGTTGCCTAGCGCGGTCCCAAAGACTAACTAACAACAAAAACGAACACGGCTGTCCTGAATAACCTTATTTAGATATATACTGTAAATGACACTATGCGACTCTTGTTTGCGTGTCGCCTTTGTGAAAATGTATTGACTTTTATGTACATTTGCATAAGCCCTCGTTAAGCTTGTCCGTGTTGGGTTGCCGTACTGCGGTTTGGGCAGCGCTGCTTGTCTGTTTCCTGTTCGACGTCGTTCGACTCTGTGGTGGTAAACATGTCTGTAATGGGAGGCGGTACGAGAGGGTTTTACTTCAACACAGTCTTGTCTCTGGCCCGCTCTCTAGCTGCCCACCGTCCGGCACCGGTGGAAAAGGTGAGAAAAAAAGCCGAGTGACTCCAAGACTCAAACTGTGAACTGTGTGTTAATGGACGCGCATTAACGTCAGCAACGACATACAACAGCTTCGTTCAGGGTGCAGCTTTGCTTCCGCACAGTCGGATCACTGATCAGAAAGATCAATGATCGGTATGTGTGTCTGAAGTCATCAATTACTGTAGCTGGGTATTTCCCAGTAATAGAAGAAGAGAGCGAAGAAAGTGGCGTCTCTGCTTGCGTGGTTCCTGGTAGTGCATCAGAGCTGTCCGGTTTGGTCATCATCAGCACTGCAGTCAAACAGGTTGACAGAGGAAGGATCACAGTGCGCTGTTTGGCATGACACACCGTAAGGTAGCATAGATAGCAACCTGTTGCAGGGATAGCCAGGTCTAAATGAAGAGTTGTGTTGGGCAAGGTTATATTTTAGTGCTGTTTTATGGAGCATATGGGTTATGTAATGTCAAGTTTTATTGTGTTTTTATGGGAAATGGCCAGTATTGAATCAGAGTGAGATGACTAATAAATGGCTAATAAATATCATCATTCCTTGTGTTTTTTTTAAAGGTGGCAGCACCTGATAGATTATAGTTCCCATTTAGATCGCAACATACAGTACACTTTATTCTTCCCCAAGAGGAAAATATATATAAAATATGTACAAACAATAAATGCTGTAAGATAGAAATGTATAGACTGTATGTAACCCCAAACCAGTGTACATAATGTAATGTACAGTATGTGCAAAACCATGCAGTTTCCTGATCTTCCTGATATACTCTAACAAAAATCAAAACTCAACATTAAAAAATTATGCAATGCACTTTCAGACAGATCTGAGTGCACACATGTAATCTGTCTGATTTCTGTCACAAGTTCATTTCATGATCATAACTCATGATCTCATTGTGCTTTTTCAGGTACAGAAGCTGCAATGTATGTGTCCAGTGGAGGTGCGTGGGGTGTTCACTCTAGATGTGCGTCGCAGAGATGCTGTTATTGCGTTGGCTGTGTTTCTGGTGGAATCTGGCTTACAGGTGGGTGTTGAGGTTGAGCTGTTGAGCCTTTTTAACACAGTGGGTGGGTTTTATCGTCACTTTAAAAATATTTTTTTTAGGCTCTCCCTGCAGTTAATGGATGATATGCTTTTGGATGCCTATTTTGCACAGTTTACTACAAAGTGACACAATAGCATGATATGTTATAAATTATTGGTTTCACTTTATTAGTACTATTATATTAGGCTGCTTTTGGTACCAGGCTCTCAGCATGACTCCACATACTGTATATCACCATGATAAGCTTGTTCCCATAATCTGATTAAACTGGCGATTAGACATGCAGCCGGCCACGTAAGCCTCTAATATTATCACACAGTGATTGCCATTATGTGGAAATGGTGGCTTCAAAGTAATGTTTGATATATTTTCTTTGACCCAGATTTGATTGTGCGTCAGAATTAACAGTACCTCATTTTTGTATTTATCAATGTTTGTTAGACAAACAACAGTGTTGCTCTGTGCCAACAAGTGCCGTTGTGTGTGGTGTGTAATGACTTGCTTTGCTCTGGCAGCACAAAGACATACTTGTTCCGTACTTGCTGAGCCTATTGAGAGGTCTACCACGAGTCCAGTGGATCGAAGAGAGCTCAGGAAAGAAAGGAAAGGGTAAGAACAATCCTCTTATGGTACTATACAGTTTACTTGCAGTGCACACAGTGCACTAGTTGTATTCCTACTAATTTGTATCACAGGCTTATTGAGATTGTATTAATAGACATGTGTTTTTGTTATTTTCTGCTCTTCAGAATATCTCCCAGTGGCAGAAAACTTCAGTTATTGTCTAGTGACTCTTTTGTCAGATGTGGCTCAGAGGGACCTGGACTCCAGACAAGAGGTTGGCTTAAAAGTGGTGATAATATATCATTCGTAGGTGAAGCTGCGTTGCTGTGAGGTGCTAAGTTTCGATATCTCCTACAGATCTTGAACACTATATTGGAGGTCATGCAGTCATTGCAGGACATGTGCCAAACACCTGATAATCATGACAAAGGTATAAACAAACAAACAAACAAACAAACAAACACACACACACAGAGTGAGACACACCCAAAGGCAACACTGTAGATGCTGTTATATCAGTCCTTAAAACCAAAATAAGCTTCATAGATGTGCTCTTGCCTCCAGTCTATTTGTGCAGATATATCGTCCCCAGCCTGCTCGGCATGACTCGAGCATTTGGCCGCTACAGCTACACAGACGAAGCCCTGCTGTCCAAGCTGTTCCCCAAAGATTCGCCCCAGACACACTGCGTCACGGAGGAAACAGAGGGAGTGCGGCGCAGATCCTTCAATGACTTTCGTTCCATCATGCCATCCTCACTGCTCACAGTGTGTCAGAGTGAAAATCAGCGCAGGGCCAACCTGGATCCCTCTGCACAGGTGTGTTTATGTTGTGGTAGAGCCGATTTGGATTCAAGACATGTTTTGTGTTTTCAAGACAACTAGAGGTGACTGCAGTAATTTTATTGTACTAAGTTGGAGCGAGAGGTTTTTTTTTTGTTTGATTTTGATTTGTTAAGCTAGTGGTTAAAGAAATGTTCTGTAATGTTTTGTACTACGCTGCCTCATAGGTCTGTACAGATCCAGGAGGCCACTCACCCTGCTCTCCTACAGCCCCTAGCCCACATTACTTTGAAGGTAAAACTCAAGCAACACTAGCTGCTTTGATTAGGTTTGTGCTGCCTATGTAATGTTCTGTCAACTCATTCGAGCATATCACAAGTCATCTGTGTACTTCTGTATTGCTTATGCACTTCGGAAATGTTTGGTATTTATCAGGGCACACTGCAGACAGATCTCACACGTTTGCTTGGTAACACATACTATGCTTCTCGTGTTTTGTTTTTTTTTTATGTCTTGTGGGCTCTTTCATTTCAGGTGCCTACCTCCCAGACAGCAACACAGTAGATCCTGAGTACTATTTCTCTACAGTCAGCTCCAGTTTCTCAGTGTCTCCTCTCTTCATGGGAGCTGAAAACGAGGTTGAGGTGTCGGTTGATCTGCTCAGACAACTCCTGGGCATGGTACAGTAGCCCACTACCCCTTTAGAGATGCTGCATCTGTTGTCTCCCATCCTGTACACACGTTGAGTCTTTACCAGTGGTTGTGCACGCTCTTGATTTACAGGTGAAGAAGTTTGTTTCTGACTCGTTTTTGAAATCTCTGGATGCCACTATGACAGAGGTTATAGAGGTAACTATGTAACCACTGTCTGTAATCGCAAATTGCAAGTTAAAGTTCTGGAATTGTTAGTTAAATTATCGTCTCTATCATTGTTTCCTCTTTAGTCTAATCCTGGAATCAACCTTTATTACAAAACCTTGAGTGATACTCTTCATGTGTGCGTGTTCAAAATGCTGAGGGACACACTATACTACATGAAAGGTAAAGCATAAATTGCTTATTTATTATACATTTAAGACGCACTGTCACATAGTTATTTTTGTAAAAATGTAGTCTTTTAATTATAATAATCACACACTTTCATGGTCTCTTCTCGTTATGTTTCTCAGCCTTGCAGCCAGCATTTGTACGGCAAGTGCATGACTTTGTGCTGGAACAATTTAGCAGCAGTCAATCAGAACTGCAGCGGGTACTTCATGACACGGGCGGGTTGCCGGTGGAACAGAGCCCCCTCAAGCTGCGTTGCCAAGCCAACGCTGCTTGCGTGGACCTCATGGTGTGGGCTGTCAAAGATGAGCAAGGTAATCAATTATTGCAGAGTGTAAGCAGAACATTGTGTTCAGATACTATGATCAGATAGATACAGGATGTGTTTGATTGTTCTGGTTGCATCATATATCCTGCCTGTTTTTTTCTTTTTTCAGGAGCTGAAAATTTGTGTACCAAACTGTCAGAGAAGCTGCAGTCCAAAACCTCCAGTAAAGTCATCATTGCTCACATGCCCCTGCTCATCTGTTGCCTACAGGTATATTGCTGCACGCTAGACAGATCGCTAAGATATTTATAAGTTTATAAGTGAAATATTACATAGGATACAGGGATTCTGTCTAGAAAATGACTCAAGTAAGTGAGTATTGGGTATTATTGTGATTGCATGGTTTTGAAGCTGACCCACACCTGTGGAGATACATTTAGATAATTTATTAGGTATTTATTTTAACTTTCTCTAAATTGTCTCTTCCTTGTTTCAGGGTCTGGGTCGTCTGTGTGAGAGGTTTCCAGTAGTTGCTCACTCTGCCACAACCTCTCTCAGGGATTTCCTGGTGGTTCCTTCCCCTGTTCTTATAAAACTCTATAAGTATCACAGCCAGTACAACACAGGTACAGAAACTCACAGGAGTTGGTCTGAAACTGGCTGTATAACAGCTGTATAATGTTTTTTTGAATGATGTGCTGTAGCTTATGATGCAGAAACAAATACACGTCAATAACAGTTGTCACATTCAGCTCTCATCCACTATTGATCTGAACAAGTGTTTATTGATGAGTTGCTGCAAATACAGGAAGATGGGAATAAAATTCAGCTTCCTGATGTTAGATTTGGTGCTTTGATCAGCCTTTTTCTTTTCCATGCAGGATCATATTTAATCTAATGTGTTATATTGTGATACATTTTAAGTTGCTTCTTATCAATGCCCTTTTTGTTGATGTTTCTCTCTCTGCACTGTTATCCCTGTTTTTTTTTATTTAAAGGCACAGGAGAAATTAAGATAAATGTGACCAATGAACACTCCCAGTCCACCTTCAACCTCCTGTCAAACAGGAAAGACCAGCCGTCCATGTACGAGCAGCTCAGAGACATCTCTATTGACAACATATGCAGGTCAGACACAAACACCTGGCATAGTTGTGATAAGAAGATACAATTTCTAAATTAATAATTTCTAAAAATGTTCATCGCTGTGTGTATCTCTCAGGTGTCTGAAAGCTGGTTTGACCATGGATCATGTGATAGTGGAGGCCTTTCTGGCCAGTCTTTCCAACCGGCTGTATATCTCACAGGAGAATGACAAGTGAGCAACATTTCTGTTTGGGGAAAAAAAATCTTAATTCTCTAAAATTGTCAATTCTCCAAAATTAAAAATTGTCTTTCTGCCAGGGATGCCCATTTGATCCCAGATCACACCATTCGAGCATTGGGCCATATTGCTGTGGCTCTAAGAGACACTTCTAAAGTCATGGAGCACATCCTACAAATCCTTCAGCAAAAGTTCTGCCAGCCTCCATCACAGCTGGATGTTCTCATCATCGACCAGCTTGGCTGCATGGTCATCACAGGAAATGTAAGTGCAATGAGAACACATTTTTAGAACATCTTGCCTCCATTATTTAACCACATAGTTATGGCTGAAAATGGGTATTAGGGCAGCAGGAGCTTATTCAGATCTTCAAACCATTTGCATAGTTAGAGAGGCAGACTTATTTCATGGTAAGTGTGATACATTGAAGCAATGTAATTCCTTCTATAACCCAGAGGCACTGACACACTGTGATTACTGCTGGCTGGTGCTACTTGCTCATTACACTATGCATTAAGAATAGCTTCCAGTTTTCCACTTCACACCCCCCTTGGGTGTAATGGCTGTTTTTGACAGCCAGCGCACTCAGAGCACGAGAGACGACATAAGGACTGGACTGAGAAAATTGTTATAAGTAGTAAGACGATTCTATAGCGAATAAAGCATTTTGAATTGTATCTTGAGTTTGACCTATGCATGCACACAATCTTACTTGTATGTCTTTCCTGCAGCAATACATCTACCAGGAGGGATGGAACCTGTTCCAGCAGATCAGTGTGAAGGCCAGCTCTGTGGTCTACTCAGCCACCAAAGACTACAGAGATCACGGCTACAGGTCAGCATCTTCTCCCAAGTAGTCAGCACTAGTTACATATGATAAATAAGAGTTGATAAAGAAATACCTACAGCAAATATTTATATTGGTCTTGTGTAATTTTAAGTCTACAGTGAACTGTGTTTTTAACAGTTATCTATGATGTCTTCTCCCCCAAGGCACTGCTCTCTGGCAGTGATAAATGCTCTGGCCAACATTGCAGCCAACCTGCAGGGGGAGCAACTGGTGGATGAACTGTTGGTGAACCTTTTAGAGCTGTTTGTCCAGCTGGGCCTGGAAGGAAAGAGAGCAAGTGAGAGGGCCTCAGACAAGGGACCAGCACTGAAGGTACAGGAACATCAGAACACTACAGGAAACTGATGGCAGCATGTCGCTAATTTGGTAATGGCTCTTTATCTTCCGTAGGCATCAAGTAGCGCTGGTAATCTTGGCGTCCTCATTCCAGTGATTGCTGTGGTGAGTGTATGATGTCTTTACAAACCACTGGAGATATGAGAGTATGTGAGTGCGTCTGTTGAAAGTGGTTCGTTACCATTTAACTTGATCCACAAATATTGACCTTGTTGGCTGCAGTATGAACATTCGTATCTCCTTGCATAACCTATTTTATATTAAAATAATTATATATGTGTGTGTGTGTGTGTATGTATATATATATATATATATATATGTATGTGTGTGTGTGTGTGTGTGTGCATTTTTTTCTTGATTGGAAATGACACAGGTGTCTCCCAGATGATATTAAGACGATGTTCAAGAAGCATCATTGTGGAAAAAATATTTCTCAGCTTTTATTTACATTTGAACAAAAAGTGGCATGTCCAAAAATATTCATACTTTGCAAACTGTCACAGTCTATGGGAAAGTTGTATACCATTTCAAATAGTCCAAGCTGTTCTAAAGTATCCTATTTACCTTGATTCATTGGGAACAGATGTTTTAATCAACTCAGCAGGTGAAAAACAGCAGCTCTCTGCATCTGGTTTGTGGTCATGGTTAAGACAAAGGAGCTCACTGAGGACCTGCGGCTGCACACTGTGGCTGCTCACAGGTCAGGAAAGGGCTATAAGGCCATATCTAAATGTTTTCAACTTCCATTGGCTACAGTGCAAAATATAATTAAAAATACAAGATGTTCTGCACTGTGGAAAATCTCAAAGGATGTGGTCTGAAGCCAAAAGTGACACCTGTGTTGACAAGGAGGATAGTCAGAGAGGCAAACAAAAGCATGCTTGGCTTTTTCAAATATTCATCTGAACAAAGAAGAAGACTTCTGGTCTCCTGTTTTAGGGTCAGATGAAACAAAAATTGAATTGTTGGCCACAGTGATATATTCTTCATTTGGCGTAAAAATGGAGAAGCCTTCAACCCTAAGAACACCATCCTCACTGTCAAACATGGTGGAGGAAACCTGATGCTTTGGGGGTGTTTTTCACAGTAAACGGCACCATGAAAAAAGAGCATAAAGAACAGCGATATCAAGTAGTCTGCAGTGATACTTGGCCTTCAACATGACAATGATCCAAAACACACAGCAAAAGTGGTGAAGAAATGGTTAACGGACTAAAGCATTAATGTTTTGCAGTGGCCCAGCCAGAAACCAGCTGAGAATCTGTGGAGGAGCTAAAGATCAGGGTGATAGCAAGGAGGCCCTCCAACCTGAAAAAGCTGCAGCTCATCGCTAAAGATGAATGAGCAAAAATACTAGTGGAGACATGCAAAAAGCTGTTCAGCAACTATAGCGTTTGATTGCTGTAAGAGCCAATAAAGGCTTCTTTTATTGATTATTGAGAAGGGTATGAATAATTTTGGACATGCCACTTTTTGTTAAAAAAAAAGCGGAGAAATATTTTTTTCCACAATGATGCCTCTTGTACATCATCTTCTGGGAGACGCCTGTGTCATTTCCAGTCAAGAAAAAAAATTGCTTGTTGAATAAAAGTAACTTTAAGTCAAAAACTGCCAGGGGTATGAATAATTTTGGGCTTAACTATGTGTGTGTGTGTGTATGTGTGTGTATACATATGAATTCTCGGCGAGTAGTTTTATGTTATTTTTATTATCCCCTTTCTTGTGTTATTCACATTTCCATAGTCTTTCTGAAATTACCACTTTTTTGTGCACATTTCTCCATTTGCCTCATTGCATAAGCTAAAACTTTAAGAGACACATAAAAAGCATTCAGTCACTCTGAGGGACTCACAAAGACTTGAATATGTAGGAGAACTTCAAATGTTCAGGAAAAGAATACATTCACACAAAAACTAATGACCTGATTTTACACTTACATATTGTACTAAAGTCACTGATTATTAAAAAAAACAACACCAAACCTATTAAAATCTGTGTTGTTTGATATGGGTGTTCCAACCAAACATAGAATTTGTAGGGAATATTTTAGCTGTTTAAAAAAAGCTTTTGGTCAAATTTAGCTCTGTGAAGGATTGACCACCCGGCCCATGAACACAAGGCAGTCTGTGCGGTGCTCGTAGATCAGGAAGAGGAAGGGATGGTCCACAGTGAAGCGGATCTGAGAGGAGAGGGGCATGAAGCCCACTTGGGTCAGAGCAGCAGCCTCAGTCCCCTCTTCATTCACAGTGATGGTTCCCTGGTGCTTCAGCTGGTGAAGGAGATCAGAAATAGTTTGTGTTGTTATTGATTGCAGTCGATCATGTGTCCAGGTGACTTAATGACAACAATCTCATATTTATTTTGCCTGATTTAGTCTTACCCAGTTCATGGAAACCTTTTCAGAGGTCATTCCAGAGAAATCTCCACTCTCCTGGAACAAGTCTGTGAGGCCCATCTCCTTCAAATTTGCAATCAAGTCATAGTTCTGCTCCAGTTTAAAACGAGGTAACACCACCTCTCGAGTCCTGATGGGAGGCAGAGAAAATTATTGAAATCTCTCTAGGTGTAATCATTTCACCTACGTCACTAACTGTGAATTCCACTGAATGAGTTTATTGATGCTATTAAACCTGTTTGTCATGTTTTTGAGCCACTTGTCGACAACAGTGGGAGAGATCTCCTGTTCCAACCTCCTCATGCCAGTAATCTTCCTTGGCAAAGCAATGAGCATGCTGATCTGCCCTGTGTAAGGGAGCTGAAAATAAGAATGTTTACATCATTATTATCATTGTTATTGTTATTGTTATTATGCCGCCTAGTTTACGTATAAACCAGTTTGTGTTTGCAAGTAGATTGGCCTCCCACCTGTAGGATGTCACACTCTAGTTCGTGGTCGGCAGCAGCCAGATAGTTCCCCTTCTTGGTCATCATTGGCACGCGTACATTTGTTTTTTCGTTAACTCTGAAGTTGCGATAGTGAGTCATTTCTTTGGGGAATTTTTGTTCCCATGTACCTGTTTATACAAACAAGTTTACTTGATTCAAATAACCAAACAAAGTAGACAGATGTGCTGTAAATTTGCTTTCCCCACAGATATGCAGAATACACATCATTTGAAATTAGAGGGAGGGCAATGTGTCCTCATTATCACCCACCTTTGAAGTACAGGTAGTTGAGCAGCATCAAGACCATATTTGGGTCCACACTCTTGAGTGGTTCCTTGATCAGCCCTTTGGTCAGCTTTAGGATGCGACGGTTTGCCTTTTCCAGAAAGGAAGGATCCTTGAAGTCCACTGACTGCGGCTCTGCAAAATAATAAGCCTTTGTCTCGGCCCGGAAAGTGTCTTTCACTGCGACATCCTTCTTTACGTAGACATCGTTTACAGATCGTAGCGTGTATCCAAAGTTCCTCCTGAATAGCCTGTGTGTCAGCTTCCTGAAGAGCTTGTGCACTGTTGTGTTGTCATAATGATGGCTGGCATTCACAAAGTCAGCGAATCCCAGAGCTTTGTAGATCTGATCGTGGGTTCCAGGTCCTACCCCTAAAGACATCATCCCCATTGCGATGGAGATCCCAGCAGGTGCTAGCAGGATGTTGTCACTCTGGTTGACATCATTGCGAAGACTCCGATAGATGTTAAAACCGAAATGGGCGTTGACAATGTTGAGGCGTTGGAGGCGAGACCGACCTTGGAACAGCCGTAGGAGTCTGGCACGGCGGATCTTTGGGTCGGAGGGTTCGGCAAAGATGTCGATATCTGGGGCGGGTGTGGCGATCTCATCTATCTCATCCCCTTCACTGAAACACACCATAAACTCATCATCCAGCCATTTTAAAGTAGAATCACTCTTATATGTTTTTGGATTTTGTTCCCAAAGCACAATGCATTATGCAGTAGGCCTAGATGATTAATAAGTAACATATAGAGCAAATATTTTGTCACACATCATGTTTGAATACACTTTCTTACATATAAATATTCCGATCAATGAATCAGGGAAACTCTCACATGTATAAAACTTAATGAGCCTTCCATGTACACGCCATTTTTGTCTTTATTATTTATTATTATTATTTCACACCTCAGCTTCTTCTCTCAACATTTTACTTTTGGTATAAGCTACTGGACGTAACAACAGTTAACACTCACATGTAGTCATCACTGCCCGCGGCCAGGATCTTATCAAAATCAATATAGTCTTCGTCCTCAAAGCCATCAAAAACGAGGTCATTAGTAACAGTGTTTTCTTTGTGGATGGCCTCGATGTCCACTGCAGCCCCTGGTTCAAAGCCTCTGGGTTCCGGTGTAGGGTCAGTGAAATGAGAGCTAAGGTCTTTGATCCCAGCCAGGGATGGACTGACCAGCAGACAGCCCACCCAGATGATGTTTATGACCCACATGCTGAAGGCTGAGCCAGAGGGAAAGGACTTTTAGTATGTCCTATAATCTGATCAGTGTCTCAAATTACAAGTTCTGTAGGAATCTGGAGGAATAACATCATGACTTCACTGGTTTAAAACAGAAAATATGTCGAAATACTCCCTTTATATCACATATTAGCACATATCTCACTCTGTCTTACCTTTACTGTGTGCTGGCGGGAGGTGCTGTGTTACTTCTGTCTGTAGGACTAAGAGCAAAGAATTGAATACAAAACTGAACTTTGATGTTGGCTCCTCCTGAACAAATAGACCAGATCAAACAGACCAAAAAGTGCTGTGACTGCCCAAATCTTTAACTCTTCACAATTCAGCTAATCTCTTCAGAAGATATTAAGCTATTAAAGGACTAGTAGTCTGGTAAGATATGTTTGAGTGTTATTTGGATATGTTTACTTTATTCAGTATGTAGCATTTTAAAAATATTGAATTGTATTTCATTCCCATATTACCATTCCTATAGAATAACTCAATTTATAGATAATTTGAGAAATACAGCATTAATCACTCTATATTTTCTTCTTCTCATTTTCATCTCACAGTTGACCCGGCGGCTTCCACCAATCAAAGAGGCCAAGCCCCGTCTCCAGAAGCTGTTCAGGGACTTCTGGTTGTACTCTGTGGTCATGGGTTTTGCTGTGGAGGGGTCAGGTGAGTAGCTGATCAGTGTGACGTTTCAGAACATCAAGCTGTCCATTCATTCATTTGCAGGTCATAGATATTATTCTCTCAGGCCTTTTACAGTTGCAAAAGGCAGTTGTGAAAATGTGGTGAATGTTCCTTTAAGTAATTATGGAAATTGATTTCACTCTAGATGGGGGATAGAAATATCTTAGCTGTGTGATAAAGAGGGTTATTTAAATGTGATAAAGACAGGTGTTTGGCTTCACCATCATCAGCATCAAAACATACTGAAGTGTATTTTTTCACAGCTCAAATCAGAGATATGAGAATACCAACATTTGTGTCATTACATATGTTCTTTCCTTCCAGGGCTTTGGCCAGAGGAATGGTATGAAGGTGTGTGTGAGATTGCCACCACATCTCCTCTTCTCACCTTTCCTAGTGGAGAACCACTCCGCTCAGAACTGCAGTACAACTCTGCCCTGAAGAATGATACAGTCACACCAGTATAGTGTTTTTTTTTTTTGTTTTTTTTTTGCAGTAAAGTTGTAAAATACTTTTGAACAACCACAATAGGCCTAATCTCTAAATTATTCACCAGGCCGAGCTGAACGAGCTGCGAGCAACCATCAGCAATCTCCTCGATCCACCTCCTGAAGTATCTGCCCTCATTAACAAGCTAGACTTTGCCATGTCCACGTACCTGCTCTCAGTCTACAGACTGGAATACATGAGGTCAGCTCCTTTTACTCTTAAGGATCTGCTTACATTTTATACAATAGTATGCACTGCGTATCATGTTTATATGTAAGACTATAAGTAAGCAGACAAGTATTGACTCCTGCAGCCACAAACATTTCACTTGCACTACACCATGTCAGTTTGTACTTGAAGATTGCTTTTCTGTAGCTTGACCACAAGTGTGCAGTATAGAGTTGTGTATGATATGCTGTGAACAGAGTCACTTCCTCTATATTTGATCCCTTCATTGCCTATAAATATCTTTATTATCTGTCATTGGTTCTTTGATAAAATTAACAATATTTTTTACAGTAATTACAAACACTAAGGTTATTATCAGAATATTTATTATTATCAGAATAGGATACATTATATCCTATCCTATCATATTGTATCCCAAAACCTTAATAAAAAGTAATATCATTCTTTCCTCTTGTGCTCTTCCAGGATGCTGCGATCCAACGACCCCGACAGGTTCCAGGTCATGTTTCGATACTATGAAGACAAAGCCATCCAGAAAGACAAATCTGGTGAGCGCTTCACACGTTCACCTCTGGCCACTCTTTACCTCATGCTGTGGAATTTGATTCCTCAAATTCCCGCTTTTACTCTCCTTAGGCATGATGCAGTGCATTATTTGTGTTGGCGATAAGGTGTTTGACGTCTTCCTCCAGATGATGGCTGAGAAGGTAGGTGGCATAGTTTCTCTTGAAACTTCAGGTGAATTTAATTCTTCATTGTCAGTGAATAATAGCCACATTTCTCATGTTTTCAGCCCAAGACCAAAGAGCATGAGGAGGAATTGGAGCGACACGCCCAATTCTTGTTGGTCAATTTTAACCACACCCACAAGAGGATCCGCAGAGTGGCGGACAAATACCTCTCTGGTTTGGCTGAGACGTGAGTATTATCATTGTTCACCTGCATCTGCCTCCATCATGTTATATACAGTATGAATCCCATTTTTTATGTGTTTTACCTCTGCTAGATTCCCCCATCTGCTTTGGAGCGGGCGTGTGTTGAAGACCATGTTGGACATCTTGCAGACACTCTCTCTGTCACTTAGTGCTGTAAGTGGGAGGCTGGTGTGACCAACACAGAGCCAGCGTAGGATAGTCTCCTCTGGTCCTTTTAATGAATCTGTTTAAATTATTTTTGCAAATTTCTTCTCTGATTACTCAGGACATTCACAAGGATCAGCCGTACTATGACATTCCAGATACGCCGTACAGGATCACTGTTCCTGACACATATGAGGCCCGAGAGGTGAGTTGAGACTGTTATTGTGCCTGGCAGCACTAGAGGGCAGCACTGTATCGATCTTAAAGACATTCAGTTTGTACAAATTTCACAAATAGCCTTAAAATAACCATATACTGGCATATTTATCTCCTTGTAGAGTATAGTGAAGGACTTTGCTGCTCGATGTGGTGAGATCCTAAAAGAGGCAATGAAATGGGCTCCTTCAGTCACAAAGTCCCACCTCCAGGTGAGTTTCAGAAAGGCCAGAAAACTGGTCAACACACTCAATTAAAGAGGTGCATTTTATTGTAGCTACTATTAATTAAGTAAAAAAAATGCCTATACTGCAAAGTGTGTCTATAAAAAGTAATTGATGGTCTTGACTTGATGGAAAATTGAGTCTAAACTCTAAAGTCGGAACTCTCTGTATACTCTGAATTCATCTGTATAGTTTAAATTTAGTAAATAAATTAGTTTAGTTTTTAAGGAATGTATATTTTGACTGTAAAGGATATTTATCATTGTTGTCCCATTCCCATCCTGTTTTTCGTTCATACCTATGTCTTTCATGTATGCTGTGTGTTTGCAGGAGTACCTGAACAAGCATCAGAACTGGGTGTCAGGACTGTCCCAGCACACAGGCCTGGCCATGGCCACAGAGAGCATACTGCACTTTGCAGGCTACAATAGACAGAGTACTACACTTGGTGTGAGTCTCTCACACACATACACATACACACGGGCATCCATTACACAAAAAGCCTTTCCCCAGATTAAAGGCTGAATTTATACAAAATGAAACATCCCAAATTAATGGTGATGTCTGAGCTACCTATCACTTTTGGACCATACTGCAAACTTTAAAAGCAAAACAGTTCTCTTACAGGCCTGCTGAGTTGATGCTTATTAACACTTGTCAGACATGACTTTCTCATTTAACAAATGTGCCATTTAGTTGCAAGATGCAGTTTTGTTAACACTGAGCAGAAGTGTCTTGTAAACTTTGTGTGTTTTAGTATGTGTTTTATCATATTCTCTCTCTGTATACACCGGGTGTCTAGTTGCCTAGTTATTTACAGCATTGTATGTCCATGTGTGCCAGCTTATTTGTCTGTGTGACATTAATTTGCTTGCTATGCAATGCATTGCCTTTGTGTTCTTGGCCTTGCATTCTGCTATATCTGTCTTTTCATTTGCTTCATTTGTTATATTTTGTCTTTATTAAACTGCACCGAACTACCTACCTGGTTGCTTGGCCGGTTTGCGGATTTGCTGGTTACCTGGTTACTTACCTACAATGGACGGGTGGGTTGATTGACTGGTTGCCTATTTGGCTAACTGGTCATGCTGGTGCTGTCCTCCACCATGCGGCCAACCATAGGCTGCTTTCCCTCAGGTTGGTCTGAACTCTAAATACAGAGAGACAGTGATCAGTCATGATACCTTCAGTATAGCCAGAAGTGTCACTGTACAGCTATGTAACTGCTCTCCAAGCTTGTGGCCCTTAGTGGCCCCTAAACTGTGTTTTTCATTAGACCACCCAGCTGACGGAAAGACCAGCATGTGTGAAGAAGGACTACTCCAACTTCATGGCATCCCTCAACCTGCGCAACCGCTACACAGGAGAGGTGAAGTCTTAATATTAAGATGATGTGAATTCCCCAGACTCTCTGCACACAGCATGCTTCATACCTGTTTATGTGCTGTCTAGGTGGCTGGTATGATCCAGTTCTCAGAGGCTACTCACAGCCAGTCAGACCTCGACAAGCTGATGATCCATCAGATGACCAGTGCTCTGGACAGCAGCGATCCAGAGGCCTTCACCCAGGCAATGTTCAAGATGGCCGCTCTGCTCATAACTACCAAAAGTGAGCATCTCTTCCTCATTTCAGTTTTATTGAATGATTTCTAGAAACATTTTTGTAAAGTAATTAACTTTCTTCATGTTGTCGTTCAGACTGCAATCCTCAGCTCCTGCACCATCTATGTTGGTCTCCTCTAAAGATGTTTACAGAACATGGCATGGAAACGGCTATTGCTTGCTGGGAATGGCTCCTGGCTGCACACAACGGGGTGGAAGTGCCAGTATGTATACTCATATCATAATCAATTGAAGAATTTGTTAAATGAATGTGTATATGTATATATTGTAGCGTAGATTCATTCATTGCTTGTCTTTTTCTTCTACATAGTTCATGCGTGAGATGGCCGGTGCATGGCAGATGACCGTAGAACTGAAGATGGGCTTGTTTTCAGAGGCTAAGGTAGAAGCCGGCCCTCTGGCTGTGTCAGAGGAGAGTCAACCTGCACCCTGTGCACCTGATGTCATACCCCACTTCCTCTGGATAGAGGTCAGGCTGACATAAACGTCTGCTTTGTATTCCATTTATTGTTGTCTGTATAGACAACTTATGTTACAGCTGAAGTTGTTTTAAACTTCAATATCACTCAGTAGCAAGTAACTTGAGATCGGTAAAATATGCTCATGTTTATGCTGTTATGCTACACTGAAGTAACATTTGAGAGGACTAACGCATCATTGTTCATTCTTTCTGTTCTTCCTCCAGTTTCTGGTGCAGAGGTTTGAAATAGCAAAGTACAGCAGTGCTGACCAGGTGGAGATTTTTACTGCCATTTTGCAGAGATCTCTGTCTTTGAGTGTCGGTGGACCCAAAAGCAGCCTGAACCGACATGTTGCTGCTATTGGACCAAGATTTAGGTAATGTGTCTCATTATTTCAACAGCAAATTGGTTTGATCTTAAACTCTGTTAGAATTAAATAAATAAAGACTGTATCCTAAACTTATTTCAGACTGCTGACTCTGGGTCTGACTCTTCTGCATGCTGATGTTGTGACAAATGCAACCATCAGAAATGTCCTTCGAGAGAAGATCTATTCCACCGCTTTTGACTACTTCAGGTAGAAAAACTATCAAATATGCTTTGTCAACAAAAAAAACACTTTTCATGTGACAAAGCTGTCTCTCTGTCCAATAACTTCTTTACCATCTCTGTCTTTGTGTAGTGTCACGCCCAAATTTCCCACTCAGACGGATAAGAGGCTGAGAGAGGACATCAGTATAATGATCAAGTTCTATGCCAGCCTGCAGTCTGATAAGAAGTACCTGGCTGCCAACCAGCTGGTTCCTCCAGGTACAGGACTGAGAGAACAATGGCCTAATCTTTCACTTATTATGACTGAATTAGGAACCTCACATAGCCTGAAAATTCACACTATGTGGATTTAATTTTCCTTTTTCTAGATCCCCAAGACATGTCTGTAAACAGCCTGTCCGTCGTGACAGGGACAGATAGCAGGAGCAGTCTTGATGCAGCTCTGGGCCAGAGGCAGCAGGTGGCTCAGGGATGGATAAACACCTATCCTCTGTCCTCCGGCATGTCCACCATGTCCAAGAAATCAGGTAAAACACACACAGGATGTCAAACTGTGAACTGTGAAACCTCCATCTGCATAGATGAAATAAGCCATCAATAATAGAATGTTTCCTCTCTCAAAAATGTATCATAAATATGTCATTCCTATTTCAGGACTGTCTAAAAAAAGCAACAGAGGCACTCAGCTTCACAAGTACTACATGAAACGCAGGACTCTTTTACTGGCTTTGCTGGTATTTACATTTTCTCAGCCACTTTGTCTGTATTCACAAATATGTGATGATAGAGAAAACTGTTAGATGTAGTTCTGTAAATGGTCATGGCCATTTTCTGTATGTCTCTCTGTAGGCAAGCGAGATCGAACGGCTGACGACGTGGTACAACCCGTTATCCACTCAGGAGCTTGCTATTGCCACTGAGCAGTCGGTGGAGACCAGCATCGCTAACTGGAGGTCCAAATACATCAGTCTCACGGAGAAACAGTGGAAGGACAACATCAATCTGGCCTGGAGCATAGCACCTTACCTCGCCTTGCAGCTGCCTGCCAGGTACACAGAGAAATAAGGAACAAGTTTCACCACCACACACTGCTAATGGGTCACAAGTGATGAGTCTATGATAAACTGTGTGTATATATGGCTATAATGTGAATAGAATATGGTTTAGTTCCATGTACATGAAAACGTATTACATAACAAATTCAATTTATCTCAACGGATAAAGTCCTCCATTGGTCAGGCACCTATTCAGTTTTTTTCTGTTGTTTTTCAGATTTAAAAACACAGAGGCGATAGTCTCTGAGGTCACTCGCCTTGTGCGAATGGATCCAGCTGCTGTGTGTGATGTTCCAGAAGCAGTGAAGGTGAGATCCTCCACCTGTCACTATGAATCAACAGCATGGCAGTGGTGGCTGTCATCCAAACTAACACTACAGTATGTGGGTTTCCTCTCTGTAACTGTCAACAGAGTTCGAGGAACCACTGTGCACCTATACATTTGTTTTCAGCTATTCCGGCTCTAGCTTACTCTCAAATCTAATCTTCACCTTCCAATAAGAATAATAACAGTATGATTTGTCCTGTTTGGCACAATGAACCCTACATATACTATGATTGTGCATGTGTTATATAGAAGGCCTTATGAGAATAGACAGCATGGCTTTCAACATGTACTGTAGCTTACATTCCATAGCCACATGGTGTGAGGTCTATTTGCTGTCACTACACTGTGACAACTTTCTGTGTTTCCAGTCTGCTCTTATTATGTATGTTTTGTTAATTTGTTTTCTGTGCGGTTAGCACTATTGCCTCACAGCAAGAAGGTACTGGGTTCGAATCCCTGGCCCGGGACCTTTCTGTGTGGAGTTTGCATGTTCTCCCATGTCTGCGTGGGTTCTCTCCGGGTACTCCGGCTTCCTCCCACCATCCAAAAACATGCATGGGGATTAGGTTAATTGGTTAATTTAAATTGACAGTAGGTATGAATGTGAGTGTGAGTGGTTGTCTGTCTCTATGTGCCCTGCGATGAGGTGGCGACTTGTCCAGGGTGTACCCTGCCTTCCGCCCTAAGATAGCTGGGATAGGCTCCAGCCCCCCGCGACCCTATGAGGATAAGCGCTAGATAATGGATGGATGGATGTTTTCTGTGCTCGTACTTCCTTCTCCTATTTTTATGTTTAAGCTAAAGATCTGTGATTAAAGGCTCTGGACCTCATTTTGCATTTGAATATGCACTTGATTGCGCCATCACAATAATCATGGGGTAGCTGTGGCTTAGAGGTAGAGCTCTCCATGATGTTGAAGTGTCCATGGGCAAGACACATACTCAAATTTCTGAAGGCTGAGCCATCACTGTGAGTGGTGATTTAGAATACATCCATTGGCACCTTGCATGGCAGCGTCTGCCATAAGCGTATATGTACTGCATATGACATATAGTGTAAAGCACTTGGAGTGGTCACAAGTGCAGTTACAATTTACCACAAATAGCTTTATATTCACTTAATATAAATCTTAATAGACAGGAGTTGTGCAGGTCTTGACTGCTTCATTGAACACTTTAGACTCTCGTTGGCTTCAAGGATTTAAACAAAGCCCCACCACATCTCTGTAAAGCAGCATAGTTAAATGGAGGAAGAAAAGTTTTTGTTTGTCACTGAGTGTTTTGCTTTAGGTCATATTCTGAGAAATGTTGGTGTCATTGAGGTAATCTCTTTCCCTCCATTTGCCTCTAATCCTGTTCATTTAGTTCTAGCTGACTGAACTCTTAATGAGCCTCGTCTGAGGAAGAGGCAGGGGAGCCAGAGCATGGCCTTTCCCAAAGGCCACTATAATTTAGGAGATGATCCTCCTTGACATGTCATACTTGTTTATTCCAGTCACATTAGTAACTAATAAACAGTTTCCTCTGGAGGCTAGTTAGCACACCACCAGGCTGGGGCTGTAACCTTGCATCAGATTGCTGTCATATTTGATGCAGATATATGGATTCTGTGATGCATGCAGCGCATACAGTAATAGTAAACTCCATTCTAGTATTGATTTGGCTCAAACCTGAATCATTTTTGACACATTTCTCCATTTACTTTCTACTTTCTTTATTTTTCTTCAGTTCTTGGTGACGTGGCACACAATCGACGCTGACTCTCCAGAGCTGAGTCACATCCTGTGCTGGGCCCCAGCAGATCCCCCAACTGGACTGTCCTACTTCTCCTCCTTGTACCCTCCTCACCCCCTCACAGCCCAGTACGGGGTCAAAGTACTCCGCTCCTTTCCTCCTGTACGTTTATGTATGCAGTACACATACACAGTCAGCTCTTGCCTTTCCTGTTGGATCTGTTTGTGTTTTCTGGGATTTATGGTATTTCCTTTTTTCTCCCTTTTCTTCTCCACCTTTTCTAGGATGCCATTTTGTTTTACATTCCCCAAATTGTTCAAGCGCTTCGTTACGACAAGGTAGTTATGAGAGTCAGCACATGCATATATGCACATATCTTTCCATGATTAAATCATCAGAAGTTTCTTTGTCTCCCCATCCTGTTACGTCCACCGTAGATGGGTTATGTCAGAGAGTACATCTTGTGGGCCGCTCAGAAGTCTCAGCTCCTGGCTCACCAGTTCATCTGGAACATGAAGACCAACATATACCTGGACGAGGAAGGAAACCAGAAAGACCGTGAGATATTCACTCAGCACATGCACATTCACACCACAATACATGGACGTCCAATTGTTAAAAAAAAAAACTATGATCCTCTCTCTCCCTGCAGCTGATATAGGTGAGCTGCTGGAGCAGATGGTGGAGGAGATCACCGGCTCTCTGTCTGGCCCAGCCAAAGACTTCTATCAGAGAGAGTTCGACTTCTTCAACAGGATCACCAATGTGTCCGCCATTATCAAGTATGAACACAACTTTTTTTAATTTCAGTTAACTATGTGACTGAGGAGTCACTCAGCAGTTACTATCACTGTGGCAACCTTTGATTGCTTCTAGACAGACACAGCTCATCATTGCAGTTTGACACATAATGCACCCAGGATGTTTTCAGGCTCTTCTACACTTATTTTTGCTGTCAGCAAGAAACTTTATTCACTCAACTCACCATGTTCAACACCTTACACACATTATTGGTGTGTTTCAGCAGTACTGAAACTGCAGCTAGAACCTTAACTTAGACGAGAAGATTTGAACATATATGCCATTATGACATGTCATTGCAGGTGTATGGCTCTATTCTATTTAGTCTGTCACAATCATTTCACGAATAAGAAACATATGAGGCCGCCAAGATGCTGATCTTTGCTAAAGGCCTCAAAGTAGAACTGTAGTTTAATTTTTCTGTTAAACGTAGCCCTCTAGGTGATCTTCAGTTAACAAGTTTTCCCCTGAGCCAAAATGTTTTGTTCCATTTTCCGCCTTGTACCTCCTGTGGTCTACTCTCTAAATCCCTTTGTTGTTCATTTATTTAGCTATTGGTCGCTGTTCTGTCTCTTTGATTATGCACTGGTCTGGAAGTTTTTTGACAGGCCCATTATGCTGGCCCTTACAGGGAGTGTTTTGTCAGCCCACTAGAGGCAGACAAAATCCCCCTCAGCCCTCATTACAGCACTAATTGCAACTATCCTGGGGAGAAACTGCTACTGTCCCCTGGCTTCCATGCTCTATTACTTCTTACCCCAGTGACTCCCCTCTGTGAATAACAGCAGAGCCAGACTGTCACTTGTGGTCTGAAGTCATTCATTGAGATACCCATGCCACCCTCAGGAAAGTCAGTCATAGAGGTGTAGAAGCTCAGTTTGTTCAGGTTGTTTTTGTTTGTCTTCATTAGACCTTTTCCCAAAGGAGAGGAGAGGAAGAGGGCCTGCCTGGAAGCCATGTCACAGATCAAAGTCCAGCCTGGCTGTTACCTTCCCAGCAACCCAGAGGCCATAGTTCTGGATATTGACTACAAGTCTGGGACCCCCATGCAGAGGTGGGCCTCAAAACCATCCTTTATAATGCTCAAAACAGTTACCAGAAGTCACAAAAATGTGTTATGGCTTCACTAAACTTACAAAAGCACCTTTTTGTCTCCATTTAGTGCTGCCAAAGCTCCCTACCTGGCCAAGTTCAAAGTTAAGAGGTGTGGAGTCAGTGAGCTGGAGAAAGAAGGTACTTAAATGACCCTAAGGTAGACATTGTAGTCATCAATTGTGCGCACAGGCAAACAGTGTGTCATGACTTCTTCTCTACAGGTCTGAAGTGTTGCACAGATTCTGTAGATGAGGGGAAGAGTGAAGAGGAGGTCAAGAGAATCTGCTGGCAGGCCGCCATCTTCAAAGTGGGAGATGACTGCCGACAGGTCTCAGTTTCACACAGTTTCATCATTTCATGATATCCTCCTATATTTGCTTGGCTTCCCTTTCTTTACCATTTCATCCTTTGTTGTCTTAGGACATGCTGGCTCTTCAGATCATCAGTCTGTTTAAGAACATCTTCCAGCTGGTGGGCCTAGACCTCTATGTGTTTCCTTACAGGGTGGTGGCCACAGCCCCTGGAGTAAGTTCTTATAAATATGTATTCCTGCCAGGAGCTGCTGAATGTCCAACACAAATAGTCTAACCATCCCCTGTAATTAATCTTCTTCCTGTTTCTGACCAGTGTGGAGTGATTGAGTGCATCCCAGACTGTAAGTCTCGTGACCAGTTGGGCCGACAGACAGACTGCGGCATGTACGACTACTTCAGAAACCAGTATGGAGATGAATCCACTCTAGCGTTCCAGAAGGTAAATGCCAGATCTCACAATCTTGCACGGGCTTCTGTAAAGTCATTTCTCACATATTATTAGGTTACAACCGTTTAAACTCATATTCTCTCTAACATTTCTCTTTTCAGGCACGCTATAATTTCATCCGCAGTATGGCAGCTTACAGCTTGCTGCTTTTCCTGCTGCAGATAAAAGACAGACATAATGGCAACATCATGCTGGATAGCCAGGGCCATGTCATCCACATCGGTGTGTATTGCATGTGTTGTATAGTTCTGATGTGACTTTAGTGCTGAAACAGACTTGATATTAACCAGGTCAAATCAGAAAAAAAACAGCTGAGTATGTGCTTTTTCTCTCCTCCAAGTCTCTTGATAAGTTTTCAGCAAGTTTTAAGTCTCTGCAAGCTTTTAGACTGATAGTGACCAACGGCTGCATTGAACAGTCTGTCTTAAAGCCCCTCTGTGTGGGAATTACTCCCATCTAGCGGTGAGGTGGTGCACTGCACACAATGAATATTGTTCTTTAGCCCGCCCCTTCTCTCAGAGCTCGTTTCATTCTACGGTTGCCGAGGGCGAACATTCGCGATATGGCAAGATGTCATCGAGATGGCATCCGCAAATATAACTTCTACCAGCATTCTCTCAGATGATGAGGTCAATGTTGTAAATTGTTATTACTGTCATGTCAGGTAACTTCAGCGTCTCGCTGGAAGTTCCTTTCCCTCATTAGCCCCTTCCATTCCATCCATTTGTTATTGATTTTCCTATTTTGTAGTTGTTTGGTCTGGTTGCCACGGTGATAAGCGGAGTTTGGGTCACGTGAGCACCGTAGATGACAGCCGTAAGATATATCAGTGCCACATCACATGCACCGGGGAAGGAGAGAGGTGATGATGAAAACGGTCAACAAAAACTACTGCGTTTTTGTTGACCGTTTTCATCCTGTTTGATTGCTTGTATTCCGTTCGCAAAGAGTGTACACATTTTCAATCTGCGAGTGTAATCGGTAAGCCGCTGTGGCCTCTTTGTTTTATGAAATATCCTGAAACGTATCCTGGAGTTAGCATGCTTCTTTTATTTGCAGGATTGTGTCACGCAAATATACCGGATCCATTCTCTGCCTTTCAAGCAGGAAAGCCGCAATAATACGTTCTACTATGAATGATCCATCTTGACAGCTTACAAATCTCTTGATATTTTCTCCCAAGCCGTGATCTCCCGATGAGTTTGTGCCGAGCTTCCGTCAGATTAAAAAGTCGTGCTCTCAGGTAAAAGTTAAAAAAACGCAGAAGTCAGAGCTGTTTTTACCTGGTTGTCCCCTCACAAGGCCCGTAGTTTCAAGATGGCGATGCAACATGTATTTGTATTGATAGCGGTGGCATACATTATCTTCATCCAGCACCATTATATTATATCATTCAGAACTCTCTTTTTGAATGTCTGGAGCAAAAGTGATTGTTTTTATCCACTTGTCTGTTTCCAGACTTCGGGTTCATTTTTGAAAGCTCTCCTGGTGGGAACCTCGGCTGGGAGCCAGATATTAAGCTAACCGATGAGATGGTGATGATCATGGGTGGGAAGATGGAGGCAACTCCCTTCAAATGGTTCATGGAGATGTGTGTGAGGGGATACCTGGCTGTCAGGTGAGTATGCAGAAGTGCAAACTCTGCAACTGTTCACTGAGCTAGAAAGATGGCTGACAGAAATGTCTCTGATGAATTAGGCCCTACATGGATGGAGTGGTCTCCTTGGTTACGCTCATGCTGGACACTGGCCTTCCCTGCTTCAGAGGACAGACCATCAAATTGCTCAAGTGAGTCAGGCGTACGGATGTGTCTGCATATCTGTGTAAATATGAATGACAACAACCAGTTTTAATATATTTTACTGCTGTTGCTCATAATCCCTTTCCACACTCTAGGCAGCGATTTAACCCTGGCTTGAGTGAGAAAGAAGCAGCTTCCTTCATCATCAAAGTTATCCAGAACTGCTTCCTCAGCAACAGGTCAGTAAAAAAATTCAACAGTTTACATGTTCTTCCTCTATTCTTGTGAATATTGAAAGCATTATTAACTTTTATTCACTCTCTCTTTTGTCTTACAGGAGTAGAACCTATGACATGATCCAGTATTACCAAAACCAGATCCCGTACTAAAAAAAGTCTGTGCCTAAGCATGTGCATATATTAACTTAACATAGTGTGCGTGTGTGTTTGGGTATGTGCCTTTGTTGATGTTAATGTTAATGATTATTGGATGTTGTCCTTTGTGTTTGCTTTATCTTTTTCCTCTCAAACTATATTTCTTAGTTGTCTGTTCCCTTATTTATTATGTTGTGTTATTATTATTATTATTATCATGTTATTATTATTATTTCTTATATTATTATTGCACTAGCATCTTGACTTCATGACTTTGAGAAAAAAATAAATCTTCCATGCTCGGTAACTACTTAATCAGAGTTTGTGCCAGTTTTAAATCAGTTGTGATGTTTGTGAATGTGGATTGTTAAAGCTGTTGATTTTAGATGGGGTTTGAAATCCTCCTTGAAGATCCTTGAAGTAGCTGAAGTAGAACGGATTCTGTTTTGACCAATGTGGCCTATTCTGTCATCTTGTACTTGACTGTACTACTGTGCTTCTCTTTTTAATGCACCAGTCAGAGCTGCTTGATCTGTAGCATGGTACTTGTCTTGTATTTCACAGTGATAACTGACTGTACTGTGTATACATGAGTTATACTGTCTATATTTTTGGGGTTTCCATATTTGTGAAAACCACAGGAGAGTTTTAAGGAAACACTGGGACAGAGTTTTGTATATTTAACATTGCCAAAGGGGGGAAAGATAATGCACATAAATCCTACTTTTCTATTGTTTGTGAATGAAGGTAAGATGCAGCTTCAGTGTTGGGCAGTTGCATGAAGTTAAGTGTTAACATGTAGCCAACGTGACATCTGGTGAAATTTACTATAGTAATCCAAAATGCTGTGCCCTATGTCCATATGGATAGCTTAAGCCTTTGTGTAATGTTACTGATTGTAAAGATTTTGCCTCTCTCTTTGTATATTTATATTCATGACCCATTTTTTGTCTCCTTTTCTATCGTCATGCCTTTTGAAGGAGAATGCATAAGATATGAAATCACATAAAGATCTATCAACTTAAAGGAACCGTCTCACTGGTGGTGTTTCATTCAATATGTAATTAAATCTTTTGAAAACACTTGTTGACACTGTCACTGTTTTTGTGCAAAAAAAGGTAATAAATGTATGTCCAAGCTCCAATTTGTAAAGTTGATTTTCCAAATAATACAGAACAAAAATATATATATCCATTATCATTATTATTTAAGGGGTTTATCACACAAATACTGAAAATGTGACACATGCAAAAGTATGAACTCTTTCAATTAATAGCTTAGCTATTGTAGCTGTTAATCCAAAATGTGTTCTTTCATCTGCTTTTTTTTGCCCCTCCTTGCAGAATTCAGACATGTTGGAGATGTTGGAGGGACATCAGGCATGCACCCACTGTAGGTTCTCCACAACCTTTCTGTTTGGTTAAGATCTGGACTCTGAATCCTCTTTCTTTAAGTCCATTCCTTGGTAGTTTTGCTAATGCTTTGGGTCACTGCCTTTTTCAGCCCAGCTTGAATTGCCTGACCGATAGCAGGATATTTTGATCAAGAATTGCTAAATTAAGCATTTTTGTGATAAAGTGATAAATATAAGCCTGACCTTTTGTGTATAAAAACTGGTGATGATAAAATAAAAGCATAGTAAAACAACAGAAAGTAAAACTGATAGGTAGGTTATTTACCAATCAGGACTGTACATAGCACAGGGGGTAACACATTAACACATGTGGGATGAGGTTTAGTGACTTGATCTAGAAATAGAACAGGTGGCAGGACAGGGCATACTGTGACCTTTTATAAAATACTGTAATGGGACTTCTTAGGAAATACTAGTCTGTGACTTTTAATTACTTTTCATGATAATTTGTATTATACTAGACAAGAGTTCTGTTTCTCTTTGTATATTATGCTCTATTTGAAATTTAAATCCAGCAGAGGGCAGCACATAATGACATAATTCATGTTTCCACATCCTTGTGGGTTCCTGTTCCGATTGAGTGAAAGAAGTTGTCACTCAGTCAGAACAAGTGTGAAACCAGTCTAGCTACCACAGCACTGAGTCCGGTTTTGAGGATGGCTTTGACTGTGGATAAGACATGAAATATCAGGACACATACTGTATGAAACAGAGCTCAACTGTCAAACTGTTTCCCCCTCAGATAATGAGACTTGCCTTGCAGCATTTGCAGATGCAATGAATGACTCTGCTTTAGAAGAAGATCTTGGCCTCTGACAGGAGCATGACTTTAAATTGAGGCTGACATGTACTCACCTGTTTCTGTGAAATACAGACTGAAAATACTGCCTGGTGTGAAATACTCTGCAGGTTCTTGCAAAACAGGTTATGTTAAACTCACTGATGTTGGAAAGAGAAAAAAAGCTCAACACAAAAATGGTAGGAACAAATTGGCAAATAATCCTCCAGGTTCACTTATGTAAATGTCTGACAGTGGTGTGTGTCTCATTCTGCAAATACACCGCTACAGGAGTATGTGAAAAATCTCAATCAATCTCAAAAAGGTTAGATAATTTGAGGTAAATTATTGAGGACATTCAGCATTCAGCATGTAGATAAGGTTTTCATCTATCTTTAAAAAGAATAACTTTCATTTGGCATTCATATGTGAGTGTTAGGGTTTGTGTGTGTACTTGTGTCAGAGAGATCAGGGAAGGTGGTTGGGTGTGTCAGCAGAAGAGAGTGAGAGCCCTGAGGAAAGAGCTGACGTAGTTAGGGTCAACAGGCTGGAGGCCAAACAACGAGTAAGAGATGGAGAGGGTGAGTGACAGAAAGACAGACAGGCGGTTATCCTATGGTAGCACACTGGCTGCGCTTGCTTTTAGATCTCACTGTTGATACACCAGCAGTTTCAACAAAAAGCCCACAGATTTAATTGAAGAAAACATACTGGTGGTTGTTTATGGGTGATTCTCAATACTCTATTTGGTTAATATTTCATGGCATACAGATGTCCGGACTGGAAGGGAAACACCTTGATGTATTTTTGATGAGCTCAGATCATTGACGGTCATGGCTACTCCCTGTGGTCCTGCAGGTATACTGATCTAATCCCTGTAGTTGTGTGTGTGTGTGCGTGAGTGTGGCATTGACATCAGCTTGGAGTCTGAACATGTTCAATAGCCAAAGAGTGAAACACGTGTAGCTTGTGTTGGCTCACAAATCATGAATGACAGCTCAGGCAAAGTTTTCTTTTCATTATTTCTTGTGTAATATTGTGTGTGTCCAATAAAATATTTAAATATGTTCCTCACGTTGTCATTGATTAAAATAATATTTTCTGAGTTTCTGTTTTAGTTAACTTAGACAAATGCCAAAAAGAGCAGCAATAATAGACAATATCAACACAACTGAAAAAGAAAAAAGAAAAAGAGAACACACTTCAAAATCTTGAAAGTGATCAATAAAATCAGACTGATGAGGATAATGGCAAAATTGGGGAGACGTGTGTCTTTGGGTGGTATATGTTAGTATGTGGGTGGTAGTGTTGGAGGGACTGATATTTGAGTTGTCAGCACATGTGAGTGATAATCCACCATGTGCATACTGGGGTGTTCTTGTTTTCTATTAGCTCATGCATGAATTAAATACTTTGGTGAGACCATCTGATCTTTTTACTGAAATCTCTCTCTCTCTCTCTCTCTCTCTCTCTCTCTCTCTCTCTCCAAACATATGCAGCAGCTCCATACATCCTTGTTCATCACATGTGGTAAGTGGTAAACTGCGGGGCGTCTTGTGACACATTCATGCTTCTTGAACTGGTGCAGCCACGCTGCTGTATGCCAGCCATGTGCTGTGCAATAATTAACTCTTCTCTGAGCCGTTCCAGCCATTAAAGCTGTAAGGAGTGAGGCTGAGTAGAAAGGGCTATTTGTCCAAAGGCTGGTGCAGACAGTCAAGCCTATTGATGAGATGCTGGAGCTAATCAGGAATAGTGGCTGCCAGGCCCTGAATAGCGGCGTTGATGTATTTTTGTTTTTTGCGAGAGAAGGGAAATCAGTGTCTCAAAGAAGTCAGACTATCCCTCACTGATGTTGCAGTTTTTTATTTTTATATCATTGGGGCATCTATTGAAACTGGCTGTAATGTCTCTCTTTGACTTTAATCCACCTACATCACAGAAGTGGCACCTATAATATAGCCATGAGAAATGAGAATACCTTATTATTCCTGACAAAGCCTTTCTTCAGTCCCAGTGTGCAGTTTAAAAATAGTGTTCAACCATATTTTTATATTAGCATAGCTTAGCACAAGTAAAGTCAAGTCAATTTTATTTGTATTGCCCAATATCACAAATAACAAATTTCTTTTATGATGAGTTTGACCACTAAAATAACAATCTTAAATGTGAGTATAAGTTAAAATATAAATAGAAGTTGTAGTCACAACACAACAGAATGAGACAATACAAGGTTAATACAAAGCCTTATCTTTTATTTTTATGAAAAGTGAAAAATAAAGACAATGCAAATATGTAAATCATAATATAAAGTGCTAACCAGGTCAAGCTAAATGAATAAGTAATAAATTTAAAAGGTTAAAATTACAAATCCTGAAATATAATTAACTGAACAAATATACACTATATATATATATGTTATTTTCAAATTCCCTGTCAAAACTGTATCATCAAATCCAGTGCAACCAGACATATAATAACATATATACTACAAACGTATGCAACACATACTAGCTGGTATTTTCTGACTTTGTGTCATCCGGTCGAAAAATTGCATGTCACTTTAACTCTTTGAGTGCCATTGACGTATTTCAATGTCATTTAAAATCTTAAGTGCCATCAACGTAATAATACATCAAAGTGTTTTTTTGGCAGCAGGTTCATCGATCACAGTCTCCCGCAGCCTGTAAGTAATTTTGGGGCTTCTAGGAGATTCTGGACAAAAAGCAACATTTTTGGTGGGAGTGGCCTCCACTCTACTCTCATAAATCAAGAATGGAACAAGGTAAAAAATAAATTTTTTTTCATGATGAAATAGAGAGTCTCTTCTGTCACTCCATTCAGTGTTTTCAGAGACATAGTATAAAATATTCTGTGGGTCTAGAAATATGACTCAAAATGGGCAAAAACCCTGGCACAAGTCATGCATGACAGACCTGCACTACACTGTTTACACACTACACTACAAAATTTACAGAGACAAGATAAACATTATAGGTGACTGACATTCCAGCTGAAACTCTTAAACATACACTATATTGCCAAAAGTATTCGCTCACCCATCCAAATAATCAGAATCAGGTGTTCCAATCACTTCCATGGCCACAGGTGTATAAAATCAAGCAGCTAGGCATGCAGACTGTTTTTACAACATTTGTGAAAGAATGGGTCGCTCTCAGGAGCTCAGTGAATTCCAGCGTGGAACTGTGATAGGATGCCACCTGTGCAACAAATCCAGTCATGAAATTTCCTCACTCCTAAATATTCCACAGTCAACTGTCAACTGTATTATAAGAACGTGGAAGTGTTTGGGAACAACAGCAACTCAGCCACGAAGTGGTAGACCACGTAAACTGATGGAGTGGGGTCAGCGGATGATGAGGAGCATAGTGCGAAGAGGTCGCCAACTTTCTGCAGAGTCAATCACTACAGACCTCCAAACTTCATGTGGCCTTCAGATTAGCTCAAGAACAATGCGCAGAGATCTTCATGGAATGGGTTTCCATGGCCGAGCAGCTGCATCCAAGCCATACATCACCAAGTGCAAAGTGCAATGCAAAGCATCGGATGCAGTGGTGTAAAGCACACCACCACTGGACTCTAGAGCAGTGGAGACGTGTTCTCTGGAGTGACGAATCACGCTTCTCCATCTGGCAATCTGATGGATGAGTCTGGGTTTGTTGGTTGCCAGGAGAACGATACTTGTCGGACTGCATTGTGCCAAGTGTAAAGTTTGGTGGAGGGGGGATTATGGTGTGGGGTTGTTTTTCAGGAGCTGGGCTTGGTCCCTTAGTTCCAGTGAAAGGAACTCTGAATGCTTCAGCATACCAAGACATTTTGGACAATTCCATGCACCCAACTTTGTGGGAACAGTTTGGATCTGGCCCCTTCCTCTTCCGACATGACTGTGCACCAGTGCACAAAGCAAGGTCCATAAAGACATGGATGACAGAGTCTGGTGTGGATGAACTTGACTGGCCTGAACAGAGTCCTGACCTCAACCTGATAGAACACCTTTGGGATGAATTAGAGTAGAGACTGAGAGCCAGGCCTTCTCATCCAACATCAGTGTGTGACCTCACAAATACACTTCTGGAAGAATGGTCAAAAATTCCCATAAACACGCTCCTAAACCTTGTGGACAGCCTTCCCAGAAGAGTTGAAGCTGTTATAGCTGCAAAGGGTGGACTGACGTCATATTGAACCCTATGAATTAGGAATGGGATGTCACTTAAGTTCATATGTGAGTCAAGGCAGGTGAGCGAATACTTTTGGCAATATCGTGTATAGTCAAGTCTCCTCACATCATTGGATCATGTTGCATATGCTGCTGTCCAGAATTAGCATTGTCTTCCTCTCAGTGTCTGTCAAGCTGAACAGCATTCTGGCACAATACTACCCCTCAGGTCGAATTGCAAACCAAGTCATGTCTGACGATCAGAAAGTCCATCATGCAGGGTGGCATCTGGGGTAGCCAGTCAGATTTCAGGGGTGGCACATGCCACCCCAGGCCACTCCTAAACACGCCCCTGATGCCCTCCTCTCCACCACACCAACCAGATGAAGCCTGGGCAGCATGTCCTACTCTGCACCATGTCAAACAGGAGAAGCCTCAGCATATTGTCCTCATCACCACCATGTCACACAGTACCAAAAGATGAAGACTAGTCTGCCCAACCACTACCAAGTAAACTGGACCCATGGATACCTGTGAGATGAGAGGCAGAAAGCTAATTTGTAACATGGGAGGAAGCGGCTGTGGCTCAGTGGTAGAGCGGGTCGTTTAGTGATCGGAAGATCACTGGTTTGAATTCTGGGTGCATGTCGAAGTGTCCTTGAGCAAGATAACGAACCCCAAATTGGCCTTGTGTCTGAATGTGGGTGAATGGGTGTGCTGGGAAAACGCTTTGAGCTGTTGGTAGACTGGAAAAGTGCTATACAAATGCAACACCATTTACCATTCTCCACTACTATACAGTTACAGATGCTCATGGGCTCAAGTGGCAGCTTGCCACTTCCTCCAAAGTCATTAACATCACCATTAACAAAGTATAACCTGACATTTAAGAAAAGATTTTTAGAAAATTTTAGAAACACCTCTGAATATAAAGTAATACAGTCTAACAGCACCATAAACTACATCCCCCAAATAAGAAGTTTCATCAAGAACTGAACATTATGATCTTCATGAAGGTAGAATCGTCTGACTGTTGTATTAGACTGCATTTATTTTAGCCTGCTGGATATAACCAACTGAAAACTGAGTGTTAATTAGGAGAAACAGTTAAATTTGCCCCAAACCGAACCCTTGCGCCACCATTTGCTGCAGTTTGCATGAGACTGGAGGGCGTAGGGTCAACCAGTCCTCTGCAGTGTCTCCACTGTTCATCAGTTGTGTTATCTGATGGTGTGATGACTTAAGGGAGGAGTCAAAGCCACAGGCTTAACCAACACTGTTTTCCTGTGCACTAAATGCCACTGGGCCACACTACATTTAAACACATAAACTGTCCACACAAGCAGAGGACATGCTCAAGTACTGGTTGTGCCAACAGTAAGACTAAATCCATCACAATGATATCTTTCACTGTATTCAATACAACTTACTGTATTAGCATAACAAATCTGTGTTTTATAATGCTCCTCTATGAAAAGATTTTCCCAGAAAGGGCTTGTCAAGACGCACACTGGGACCAAAACTTTCTCTTTTTTCCTTCCTGTCTGTCTTTTTCTCTCTGTTCCTCTGTGCCCACGTGTTATACGCGCTTAGTCCAGGCTGCTGAATGGGCCCCAGTGTTTACCCTCTCCTTATCATCTGACCTTTGATCTGTTTGGACAGCGTGACCAACAGAGGCTACAAAGAGAAGAGGCATCAGGATTAAGAACTGAAGAAACCAATATAAAAAAGCAAGAGCAAGAGCAACCTTATGCAGATCAAATGACTATGACATGAAATCTAAGGTATATGTAATACTCTTAGGACTTCATTGTTCACTGCTAAACGATTTGTTTTTTAGTGATATGCCACACCTGCACCACACAGCCGACACAATGAGATCTCAGGATATGAACTTACGTCTGACTCAACATTTTTTCTCCTAAAGCTCAATTTCTGGATCATCATGACACCACATGTTTTCTTCTAGATATTGTTTAAAGTCTAGATTAAAAAATAATTCTGCCTTTGTCCTCATGTTGTCCCTCCTTTTGTCCACACATGTAGGTTTTCTTGATAAAACAATATATAGTTTTCTTAATTTTACTGGTACAGAAACGAACATTTCATTAGAGTTGTCAAGAAACAAAAATATGAAACAAGAAAAGCGTGATTACATCACATATCATTTCTACAAACATTAAATTACTCTTTTATTGTGGGTAAACCATTGAGTTATGTGTTTGCCCAGAGGCAGCACCAAACTGCAGGAACAACACTGAAATGATAAATCCCAAACACAGAACTCTGTGTGAAAAGTGAAATACTTCTTGCATGCCTGTTTTCCTTCAGGTTGCCTCTAGATTTAATAAAAATATATCTTTAAAAGCTATGATACAAACTCATTCTATGCTAAATAACAGCTTAATATTTCTGTTAGTATTATGAGCACATCAAACTGAAAACGTATTTTCTCCTTAAATCTTCAGTTTTCCCTGTGAGGTTGAATCAGGTTAATTAAGCACCATCCATGGCAACCAGGCAACAACGAAAAAAAGCCTCTGCCACTCTCTCAACCGCCATGGCCACTGTTGCCACGGAGACCCATTCAGATGCCCGGTGGTGACCTCTGACCTGAGGGGAGGCTGGTGAATGTAGCTGAAAGGGGCGGCTGGGCTGGGGCATCTGGGGTATCATCTGGCGCCTAACAAAGCCCCTCGCCAGCTGGGAAGGAGGGCAGGAGATAGAGAGAGAGAGAGAGGGAGCTGGAGGAAGGGGCACAGAGGAGAGGGGAGTGGGGAGAAAGAGAGAGCACCCTTTTCTTTTTGCCCTCTTCAGAGAGAGTGGCCATTGACACTGTGCATCTCATTAAAATCTGAGCACCCCCCCCTCCTTCTTCTCTCTCTGGAGCGCAGGACTCAGGCAGCTGCTTGAGTCCTGCTCTGGCCATTCAAGCTCAAGTGCAGTCCACTGCAGGATAGAGAGAAAAGAAAGAGACAGACAGAGAGAAGGCTGGGCGTTGGGGGAGGATGGGGGGGTTTGGAGGCCTTGGACATATGCCACCACCACTTAGACTGGAGAAGAGAAAGACATCGCTCTGCTGTTAAAAAAAATCTTTAAAAATACTTAGTTTTCTTTCTCTGATAAACTTTCATCCACAACAACAATAAAAATAAAACAAAAATGATGCAGATTAGCCAGGTGTTGTGCACAGATAAAAATGAACACTTCTCCATTTTGATTTACCCTGCATATATGACCTCACTGCCTGCCCCCTTGTTATTAAAAAGGAACACTATAGGCACAGCATGCATCCTGAGATGGTTATTGTTTTGGGAGGCATTTTTTAAAAGATGCAAGTGCGCTCAAGAGTGATGTGATGTCACCAAGGCGCCAGACACAGCCATGTCCGTGTGGAGCTGGACTGCAGGATAAAACATGCAAACAGCTGCCTGGTGGCAACACGCGTAATCACACACTGCAAACAATGACATACACACCCGTCAACCTCCCAGAGCCCCTCTGGTGTCCCTACGGCCCTAAAGGACATTGTGGATATGCACGGGGCTCTCTGAGGGTCATGGTCATGCAACGTGTGTGTGTGTGTGTGTGTGTGTGTGTGTGAAGCCAAGAGAGCCCAGCAGGATTGCTGTCAAAAAAGAATATCCGCCATGGGGTGCAAAAGGTGAGGGATCTCTAATACGGGAGGGGAGAATGACTAATATGAGAGGTGGGGCTTTAACGGGTGGGTGCTATGCTAATAAGATGATTGTGCTGCAGGTAGAGAAGAGTTTAAGCACAAGCTGTGATTCGCCAGAGGAATATAACATGTTAGCATGTTTAAATGTGTTCATTTGCACACACAAACACACTATTTGCATGTGATTGTCTAAGGATGGAGTGCAGGCTGAAAACAACATCTAGCACATCTGAAGAAATCTGCTCCTCACCAGCTAGTTTGGATTCCTAAAAATCAAGGGTACAGCAACAGAGCCCCTCGTTCCCCACCTCTCCTCACTTTCTCAGTCTGTCATCTCTGCTGATGAATGGGGCTTTGCGTGTGGATTTTAATTACTGCTCTGTCGAGGTGGGAATTGGCCATGCATTAAATTGGAAAGAGACACATTTTTCCCCTCAGCAGGGGGTGGGAGGAGAATGGAGGGTAAAAGGAGAAACTGGTTACTGTATATTAATTGAACCATCTAGTGGCACAAAGTTCTCACATAACTGTGCAAAGCTCACGAAAAAGTGAGCACGGAGAGAAGAAATAGACACTTTTAGTACTGATGAAGTACAGGTGAGTTATAGAAGTACTGAGAGGTTCTGCCCCATTTTCCATTGGCTAGTTTATTTCCAAGAGGCATGTCTCTTTCTGTCAAAATAATAGCATAAAGGTTACTTTTTTAAAGAAATTAAAGCCCTGGTGTCTTCTTTCTCTTTGGGTTGTAGGAAGAAATGAATGAAGTGATACAAAAGCAGAGCACTGCAGGGCTCTGGCATGGTTGGCAAGGGCATATGCAGTTATGATGAAGGACTATCCATGTCAATTATCTCTGATTAAAAAGGACATTACATAGGTCAAATTCCATTTTGCAGTCTGCCAGCGCAGCTTAGCTGCATCAAAGAAATGTGAGCTTTGAATCCATTCGCACACTCACAAACACACAGGAAGACTCATATTGCAGGCATGATTTTCAGTGGACCAGAGCAAGCACTATTCTTTTCTTTCCACTTTCAGGAAGTGAATAAAGGGCCGATCTTTACTTCAGATAGCACATAAAGTACCTTCATTCTGTGGGAAATAGAAAAGTTAATATTTATTATGTTATCCTTAAATACATGATAAAATGCAAATACCTGTATTTACATGCTGTATGGCTCAAATTCAGCATCACTTGTGATGTTTCACTGGCTAAAAGTGTACAGGTTAAATATTTGCAAGTCCTATTGTCCTGCACAGCCCTGTGATGAACAACATTTAGGTTGCCAACAACAGCAGTTGCTGGCTTTATGAGTTAATGTGGATCGCCTGATGCTCCATTAAACAACTGACCAGTGGTGTGACATTTTAGCTGTTTTAGCATAATGCTACTCCAGAATAATGATAACAAATAAGTGATATTCCAGAGGAAGCGACAGTCACTGGAGCACAGTGGATCACATTGAATACAATCCAGTCATAAGAGGGCTATATTCTTTCCCCAGATTTGCTGGAGCCTTTGAAATGTTTGAAATGTCAGCCAAGAAATATTGACAATGGATCCAGACATAGTGCTGTACTATTGAATCTTTGGTTTTGGGTTATTTTCATGGCACTACTCTGTGTTGGTTCTCTCTACTAGAGACCACACATGACTAACCCTAACCCCTGCAGACTTTGTCATGCACGGTGTTTACTGTATAAGAAGCAGTTGGCTTGTAATTGCTTTGACACACATTGCCTCATGTGAGATTAGATCAAATAGGGATGCAGGAGAAAGGGAATACACTGATTCTAAATACATTTGAACGTCACTGTGGCTTTAAGATAATGCACACCTTTTCATATAAATTTGTAATTCCTAATTGAATTAAACAAACTAGATGCAGTCTGGTGCGACATATACCATAATAAAATCAAGCAACTCGGGCGGCTCAACACAATAGCTAGGAAATTAATTTATAAGCATCTATTGAAACTGAAGAGAGCACACTCATCAGCTGTACCATTAAGGACACAAGGGCCAGTAAATTTCAGCAAAAGGAACTTTTCTAAAGATAGTATCGACATTCATGTCCGTTCAAGTCTCATCAGTGGATGACTGAAGAACGTGACTCATGTCCAATGGATATTGGGGGGTGTGAAACATAATAGGATCACACTGTCTTTGAAGTGCATATCTCATGGCAGCCTTCTAAACAAACTCTGTGGCTCTGAAGTAGCCGAAAAATGATAGAGCTGAGTGTAAAATCCAATATTGCTTACATTTTCTGTCAATTATTTACTGTCTCTTGATAAGACTGTGACCTGAAGTGGCTCCCTTCAGAGGTCTTATCTTAAGTGCTTTGATGTGAACTCAGCTGTTTTTAAGGGATTCATAAAGTTCAGCTTGCCCAGCTGACTGGGGCTCTGGACCAAATGCAGCTGTCTCATGATTTGATTTGGAGGTCAACACATGGTCATCTGTGGTCAGCTGACAGGCCGAGTGAGTCTGATAAGAGGCCAGACGGGCAAAGGACAGGAAAAGCATGACATGGACAAAGATATTTATGCTGATGCTTGTGTCGCCTAAATCACCTCATCTAAACATCTTCTCTCCCTCTATGAAATAAATGTATGTCAGATCATATTTTTTAAAAAATAAGCACTGATAATCTGATTACTATATTTTACAGAAACTGCTGGAGAACAGTTGCCAGATTTTAAACTTACTTTAATCTTGTTAAAGTCATTTACTCCATCAACATTCTTATCCCATCAACCCGGCTCTAATCCTCAGCTTATAAAAGGAATACACAGTCACTAAGGAGTTTATTCTATCCTCCATTTCCTCTTACAATCAACTTTTCCCACACCCCTACCTTCCCCTCTCCTACTGCTTTTCCCTCCTTTTTTCCTTCCTCTCCATCTCCTCTTTTTCCTCCTCCTCTGCTTGTTAATGGAGCGTTGGCAGGCAGCCAGGGGAAGCCTTCCTCCATAGGTCTTCCCTCTTTGGCAGAGCTCCCAGAGTGTGTGTGTGTGTGTGTGTGTGTGTGTGTGTGTGTGTGTGTGTGTGTGTGTGTGTGTGGTGCAAGGCTCTCACATAATCACTGCCATTCAGCACCTCACCGGAGTGTGTGTGTGTTTACACGAGAGGGGTCAGGGAGCAGGCAACAACTCTCTCTCTCTCTCTCTCTCTCTCTCTCTCTCTCTCTCGCTTCAGTCACATGCACACACTAACAAAAACAAAACAAATGCCTACACTAGGACGTGCACAAACACACAAACAGAGATCAAGAAGGAAACAGGGCACATGCTACCGGCATGCCCTGCAGTCTGGTCTCGGTGGGTGACAGAAAGATGTTGAAAAATGAATTAAATCATTCTGTCAAAGATGTTGACTATCATTTCTAATTAGTCTATTGGCTGGCAAGGTTCCTTTTATAATCATATCTATTCTAAGCCAATTATGATTACCTTATTTGTATTTTTTCTCTCTTATCTTACAGCTGAGAGTCAAATATTATCTGCTGGGATTAACGGAGCCGAGGTGTCATCCATGTTTTAGTCTTGATGTAACCAGAATTCATGGCAAATGAGCACGATTTGAGAAACAGAGACTTTTTTGTGGCAGATAAATTTCATCTTTAGTCGATTAGTTTGCTCTAGAAGGCATTTTCAGTGTCCATTTTCTGCATAGGAAGGCAGCGGTGAAGCGATAAAAGAAATCTGACAGGACAAAAACACTCCATCATACAGGTTTGTACACAAAGCACCAGGTAGGCTGAACTTATTTCAAAGAGATAGTCAAACAGTAAGATTATGACTCTGTGGCGCAAACATCAATCACAGTTTACAGACTGGCTCTGCTGCAATAAAGGATTACAAACAACATATTCAGTTTTCTCCCCAAATGATGATTTCCTCTAATTAACAATTTGAAGACAGAATCTTTTGTGTGTGTGTGTGTGTGTGTGTGTGTGTGTGAAAGTAGTACACTTCCTTTTGATAAAGCTGTTACATATGAACTTGTTGCATAACATCACTTGCATGCATGTCACTCAGTTTTTCCATTTAGCAGGTTGGAACTTATGACTTCTGAAATGGAGTTGGTACATGTTAAAATCATAATTTGTCAGCATCGCCCAGAGTGGAGCTATTAAGCTGAAGTTGTGTAATTGTTATGTAATGATGCCAGTTGAAATGCTGATGCCATTTGTTGATGGGTTCTGCTGTCTGTGTGAGCTTGAATGCTGAGATGGACTTACAGCAACAAAACTGTGTGCACAAAAACACACTACCTTACATATTTTAACAGTGCCACAGAGTTTAGTCTTTGCACATGGGAATAATAGCTGCACTACGATAGAAGCATGTTAATGATAGCCCTCAGCAGGGCAACCTGTACCACAGGTTTGAATGTACTGCTTCGCTTTGCTCACATTGACAGGCATTGTAACTAATTGTCGTTGCAGCAAAGACTCCCCTGGCATGGAGGAATGTGGCTCGTTCTCTCTCTGTCTCTCTGTAATCTGTTGTTCTTTTTGCTCATTCTATAATAGCTACCCTCTGCACTTCCCCCTGCGGGCCATTGCCTTTATATTTGCATGTTAGGAGTGGGTGTGTGAGCAGTTCAACTGTCTGTTTGAATCTCAAAT